>KL197769.1:0-44241 GCA_000697665.1 Jaapia argillacea MUCL 33604 | reverse complement strand
TCTTTATTTCAGAGAGCGCGAGGAACGAGTGAGAACGGAAATTGTAGTCTACGCGCGGAATGAGCGGATGTGGCGGCATCTTTCCTTGTCTTCCGCCACATCCATCCTTGCTCGCTTTTTCACTGCTCCGAATCAGAGCAGCTCACTTTTCGTTCATTCTTCTCTTCAGGATAGCTATTCGGTCTTGCTACTACGAATTACAACCTAATACACAATGCCTCGCATCCTCTCGGACCCCACTTTAATTGAGTGCCCCGATTATGCGTCAAACACTTACGCAGCCGCTCGTGCCCACTTTGTCAATGACCATCTGACAGATGAACAGGCAATAGAGTTATTGAAAGGCCTTTGGAAGGCAGGTAATGATGACGAACAAGCAAAATGGATCCAGCAGGTCGAGCAAGACGCTGGCGAGGCTGCTGAGCAAGAACGTCTCAGGCGAGAAGTTGCTGACAACGCAGCTCAAGCACAAGAAGTGGAAGAGGCTACAGCTCGCAGGGAGGAGATGAGAAAGAACAAGGCGAAGTACCTACCCATCCCGAGGCGAGATGTTCCCACCGTGGCTCCCGTCATAGCATCCAACTACGCCGTGCGGAAGATGGAAAAGGGCCTATACGTTGAAATGTACTTCTACACCAACGCAGGCCTCCGTGATGCACTTTGGGACTCAGGAACTGTCGGAGACGAAGCCATGGTGATGACGCACCAGTCGGATGGTAACACAGGATGGACCCCAGCTGCGGCTGTAAGAAGTGGACATGTCGTCGACGACAAGGACATGGCTTGGGAGGACTTCTGTCAGGCTGCACCACGTATGGTCATTGCTATGCAGCAGGCAGGCTGGCCAGATGACCGCATTCAGATGCTTGCCGAATTCTGGGGAAGCTTACAGATCCACGAGCTCAGAGCCTCCCCAGATCCTCTTGACCAGAAGACCCTTCTCGTGTATCAGGCAGATCAGCGCATACAATGGCACCGAGCTATCACAGCTCCCCAGGGAGCCTACGACATCTCGCGAATAAGCAACGAAGTGATGAACAAGACACGAGATCAAGTCTATAGAGACGATCGTCGACTGAAGGACAGAGAGAGGGATTTACGTGTGCGTATCTGCGTTGATCGACCAATGTTCACACATGCTGATAAACGCTTTTCGAACCACCAACCACATAACACTCACAATCCCTCCTCCGCATGATGCCGCTACTCTATGCCGTGGTCCTCCTGTCTATGACCCCATCATTGTGTGCTTGCAACGCCATATCCCTGCCGCTGCCGTATTGCTTTTGCATGCCGTCCTTTTGCTTTTGCATGCCGCTTTGCCTTGCATGCCGTTTTGCTCTTGCATGCCGTTTTTGCTCTCGCACGCCGTTTTTCTCTCGCACGCCGTTTTGCCCTCGCATGCCGCTGTACATTACATGACGCCTTTACTTCATGCATGCCGATCCTTGCCGTACACAATCATTGCCACCTCACAGATGGAACAGAGGATTGCTTCGTACAATGGTCCAGTCTCTACATCAGCGCCACGTCGAGGTGGATCATCGACAACGACATATTCGACGGATGCGAGGCGAAGGTCGCGATCGCCAGATCGCGGTTCATTGACCAGCTCGCGATATACGTCAGATCGAGGCTATGCACCGAAGAAGCAGGATTTTCCGATTGGCACAGGCAAGACTGGTTACCCTGCCTGTGCTGTTTGCCTCGGACGTCACCATCACAAAGTCATCGAATGTACGGCAACATCACTATGGGACAACAGCCACCCCACGATATCAACACGAATCAACAAGTTGCTCTACCTACGAGATGGGGACAGGAAGCAACTCTGCTACGACTGGCAACGCCCAATCAGCTGTCCCAGCAAGCACCACGACGCTCGACATATCTGCTCTGGATGTGGTGCACCAACCCACGGAGCTCAGGGATGTCCTCGAGCGGAGAAAGCGCCACGCCCAAACACCGTACAACCCTGATGTCTGGGAGTCACTTCTGCGAGAATCTGGACTTTACTCAAAATACAAGCATATACCCGATGGCTTTCGGACTGGTTTCCACCTCAACATCCCCTCTGTTACTCGCACTCAGGTCCCCCCTAACAAAGACTCAATTCTCACTTTCGGCGATGAATTTCGACAAATCATCGAATCAGAGATTAGAAAAGGGAGATACATCGGCCCCTTGTCTCAACGGGGGGTTGAGGAGCTTATTGGTCCCTTTCAATCTTCGCCATTCTCCATCATTCCGAAGCCCGGTAGACCCGGACACTTTCGTATCATTCAAAATTACTCCTTCCCACATAATACTTCCATTGCCTTTCCCAACTCATCCATCAATTCGTCCATCAACTCGGACGATTTTCCGAGTACATGGGGGACTTTTTCTGTCATTTGTTTACTTATCCGACGCCTACCACCCCACTCGCAAGCAGCAACTCGAGATGTTTCTGAAGCATATCGCACAATACCGACCCATCCCTCAGGGTGGCCAGGAGCTGTGGCTCGGACCGGTGCCGATAGTTATTGTATCGATACGTGCACCTGTTTTGGGGTTAGTCCCTCCTGTGGCGCCTATGGATGTGTCGCAGACGCGGGTGCAGACTTATTCAGATTCCGAGGAATTCTTCCTCTCTCAAAATGGGTCGACGATCATTTCTTCTTTCGCATTCGTCGGGAATACCTTGCCGGTTACAACAAGAAGCGTCTTCATTGGCACAAAGAGCTGGCCAAAAGGGGCGAGCATCACGACGGTGGACGCATTTGGTATGGTGGTAACCTTTTCGAAGATGGTACCCTGGATCAGTTCGATGAGGATTGTCGGTTTCCATGCGTGGACCTTTCCGGGACCTCAGATCGATCTGAGGACGACAAAGCATATACTTACAATTTTGACGACATCAACCGCTTATCGGATTCTCTTGGGATACCTTGGGAACAATCCAAGGATACGCCATTCGAATCCAAGACCAAATTCATTGGCCTCGTTTGGGACTTGGAGAATCTCACAGTCTCGCTGGGAACGGAGAAGAAGGAGAAATACCTTCAGGCCATACAAGATTGGCAGGCGTGCTCAACCTACACACTCAGCAATGTGCAGACCTTATACGGAAAACTCCTCCATTCCTGCTTGGTTATTCCACAGGGACGAGCGTACCTCACCGGCTTGGAGGCCATGCTCGGAATCTGCCATAATCGTCCATTCTTACCTCACTCCGCGGTTGGAGGAATTGCGGAGGATCTCCGTTGGTGGCATCACACCCTCACACAGCCACTCTTCCGATCCATCCCAAGTCCAGTTGAACCCCTCAATATCGGGGCATTCTCAGATGCATCGTCTGGCATCGGGGTTGCCATCATCATTAAGGACCAGTGGCGAGCTTGGAGGCTTATCCCAGGATGGCAGACCCTTGATGGAAAAAGGGACATCGGATGGGCAGAAGCAATTGGATTTGAGCTCCTGGTCTACGCTGTCATCCAGAGAAGTTGCCCGGGCGACCACTTTAGGATCTACGGTGACAACAAAGGGGTGGTCGAAGGATGGTGGAATGGTAGGAGTCGCAACAAGGCTGTCAACGGGGTATTCAAGCGAATCCATCAGGTCCTCGCAGAGGCTTCCCGACCAGGATGCATCCATACCTCGTACGTTTCCAGCAAGGACAACCCCGCAGATGCCCCATCCAGAGGGGAATATGCATCTGACGAGAAGCTCCTTGCACCAATCAAGCTTCCTTCAGGTCTCGACAGGTTTCTCATCGACGCCACCCTTCCGTACACAGCCACCGAGCTCCGCCTACACCGCGAGGGACGCTACCCAATTGCCGTTGCAAAGCGGATTGAACGCACTCTCGAGGGCACTCGTCCCATACAACACTTCAACTCAGAGCGGTCTGCAGAGGACTTCTTCATGCACAAGCTTGCCTGGGGGGATTGATCCTCAACAAAGATTTGCCTCTCGCATTCCGGCAGTAACATCGGCCCATAGAACACGACCAAAACCTTATCGACGTGGACTGGTTCCGCAAATATCTGATCTTCGTCCACACTGCCTCGCACGCGATAGGCTACGATTATGGCTTCCAGTCCACTCTCGTGCAATTCAGGATGGCTTGAACATTACCGAGGCAGATCTCGATCGGATTCTGGCAGTCATTACGGTATCGTGGGCGCATGGTACTCGTGAAACTTATGGAGCCGGATTGCTGGTCTTCCATGTCTTCTGCGACATGCGTGAGATCTCCGAAGAGCTTCGGTGCCCTGCTAGCTCAGTTTTGATGCTGGCATTCATTGCCAGCTGTGCGGGGGCTTACTCAGGGAAAACCCTTGGAAACTACGTCTACGCTGTCAAAGCGTGGCACACCTTACATGGCCAATTATGGTCAATGAACCAGGCAGAAATGAAGGCAGCCCTCGACGGCGCTGCTATCCTGGCTCCACCATCCTCGAAACGTCCAAAACGCGTGCCATTTACGGTTGATCTCATACTCTCGCTTCGAAATGTCTTGGACCTATCAAAACCTCTGGATGTCGCCGTATATGCATGTCTCACAACAACATTCTGGTGCGCGGCTAGATTGGGGGAGTTTACTCTACCGACCCTCAAATCCTTCGACCCGCAACTCCATGTCAAACGTTCAGACATACGATATGGAGAGGACAGGAATGGTCTTCAGGTCACGGTTTTCGCATTACCATTCACCAAAGTATCCAAGACAGGTGAAGATGTGTACTGGGCTCGACAAGATGGGTTGTGCGACCCAGAGGCTGCCCTGCTGACTCATTTCACCGTGAACAACCCCCCACAGGTCTCCCGCTATTCTCGTGGCAGCATCCTCGTGGCATCCGACCCCTCACACGCAGCGAGTTTTTGAAGCGTCTCAGTACGGCGGCTGCAGAAATAGGCGTGGAGTCACTGAAAGGACATGGCATACGAGTAGGTGCTACTCTTGAGTACCTCCTCCGCGGAATTCCCTTCGATGTCGTAAAGTCGATTGGTCGTTGGAGCGGTGAATCTTTCACCCTCTACCTACGCCAACATGCTGTCATAATGGCTCCATACATACAAGGAACACCAATCCTAGACCCTTTCACGCGATACACGATGCCGCAAATTCGTTGACTGATTTGTGAGTTTTTGTCGCCCGTTTCCTAGTTTTCGGGTGTCCAATCTTCGCTTGACGCGTCGCGGGCTTCTAACCATTGGGTATCACAGCTCATCTCAGACACATTTCTTCCTAGATCCGGGCAGGTGTTTCTGGTTGAAAACCCTTCGGGTTTTGCCCATTGCTTCGTCCTCTCCTTCTCATTATCGTACCTCAGCTGTGTGGTGCCCGATTATTCTTAATTCTCAATCTAATTCATAATCCGGCATGCAGCCATCTCGCGCATAGATAGCGGGAATCATTCCAATTCGTTGTTCTTGGCCTCTCCCACACCTTCGCGGTATGTTTCTCAAGGTCCACTGGAGCCGCCGCTAAGCAAAACAAGCCCACTCACGCCTTTGCACCTGACTGGAACACAGGTTTTCTGGACGACGGTAACAAGGCCCCCAGTAAAACATCGGCTGGTCGACTCGTTCCTCTGGACCCACCCTAACATGACCACCGTGGCATCAAGAAATAGTGCGAATACATCCTATTCCCCGGATGATGACTCGGAGCCCTGAGCCAGACGAGAGACTTTGGATCACTTACTTTGGACTAGTTCTGCCTTGGCGTGTGTCTTGTTACCGAATCTCAACTCAACACCCACAACCCTGCAGAAAATTGACTCAGGACTAGCGAAGTATTATCAGAGCCACCGCTGCTAGTGGGGCGGAGAAAGCGAATGTCGGAGGGTTAAGTTCAGGGATGAGGGTCGCCGTGTAGGCCTTTCTTCTGTCTCACTTTCGCAGTCGTAAGGCTTTCACTACGCAGGTGGTCTTCGCCCAAGGGTAAGCAGGGTATTGAAAGGTTGGGGCCAAAAAGTCATTTGACGATGTACCCACCTGGAGGATTGTGGGTGAATATGGAGGAAGCGAAGGACGTACTTTGAGAAGGACGGGGTGTGTGAGGCTGCCATTGGGACCTTGTACAATGTATCTATCACCGTCTTCACGAAATTCGGGTTCACGGGATGATTGTGAGGGTATAGTTACGACGAAGTAATCTATGTTGTGTATACTTCTGACGAACAGGCACAAGATCCCAAAATCCGACTAAGATACGATACGGTGAAGTCCTTGATGTTCTCAATGGACCTCGTCAGCGCGCACATCTCCGACGAGCAAGCATCAGACCCACAGACGACCAAGATAAAAGAGCAAGCGAAAGCCAACAAACGAGTGATAAGGGGAGTACAATACCATCGGAAAGCGAGTGCTATCCTAACTGGGGCAGGCCTGGGTGAATCGGATGAGTCGGACTCCCAACCGACACGGGGGAGAACGGTACGGGAGAGTACGCAACGCTAGATTGAATGGCGGAAGGTTCGTACAACCTAATGGGTGATCCAACTTGAAACGTAACAGAACTAGCAGGAGATTTCGGGAAAGTCATTGGATCGTTTGGATCCTGAGAACCCAACGGCATGAATGAGATCAACGGCGAAAGGGAAGAAATGTGATAACTCACATAATATGCGCCGGGTTTTTGAGACATGGCGGAGGGAGAGGGTGTGGGTGCGGGTAGTGGAGGAGAATCATGATCTGATTCGTCTGATTCATCTGCATACAGCGTCAGACGGTTGTGAGACAAAAGGGAACACAATATGAACGAACCAGTTTCCATGGCTCGATTCTTTCGGCGCATATACCACATCAACACACCACAAGCAGCCGCAATTGACACGATGGCAACAACAACCCCACCAGCGATCGAACCTTTCTTAGAACTCTTAGCGACGGTAGTCGGAGAAGGACTGGCAGTGGAGGATTGAGTGACTGTAGAGGAGGATGAAATCCTCGAGCTGGTGGTGGTGGAGCTTGCAGAAGCACTTGTAGACGACGGTGTTGGCGCAATGGATGATTCAGGTTGATCTAAGGGAACACCGAGTTGTGGGGGAGACTGCATGACACACTGGGTAAACTTACCGCCGACTAGAGCTGCAACAGTTGCGTTGAAAGTGCTTCCCAAGCCCGGCTACGCTGATGTGAGTTGCACGCAGAGATAAATGAGAACTGAGCTCGTACGTTAGGAACTGTGTAGGCCCAATTCGGATAGGGAACAGTAGCGTTGAGCGGGATTCTGGGTAGTCAATGATGAGGGAGAAATGTTGAGGTCAGCAACACAGTATTTACCCTTGTCCGAACTGGGAAGCGGCACAGCCGACCGTCCAACTTGTCCACCTGCGAGTTCAATCTGATTATTTGAACTAGAATCGCGGAAATGACTATGCAACACACGTTGTCCAGTTGCCCCCTTGACACCAACCACAGCTGCTGACCAAGTTATAGAGCACTGGGGTACATTGGCAACCATCGCTGGGCGGCTTGTAATAGGAGCCCGTCATTAAAATCGATCCCCAAGCCCCTGATTTACGAGATTAGAGGTGCATTGATAGGTGGATATTTGGTCACTAAACTTACAGTTTCCAGTGCACATTCCCCATGCAGTGTGCGCAATGGAACAAAGATCTTGCCCTTGCGAGTTTGAAGTAGGCTGGACGCCGTTGAGCAGTTTGAAGGGGGCTAGATGGCGATGGAACGTACCAAATTTATTGCTGTGGTGATGTTGCATTTTGGTGTACCCGGCGGTGTCTGTGCCGACGCTCCGTACAGTAACCCGAACAAGTGCGCCAAAATTGAGAAGGACAGAGAAAAGGTGAGAAGGACGGCCATGTCTGAAGACCCAGGAAACTCGGCGGTGGTCTTGTCAAGGGAAGTATCGACGGGGCGGAGGGCTAGGCTTGAATTCGAGCTAGCCGCGAGTTTCAACGTTCGGATGGAGGAATTTTGTTGTTCGCAGAGAGAGCTGCAGAAAACGGGGAATAATCCGAAGGTGGGGCGTTTTGGGTGGGCAGCATCTAAATAGATAGTCCCAACGCATCCGCGGATCAGCGCTCAGCACTGGCGCTTCCCAACGATACAACCGGCGGAGAATCAGTGACTGGCAGACATAACGAAAGAACTCGAGTGTGAAGGGTGCGCACACAGAATATGGTGCTCCGACGTCCGAATGACGCCCGGTCTGATAAATTAATGGACGATCCTAACCACACCCCGAATCACGATTTATGTAACATGGCACCAGTTCCTGAAACCGAGGATCAAGAAAGCAAAGCTGGCGATTTCCGTGATACGGGAAAAAGGAGTCAAGCCGAAGAAGATGAGTTGAAACCGAACCTAACTCTTCAAGATTTGGTTGAATCGTTCTGACTTGGTCGTTGTTACCAGGAACAAGCCCTTATTGACCTCTCCTGTCTTTTGGAATGCCGCACATCCCTTTCGGGGTCTTGACGTCACCTCACTCCCCGAACGCTACGGAACTCTGGGCGACTAACGCCATCGTCCCTTCACTATTTGGGATTACGGAGGACGAGAGATTGACGAAGGGGAGCCGAACCTGCTGGCCGAGGCAGATTCGGGGACCAGCGTTCAAGAACGTTGAAATATTGAAAAGTAGAAAGGTCGGAAGGTGTGACGTGTTTCCTCAGCGCTCAGCTTCGAATCGATGATGTCGAGTTCCTCGGCTGGAAAGGAAGCGATCATCAGCATTTGTGCAAGTCCCCGAGTACCTAAGCGTCCTGAGAATTGAGTTCTCAGGCTGGTCAGGACTGTCAGGTTTGCTCATAGTCCCAGTTTCAGTCGTATTGTGTGGTTGTAGAAACTAGCCAAGTACATTCATGGGCGTGATAATCGCCGTACCTACTGACATAGAAGGTTCGAAAAGCATCGAGAGAGTCTTGAAATCTGAAAGTTAATGGTACACGAGTGTGTCCGTACTCGCCAATCAAGTGGCATGCATGAACAATAGAGTCAACATGGATGAGATCGACGGGGCGCTCACCGTCCACGAATTCGGGCTCTACGACCCACATCCCAGTACCAGCATCCACTGTACAAGGGCACATGGTAGCGGACCTTCTCGTGGATGAATGGCAGGGGCCGTACAACACGGGCAACCAGCATACCTCGCATACCGGGGAGGTCAAGGTCGTGTTGAACGAGAACGGTGTCGTAGCGGATAGGACTGTTGCCACGCAGGACTGGCCTGAATGATTTCCTTGCGCATACCTGCAGGACCCGAGCGCTCCCTTGGTGCGTAGAAGGTGGCGCTTGCGTTATTGAACATGGAAACTCCGCCATAACTAGGGACATTCGTGGAGAGGGATATTGGCAGCGTCCACCAGGTTGTCGGGATAGAGTTGATCGATAAGGAAACGGTGGATGAGTTCAAGGAGTAATGGCTGATTGAGTTCATCAGCGAGAATATGTACCGGGCGGGAGTATGCTAATATCCAGCAAAAAGATTAGCATGAGAATAATGGCCGACAAAGGGAAGAAACGGCATACTTTCCCTTGTTCCCAGCCTAACACAAGCCTCCGTACGAATATCCACATCCGTCGCATCTTGTCCAGCACCTCGCGGTCCTCGCCCAGGGGTCTGTCTATCATTCCCACCGCCTCCGTTATCCCACTCTCCTCAGCCAAACCAGAGCCACTCTCCAGCATCCCCCTTCGTCCGAACTCCACACGAGCAGCAGCCAACTTGCTGAGACGGATGTTGGTGCAAATCATTTGACCGAGGGGGTTACTGCGGTTTGATCGGCGCCAAGGTTTTTTGACAGCGGGGATATGCTTCGACTCCGTAATCGAGGAGCATAGCCCATTGGATGAACCGAAATGTTTGATATTCTTCACATAACGGACCACCGAGTGCTCAACCCAGGTCACCAGGTGATCTTTGAAAGTGCCTTCCGTGGATGTCCGCGCGAGGGAAGTGGTTCGTAAATTTAAGATTCAAGTCGTGTGTTTTCATGATGGTATTGATCGGACTCCTTGATCTCGAAACCAAAGAAGCTCACGCCAACCGAGAAGAAGCATCTGCGCGCTAAAGCTGTACGAGATCTTATCAAACCTGTCATCGAACCTTCTGGCGTCGAACTTCTGTAACTTGAAGTACGTCATTCCAATTAGTCGTTCTTGGCCTCTCATACCTTCGCGCTATGTTTCTCAAGGTCTGCTGGAGCCGCCTCTAAGCAAAACAAGCCCACTCATGCCTTTGCACCTGACTGGCACACGGGTTTTCTGGACGACGGTAACAAGGCCCCCAGTAAAACATCGCCTGGTCGACTCGTTCCTCTGGACCCACCCTAACATGACCACCGTGGCATCAAGAAATAGTGCGAATACATCCTATGCCCCGGATGATGACTCGGAGCCCTGAGCCAGACGAGAGACTTTGGATCACTTACTTTGGACTAGTTCTGCCTTGGCGTCTTGTTACCGAATCTTAACTCAACACCCACAATCCCTGCAGAAACTTAACTCAGGACTAGCGAAGTATTATCAGAGCCCTCCGCTGCTAGTGGGGCGGAGAAAGCGAATGTAGGAGGGTTAAGTTCAGGGATGAGGGTCGCCGTGTAGGCCTTTTCTTCTGTCTCACTTTCGCAGTCGTAAGGCTTTCACTACGCGGGTGGTCTTTGCCCAAGGGTAAGAAGGGTATTGAAAGGTTTTGGCCAAAGTGTCATTTGACGATGTATTCGCTTGGAGGATTGTGGGTGAATATGGAGGAAGCGAAGGACGTACTTTGAGAAGGACGGGGTGTGTGAGGCGGCCATTGGGACCTTGTACAATGTATCTATCACCATCTTCACGAAATTCGGGTTCACGGGATCATTGTGAGGGTATAGTTACAGCGAAGCAATCTATGGTGTGTATACTCCCGACGAAGAGGCACAAGATCCCAAAATCCGACTAAGATACGATACGGTGAAGTCCTTGATGTTCTCAATGGACCTCGTCAGCGCGCATATTTCCGACGAGGAAGCACCAGACCCGCAGACGACCAAGATACATAGAGCAAGCGAAAGCCAACAAACGAGTAACAAGGGGAGTACAATACCATCGGGAAGCGAGTGCTATCACAACTGGGGCAGGCCTGGATGAATCGGATGAATCGGACTCCTGGCCGACACAGGGGAGAACGGTACGGGAGAGTACGCAACGCTAGATTGAATGGCGGAAGGTTCGTACAACCTAATGGGCGATCCAACTTGAAACGTAACAGAACTAGCAGGAGATCCCGGGAAAGTCGTTGGATCGTTTGGATCCTGAGAACCCAACGGTGCGGATGAGATCAACGACAAAGGGGGAAAATGCGATAACTCACATAATAGGCGCTTGGTTTTTGAGACATGGCGGAGGGAGAGGGTGTTGGGGCAGGTAGTGGAGGAGAATCATGATCTGATTCGTCTGATTCATCTTCGTACAGCGTCAGATGGTTGTGAGACAAAGGGGAACACAATATAAACGAACCGGTTTGTGTGGCTCGGTTCTTTCGACGCATATACCACATTAACACACCACAAGCAGCCGCAATCGACACGACGGCAACAACAACCCCACCAGCGATCGAACCTTTCTTAGAAGTCTTAGCGACGGCAGTCGGAGAAGGACTGGCTGTGGAGGATTGAGTGACTGTAGAGGAGGATGAAATCCTCGAGCTGGTGGTGGTGGAGCTTGCAGAAGCACTTGTAGAGAACGGTGTTGGCGCAATGGATGATTCAGGTTGATCTAAGGGAAGACCGAGTTGTGGGGGCGACTGCATGACACACTGGGCAAACTTACCGCCGACTAGAGCTGCAACAGTTGCGTTGAAAGTGCTTCCCAAGCCCGGCTACGCTGATGTGAGTTGTACGCAAAGATAAATGAGAACTGATCTCGTACGTTAGGAACTGAGAAGGCCCAATTCGGATAGGGAACAGTAGCGTTGAGCGGGATTCTGGGTAGTCAATGAATGAGGGAGGAACATTGAGGTCAGCAACACAATATTTACGCTTGTCCGAACTGGGAAGCGGCACAACTGGCCGTCCAACTTGTCCACCTGCGAGTTCAATCTGATTATTTGGACCAGCAGCGCGGAAATGAATATGCAACACACGTTGACCAGTTGCCCCCTTGACACCAACCACAGCTGCTGACCAAGTTGTAGAGCACCGGGGTACATTGGCAGCCATCGCTGGGCGGATTGTAATAGGAGCCCGTCATTAAAACCGATCCCCAAGCCCCTGATTTGCGAGATCAGAGGTGCATTGATGGGTGGATATTTGGTCACTAAACTTACAGTTTCCAGTGCACATACCCCATGCAGTGTGCGCAATGGAACAAAGATCTTGCCCTTGCGAGTTTGACCTAGGCTGGACGCCGTTGAGCCATTTGAAAGGGGGCTAAATAGTGATGGAACGTACTAAATTTATTGTTGTGGTGATGTTACATTTTGGTGCACCCGACGGTGTCTGTGCCGACGCTCCATACAGTAACCCGAACAAGTACGCCAAAATTGAGAAGGACAGAGAAAAGGTGAGAAGGACGGCCATATCTGGAGACAAGGGGGGATTCTGTGGTGGTTTTGCCGGGGAAAGTATCGGATGGACGGAGGACTAGACTCGAATGCGAGCTAGTTTCGATGGAGGAATTTTGCTCTTCGCAGAGAGAGGCGCTGCAGAAAACGGGGGAATAATCCGACGGTGGGGCGTTTGAACCTCGGAGGTGGGTAGCACCTAAATAGACAGACCCAACGCATCTGCAAATCTGCACCGATACTTCTCAACGGGATTCGAGCTGAGTCGACAGGCGAAAAATCAGCGACTGGCAGAAATAACGAAAGAACTCGAGCGTGAAGGGTCCGCACACAGAATTCGGTACTCCGAGGTCCTAATTAGAGGTTGGCGCCCGGTCTGATTAATTATCGATCCTCGAGGGCAACCTGTCCCGAACCACGATTCAACACGGCAACAGTTCCCGAAACCGAGGATGAAGCTCAGCAAGAAAGCAAAGCTGGCAGATTTCCGTGACACGCGGAAAAAGAAGCGAAGTCAGATAAGATAGGATGATACGGGACCGAATTCTTCAGCCAAGATAGGATATCAGATACGTCAATGCTGCTTGCATCAGATTTCGTTGAATCGTTCTGACCTGGTCGTTTTTACCAGGAATAAGGCCTTGTTGACCTCTCCTGTCTTTTGGAATCGCCGCACATCCCTTTCAGGGTCTTGACATCACCTCTTTCCCCTGTGGAACTCCGGGCGACCAGTGCCATTATACCCGTCGAGATTAAGGAGGACGGGAGATTGACGATGGGGAACCGGACCCGCTGGCCAAGGCAGATTCGGGGACCAGCTTTGAACGTTGTAATATTGAAAGGTACGGAGGTGTTACGTGCTTCCTCAGCGCTCAGCTTCGAATCGATAGGGTCGAATTCCTCGGCTAGAAAGAAGGCGATGCGGTGGAAGAAGTGTCTCTTCGATACAGTAGTTCTTCTCTGTGTCGTAGGTCCTCATAGATACCAAGATAGGTTGGGCTCAGCCTAGTATATCCACCACTGGATCAAGACAGTAATGCGAATACCTCATACAGCGCACCGGATGATAACCGCTGAACCACATGGGAGGCTTTGAATCGATTACTTTGGATTCGTTCTCCGCCTGAATCCCTGCCGGAACTTGACTCGGGACTAGTGAAGGATTTATCGGCGCCCATCACTGGGGTGGAGAACGCGAATGTAGGAGGGTTAAGATATGGGATGAGGGTGCAGTTTGCGCACAAAGAAATGTCATTCAATGTTCATCATGCTCCGACTCTTCTCAGGCTCTTTCTTCCATCTCACTTTCTGAATCGCAGTTGTCGCACACGCTCCGAGGATACGCTGTCATCACCGGAGAAGGGTATTGAAAGGTTTGGGCCGAAGAACCATTTCACAATGTTTTCGCTTTGGGGTTGTGGGTAAGATGAAGTGAAGCGCCTGGGATTTGATTTGAGGGTAATTTGTGATAATCAACTTATATTCCCATATATAATTATTATGTATTTGGTGCGTATATTCTGACGAACAATCATCCCAATCCACCCCAGACCCAAAACACCAACAACCGCAAAAAAAGATCACCAACTCCATTCCGAGGTTAAGCGCTAGTAGACCTCGGGCAGACCGGGATAACTTCCGTTTCGGGTGGGAGATTCGGAGTACGCGACCCCAGCTTGAGTTGGGGAAGGTTCGTATATCCTAATGGGAGGGCCAACGTACGTACTAGTAATAGTCATATCCATAGATTGCGGGAACGTAGTCGGATCGTCCGGATCCTGAAACCCCAATCCTTTTGCATGAGATTCGACGGCAAAGGTTAGGGATGGCCACAACTCACATAATAGGTGTATTGTTTTTGAGACATGGTCGAAGGAGGGAGTGTTGGGGTGGCTGATGTTGAAGGGTCTGATACACGTCCTTCAGGCGTTAGATATTTGTGAGGTAAAGAGAAACGAATATGATACGAACGGGTTTCCGTGGCTCGTTTCTTTCGGCGCATATACCAAAGCAACACACCACAAGCAGCCGCAATCGCCACAACACCGGCAGCAACCCCACCAGCGATCGGACCTGCATTAGTCGTCTTCTTAGTGACAGCAGTCGAAGAAGGACTGGAGGTGGAGGTGGAGGTGGAGGTGGAGGTGGAGGAATGAGTGACGCTAGAAGAGGATGACAAGGTCGAGCTGGTGGTGGAGCTTGCGACAGTGCTTGTGGAGGACGGTGGCGGCACAGTGGATGACTCAGGTTGATCTAAGGGAAGACTAAGTTGTGGGGGAGACTGCATCACACACTGGGAAAACTTACCACCGACTGCAGCTGCAACACTCACGTTGAAAGTGCCCGACTGCGCTAATGTGAGTTGTATGCAGAGATAAATAAGAATTGATCTCGTACGTCAGGAACTGTATAGGCCCAATTCGGATAGGGAACAGTAATGTTGAGTGGGATTCTAGGTAGTCAATGATGAGGGAGAAATGTTGAGGTCAGCAACACAATATTTACATTTGTGAGAACTGGGAAGCGGCACAAGAGCTGGACCAATCTGGCCATCTGTGAGTTCAATATGATTATTTGGACTAGTAGCGCGATGACGATGCAACACACGTTGCCCAGGAGCCCCCTTGACACCAGGCACAGCTGCTGACCAAGTTATAGAGCACTATGGCACATTGACAACCATCGCTGGGCCGCATGTAAACGAAGCCCATCGGTAAAACCGTTCCCCAATCCCCTGATATATGAGATTGGATGTGCACTGACGGGTGGATACTTGGTCACCAAACTTACAGCTTCCAGTGCACATACCCCATGCAGTGTGCGCAATGGAGCAAAGATCTTGCCCTTGCGAGTTTACAAGAGGCTGGAATCCGTTGAGCAGTTTGAAGGGGGGCTAGATGGTGATGGAACGTACTAAATTTATTGCTGTTGTGATGTTACATTTTGGTGCACCCGGCGGTATCTGTGCCAACGCTCCATGCGGTAACCCGAACGGGCAAGCCATAATTGAGAACAACAGAGAAAGGGAAAGGACGGCCATGTATGGAGACCCAGGAAAGTCAGCGGTGGTTTTGCCAAGGTAAGTGTCGACGGGGCGGAGGGCTAGGCTCGAATTCGAGCTGGCCGCGAGTTTCAATGTTCAGATGGAGGAATTCTGTTGTTCGCAGAGAGAGCTGCAGAAAACGGGGAATAATCCAAAGGTGGGGCATTTGGGGTGGGCAGCACCCAAATAGATAGTCCCAACGCATCCGCGGATCAGCACCGACGCTTCCCAACGATACTATCTGAGTCGACCGGCGGAGAATCAGTGACTGGCAGACGTAACGAAAGAACTCGGTGTGAAGGGGTGCGCACACAGAATATGGTACTCCGACGTCCGAATGACGCCCGGTCTGATTAATTAATTGACGATCCTAACCACGATTTATGTAACATGGCAACAGTTCCTAAAACCGAGGATGACGCTCAGCAAGAAAGCAAAGCTGGCGATTTCCGTGACACGGGAAAATGAAGTCAAGTCGAAGAAGATAAGTTAAAACCGAACCTAATTCTTCAAGACAGGCTATCAGATAACACAATGCTGCTTGCATCAGATTTCGTTGAATCGTCTTGACTTGGTCGTTGTTACCAGGAACAAGCCCTTATCGGCCTCTCATGTCTTTTGGAGCGCCGCACATCCCTTTCGGGGTCTTGACATCACCTCACTCCCCGAACGCTACGGAACTCTGGGCGACTAACGCCATCGTTCCTTCACTATTTGGGATTACGGAGGACGAGAGATTGACGAAGGCGAGCCGGACCTGCTGGCCGAGGCAGATTCGGGGACCAGCGTTGAACGTTGAAATATTGCAAAGTAGAAAGGTCGGAGGTGTGACGTGTTTCCTCAGTGCTCAGCTTCGAATCGATGATGTCGAATTCCTCGGCTGGAAAGGAAGCGATCATCAGCATTTGTGCAAGTCCCCGAGTACCTAAGCGTCCTGAGAATTGAGTTCTCAGGCTGGTCAGGACTGTCAGGGTTGCTCCGGGTAGTCCCACTTTCAGTCGTATTGTGTGGTTGTAGCGTCAACGTCGTGTTGAACGAGAACAGTGTCGTAGCGGGGATAGGACTGTTGCCACGCAGGGCTGGCCTGAATGATTTCCTTGTGCATGCCTGCAGGACCCGAGCGCTCACTTGGTGCGTAGAAGGTGGCGCTTGCGTTGTTGAACATGGAAACTCGGCCATAACTGGGGACATTCGTGGAGAGGAATATTGGCAGCGTCCACCGGGTTGTCGGGATAGAGTTGATCGATAAGGAAACGGCAGATGAGTTCCAGGAGTAATGGCTGATTGAGTTCATCAGCGAGAATATGGACCGGGCGGGAGTATGCTAATATAACCAGCAAAAAGATTGGCATGAGAATAATGGTCGACAAGGGGAAGAAACGGCATACCTTCCCTTGTTCCCAGCCTAACACAAGCCTCCGTACGACTATCCACATCCGTCGCATCCTGTCCAGCACCTCGCGGTCCTCGCTCAGGGGTTTGTCTATCATTCCCACCGCCTCCGTTATCCCACTCTCCTCAGCCAAACCAGAGCCACTCTCCAACATCCCCCTTCGTTCGAACTCCACACAAACAGCAGCCAGCTTGCCAAGACGGATGTTGGTGCAAATCATTTGACCGAGGGGGTTATTGCGGTTCGATCGGCGCCAAAGTTTTTTGACAACGGGGATATGCTTCGACTCCGTAATCGAGGATCTTTGAAAGTGCCTTCCGTGGATGTCCGCGCGAGGGAAGTAGTTCGTAAATTTAAGATTCAAGTCGTGTGTTTTCATGATGGTATTGATCGGACTCCTTGATCTCGAAACCAAAGAAGCTCACGCCAGCCGAGAAGAAGCATCTGCGCGCTAAAGCTGTACGAGATCTCATCAAACCTGTCATCGAACCTTCTCTGGCGTCGACTCGGAAGCTACAACTTGAAGTACGTCATTCCAATTAGTCGTTCTTGGCCTCTCTCATACCTTCGCGCTATGTTTCTCAAGGTCTGCTGGAGCCGCCGCTAAGCAAAACAAGCCCACTCACGCCTTTGCACCTGACTGGCACATGGGTTTTTTGGGCGACGGTAACAAGGCCCCCAGTAAAACATCGCCTGGTCGACTCGTTCTTCTGGACCCACCCTAACATGACCACCGTGGCATCAAGAAATAGTGCGAATATATCCTATGCCCCGGATGATGACTCGGAACGTTGAGCCAGATGGGAGACTTTGGATCACTCACTTTGGACTAGTTCTGCCTTGGGGTCTTGTTACCGAATCTCAACTCAACACCCACAGGCCTGTAGAAACTTGACTCTGGACGAGCGAAGTATTATCAGACCCCACCACTGCCAGTGGGGTGGAGAACGCGAATGTAGGAGGGTTAAGTTCTGGGATGAGGCCTTTTCTTCTGTCTCACTTTTGTAGTCGTAAGGCTGTCACCACCCGGGTAGTCTTCGCCCAAGGGTAAGAAGGGTATTGAAAGGTTTGGGCCGAAGAGCCATTTCAAAACGTTTTCGCTTTGCGGTTGTGAGTAAGATGGAAGAAGTGAAGCGTCTGGGACTTGATTGGAGAGTGCTTTATGATAAATCAACTTATATTCCTCTATATAACTATTATGTAGTCGGCGCGTATATTCTGACGAACAATCATCCTCAAATCCACCCAAGACCCAAAAGACCAACAACCGCAAAATAGATCGCCCAACTCCATTCCGAAGTTAAGTGCTAGTAGACCTCGGGCAGACCGGGATGACTTCCGTTTCGGGTGGGAGACTCAGAGTACGCGACCCCAGCTTGAGTTGGCGAAGGTTCGTATATCCTAATGGGAGGGCCAACGTACATACTAGGAGTAGTCGTATCCAGAGATTTCGGGAACGTAGTCGGATCGTTCGGATCCTGAACCCCCAATCCTTTCGCATGAGATCCGACGGCAAAGGTAAGGGATGGCCATAACTCACATAATAGATGTATTGTTTTTGAGACATGGTCGAAGGAGGGAGTGTTGGGGTGGCTGATATTGAATAGTCTGATACACGTCCTTCAGGCGTTAGATATTTGTGAGGTAAAGAGGAACGAATATGATACGAACGGGTTTCCGTGGCTCCTTTCTTTCGGCGCATATACCAAAGCAACACACCACAGGCAGCCGCAATTGCCACAGCACCGGCAACAACCCCACCAGCGATCGGACCTGCATTAGTTGTCTTCTTAGTGACAGCAGTCGACGAAGGACTGGATGTGGAGGAATGGGTGACGCTAGAAGAGGATGACCAGGTCGAGCTTGTGGTGGAGCTTGCAACAGTACTCGCAGAGGACGGTGGTGGCACAGCGGATGATTCGGGTTGATCTAAGGGAAGACTGAGGTGTGGGAGAGACTACATCACACACTGGGCAAACTTACCACCAAATTGACCTGCAACAGTGAAATTGAAAGAGCCTCCCACCGCCGCAAGCTACGCTAATGTTAGTTGTAGAAGGACACAACTGAGAATTGATCTCGTACTCGAGGATCTATGTAGGCCCAGTTCGGAAAGGGAACAGTGGCGTTGAGCGGCACGGCGCTTCTGCATAGTAAAAAATTAGTTCGAACCATTAGCGCCGGTGACACAATAATTACTCCGCTGCGATCTCCGACGCGGTACAACCAAACGACCATTCTATCCAGCTGTGAATTCGATCTCATCATTTGGACTCGTAGCGCGGAAATGAGTATGCAACACACGGAAACCAGACGCCCAGGCCCGATTGACAGAAGGCACAGCCGCTGACCAAGTTATAGATCACTATGCTGCATTGGCAACCATCGCTGGGCGGCGTGTAAATCAAGTCCACGTCTGTAATTACCGGTGCCCATGTCCCTGTTTACCAAGATTAGAGGTGTATTGACGGGTGGATACTTAGTAATTAAACTTACAGTTTCCGGTGCACATACCCCACACAGTGTGCGCAATGAAACAAATATCTTGCCCTTTCGAGTTTACAGTAGGCTGGATGTCATTGAGCGGTTTGAAGAGGAGCTAGGTGGTACTGGAACGTACAAATGGTGGTGAGGTGATATTACATTCTGGTGCACCCGGCGGTGTCTGTGCCAACACTCCATACGGTAACACGAATAGGTATGCCAAACTTGAGAACGACAGAGAAAGGGTCAAAGGGACGGCCATTTATCGAGACCAAAGGAAGTTAGGGGTGCTGGGTGCTGGGTGGCTCGCGAAGCTGTAGGTTTATGAGGAAGGGTCATTATATAGAGGTGAATGAATCAGCATGAGGCAAACCGACATCGATAAGCAGGTGAAGAGGTCTAAGCCTTAGGCGCGCGCATTTGATTATAGATGTTGAAACAGTACCGAAGGATGGAAGCTTGGGAGAAGAAGGGCAGAATCCTCGTTGATACGACTCGAGTACGGCGGACACATGGTCTGAGTGAGAGAACCTAATAACCAAGGCAGTGTAACCATTAGATTCTTCGGCCAATGTTTAAAGGACATCAGGAGAAACGAGACATACCTGTCGATTATGCTGTTATCCCGCTTGAACCGCTCGTTCAAAAGACGCCCAGATAGCATTATTAACCCGAAGTTGACAGTGGCGGAGGCGGGTGGGAAAGATACATGTTCGGAAATGCTCCCAGTCGCTCAACCATCAGCTGTTATCGAGGCGCTTAAAGAGACAAAATTGGCCTGCAGTAGATGTGATCCTGGCCAGTAAAGCATGTTCGAAGATATCGTAGAAGCTGAACCCACCTGACGTTTTGACTCGCTTTTGGGATTCGATAATGAAATCAGGTTCCCTTGGGGGCCTCGAAGCCGTTGGCGCTGGGAGTCTTAATAGGAGTAGGTTCAAGTTCGACGTTCAATGCGTGACTGGGTGACCGTGACCGTGACTCAGCCGTCCACCATCCCGCCATCCTGATGGCACTTGATGCCATTATTCAAGCAATGTAAATCGACCCCAGCAGTCTCTCGTCATTTTCTTCCACCATCTCACCAGCGAAATCTTGATCAGTCATATATGCTATAGCTATGCCGACAAGCGAGCGCAGAGGTGACCTGCTCCCCAATCCTAACTTGGTACACTATGTATGCGTTGAGCGATTTTAGAAGTATGCGTGATCTGTCATGAAGAAGTAGATCAACCCGCGCCTCGCAGCTTCCGGAGAAAATCAGTTCCCTTGTATTTGGAGCGATGACTATTGAGCTCGATCGCTCCGTCCAAAATCTCCCACCACTCTTGGAGGCTGTAGCCATCACGAATACAGATCAAGAGGGATGGGCTTCCCTGTCCGAGGTTATTGGAGACGACCTGGATGGCGAGGAGGCACAGGCTTCCATGTTTGGAGTTCGTTATCGAGGCACCCAACATCTGAAAGTTGTGAGCTGCCACCTCTCCTCAGAGTGTCAAGAACGTCCACTTATACGCATCATAGTGTCGTCGTTTAGACGATGCCAACCACACGGGAGGATTCAGATTCGATCAGGGCCAATCCACGCCCCACGAGAATTGGCCCTATGAATACTTGGTGTCCACGTCAAACACTGTCGTTGCGGACTGTACGAGGGATTGTTCGATGGACTGTAGCTCTTGGAGGATATCCTTTGGCTCGATCAGACGCCACTAAATGCCTCTCACTCCCCGGAAGACATATCTATCGTGCTGGGCCGATCGCTTACCCCAGCGTGGGTGAGTATTGCTTGGCAACGAAGTAACTTGCGTCGATAATTTTCACTAGTACTACGTCAGATTCCTCAGGGACTCGCAAAAACCACCGTCATCCTCGATTGTTGCCATTCTAGCAGGAGTACTCGTTCCGCCGGTGCGCCCGCCCCCATCGACGACGAATTCGAACCATGAGCAACTCGATTCGCCAGACCACTCAAAGGGACACAACCTTTCCCCAAGGCCGCGCTCGGCAAATATCTCATTCCAAGCGGTACCAGCCACGCTCGTAAAACTTTGGGTTCCGATATCCAGGGTTATACACCCACGTCCTCCTCGCAGCTTGTCGACCTGACCAAACCTCTTGCGAAGCCAAATACCAAGGGCATTTCTACCGTTACTTCACCGCTACCCTCCTCGAAGCCCTCTCTGGCATTGAACTACCTCGTACATCCTACATGGCCTTGATCGCCAAGATCGACGCCATCACCGCTGCCCGAAAGGGTGTAGTTCAGATTGCTCAGTGTGAGGGGAATAATAAGGGGAGTGTGTTGTTTGATGATAAGGCGCTGGGGATTGAAAGGTGCTTGGTGCCTTGTTCTTTTGAAGGCCCGGGTGTTGTTGAGATTGAGACTGGGGAGATACATGGGGTTAGGAAGGGTACGAGGTTTGGAGTGTATCCGGAGAATACATGGGCGGATAAAGAATTGAGAACGAAAGAGAAAAGGGGAGAAGGACAGCCATGTCTGAAGACCAAGGGAAGTCGGCGGTGAATTGTCGAGGAAAGAATCGGCTATGCGGAGGACTAGACTCGAATGCGAACTAGCCACGAGTTTCAATGGGCGGATGGAGGAATTTTGTTATTCACAGAGAGCGAGGCAGCAAAAACTGGGGGATAAGATAAGATAAGACCGAACCTAATTCTTCAACCAAGACAGGATATCAGATAACTCGATGCTGCTTTCATCAGATTTCGTTGAATCGTTCTGACCTGGTCGTTGTTGCCAAATTGACCGTTAGGATGGATCAATATTGACACCCGGACAAGCAGGAACAAGGCCTTGTTAGTCACCACCGGGGTGGTCTTCGGCCAAGGGTAAGAGGGTAATGAAAGGTAGTTGGGCCGAGACCCACACAACAGATTCCCTTGGGGGAGGGGGACGATGGAGTAAACGAAGTATGGTAGGAACGTCTTGGTTGCGACTTTTTATCTGAGCATTACGGCCCAAGTTGACGGTAAGTTATGATAAAACGACTTAAATTCCCCTATAGCAGCCGTCAGTGCATATATTTCCGACGAACGATCATCTCCCCAAACCCAACCAAGATCCAAAGACTCAAAAGACCGACAACCGTACAAAACGACCGTCCAACTCCTTTCCGAAGTAAAGGGCTAGTATAACTCAGGCAGGCCAGGATGACTCCCGTTTTGGGTGGGAGAGTACGCAGCTCCAGCTCGGATTGGCGAAGGTTCGTACATCCTAATAGGAGAGCCAACGTAGGTACCAGTAGTAGTCGTAGCCGGAGATTTCGGGAACGTATTCGGATCGTTCGGATCCTGAAAGCCCCAGCATTGTTATATGAGATTTAACGGCAAAGGGACTCCAGGGATGGTGACAACTCACATAATAGGTGTATTGTTTTTGAGACATGGTCAAAGGAGGGAGTGTTGGCGTCGCTGATGTTGAAGGGTCTGATACACGTTCTTCAGGCGTTAGATATTTGAAGTAAAGAGGAACGAATATGATACGAACGGGTTTCCGTGGCTTGTTTCTTTCGACGCATATACCAAAGCAACACACCACAAGCTGCCGCAATCGCCACAACACCGGCAACAACCCCACCAGCGATCGGACCTGCATTAGTTGTCTTCTTGGTGACAGCAGTCGAAGAAGGACTGGATGTGGAGGAATGAGTGACGCTAGAAGAGGATGACAAGGTCGAGCTGGTGGTGGAGCTTGCAACAGTACTTGTAGAGGACGGTGGCGGTACAGTGGATGATTCCGGTTGATCTAAGGGAAGACTAAGTTGTGGGGGAAACTGCATCACACACTGGGAAAACTTACCACCGACTGCGGCTGCGACACTCGCATTGAACATGTCCGACTACGCTAATGTGAGTTGTATGCAGAGATAAATAAGAATTGATGTCGTACGTCAGAATATACGTAGGCCCAATTCGGATAGGGAACAGTAGCGTTGAGCGGGATTCTGGGTAGTCAATGATGAGGGAGAAACGTTGAGGTCGGCAACACAATATTTACATTTGTGTGAACTGGGAAGCGGTACAATTGACCGACCAACCTGGCCATCTGTGAGTTCAATATGATTATTTGGACTAGTACTGCGGAAATGACTAAACACACGTTGTCCAGGAGCCCCCTTGACACCAGGCGCAGCTGCTGACCAAGTTATACAACACTACAGTACATTGGCAACCATCGCTGGGCGGCGTGTACACGTAGCCCGTCGTTAAATTCGATCCCCAAGCCCCTGATTTGTGAGATTGGAGGTGCACCGACGGGTGGATACTTGGTCACCAAACTTACAGTTTCCAGTGCACATACCCCATGCAGTATGCGCAATGAAACAAAGATCTTGCCCTCTCGAGTTGACAAGAGGCTAGATAGCATTGAGTGGTCTGAAGAGGACCTAGATGGTACTGGAACGTACTAATTGTGCTGAGGGGATAACACAGTCTGGTATAACCAGCTGTGCCAATGCTCCATACGATAACACGAATAGATATGTCAAAATTGAAAACGACAGAGAAAGCGTCAGAGGGACGGCCATTTATCGAGATCAAAGGATGTTGGGAGTGTTGGGTGGCTCGCGAAATTGTAGGTTTCTAAGGAAGGGTCGTTGTATATAGGTGAATGAATCAGCATGAGGCAAACCGACATCGATAAGCAGGTGAAGAGGCCTAAGCCTTAGGCGCGCGCATTCAATTATAGATGTTGAAACAGTACCGAAGGATGGAAGCTTGGGAGAAGAAGGGCAGAATCTTCGCTGATACGACTCGAGTACGGCGAGCACATGGTCTGAGCGAGAGAAGCTCATAACCAAGGTAGTGTAACCATTAGATTCTTCAGCCAATGTTTAAAGGACATCAGGAGAAACGAGGCATACCTGTCGATTATGCTGTTATCCAGCTCGAACTGCTCGTTGGAAAGACGCCCAGATAGCATTATTAACCCGACGTTGACAGTGGCGGAGGCGGAGGAAAAGATACATGCTCGCAATAGCTCCCCGTCGCTCAACCATCACTTGTTATCGAGGCGCTTAAAGAGACAAAATTGGCCTGCCGAAGATGTGATCTTGTCCAGTAAAGCATGTTCGAAGGGATCATAGAAGCTGAACCCACCTGACGTTTTGACTCGCTTTTGGGACACGACAATGAAATCAGATTCACTGGAGGGCCTCGAAGCCGTTGGCGCTGGGAGTCTTGAGAGGAGTCCTCTTAAACACTCCGTGAGGTTCGACGTTCAATGCGTGACTAAGTGACCATGACCGTGACTCGGACGTCCACCATCCTGGTGGCACTTGATGCCATTATTCAAGCAATGTAAATCGACCCCAGCAGTCTCTCGTCATTTCTTCTCCCACCATCTCACCAGCGAAACCTTGATCAGCCATATGCCATAGCTGTGCCGCCGTGCGAACGCAGAGGGGACCTGTTCCCCAATCCTAACTACAGTATGCGTCGAGCGATTTCAGAAGTATGGGTGATCTGCCATGAAGAAGCAGATCAACCTGCGCCTCGATATACTCCAGCTTCCGGAGAAAATCCGTTGGCTGGTATTTGAAGCGATATCGGATGCCTCCGACCCCGATCGCTCCGTAGAAATCTCCCACCGCTCTTGGAGGTTGTGCCACCCCGAGGGATGATCTGGATGGCGAAGAGCCACAGGCCTCAATGTTTGGAGTTGCGTTAGCGAGGCGCCCCCAAGATTTTGAACCTTGTGAGTTGCCACTTCTCCTCGTCAAGAATGTCCGCTTGCGCGCATGATAGTTTGGGCGATGCAGACCGCACAGAAGGACCCGATCGATGAAGCCCAATACATCCACCACGAGAAATGACCTTGTGAGTACTTCGTGTCCATATCAAACGCGTCGCTCCGGACTGTAACTCTCAGGATATCATTTGGAGCCATCATATGTCACCAAATACCTCTCAATCCCTAGAAGAATTATCTATCGGGCCACTTACCCCAGCGTGGGTGAAAATTGCTTCACATTGAACCGAACTTTAGGTGACGAACGTCAATAATTTTCACTAGGACTGCGTCAAGTTCCTCAGGGACTCGCAGAACTGCTGATGGGAGTTGGGTTGAGTTGCAGTAACCGGACCCCAACGCAAAACTAATCCAAAGTACGCGATCCAAAGAATCCCATCTGGCTGATCATCCGGGGCGAAGTAGGTATTCGAAACTATTTTCTTGACCCCAAGGGGGAGATGCTCGCAAAGCTGGATGTCGACTCGACAGTGCCTTTGCAGCAAGCTGCCTCCAAGCCTTTGAGTGAGGGTAGTTCAACACTCTACGAGCAGGAAACTCACAAAGGGGGATCTAAGTACCATCCAACGTAAGGACGGTTCCTTGTGAATTCCTGTGATATCATTTGCGTTTTCTCGTCGACGACGATCCTGAGGGACGCATTGTGCTTGAGAGTCAGTGATTCCAGAAGATAAGTTATGCCTAGGAATCTGCCGTTCAATCAGGGGTTCATAATGGATTTACATGGAACTGACTCGTGATTTGGACCCTGGCAAGCTGATCAGTAGATGCCAGTCCGGGACCGTCGGTGGTGACCTGGAAGATGAGAACTTACAATTCGGTGGGGTCATCGCTGGCTGGCATAAAAGTAGCCCTCGTTCTGGGAGAAGTAGTATTCAATCGTGATGCTGATTGGGAGACCCTCAGGGTGAAGCTGAGCGTCCTGGTCCAACACAGCTGCGCCGACATCTGCAGCACCATGGCCGTGACCATCAACATCACGTGGGTTGTCACATCGTGACACCCTCTCGGCGACCTACCGAAAACACAACAACAAATCGTCGCTGATGGGTCTAACTTCTCATGTCCAAGCTTCTATCAGTATCAGGCCATATCAGGGTGCTTGACAGAGTTTACTGGTGCATTCCGTGCCGCATAGCCCTCCTGATGTGAATTGATCAGAGAAGAGGCCTGCGATCAGCTAGTGGATAACCTTTAGCTGATCGTTCAGGATCGTAATAAGTAACATCGCCCAAACTCCCAGTGCTGCTTGATACAAATCTCGCGCGATAGAATCCTGCGATTTTCCCTATCGGTCCCAGGAAGTACTAAGGTACGCAAGTCAAGTTCTGTCTTAGATTTGCCTCGTCTCAACGCCGTCGTGACCGGTGCATCGCAGCAATGTCCACAGCGCCGAAGTCCTTCTTCGCCCTCCTTGTGGGAATCGACGAATATGGCGACGAAGATACCGGAAACCTCCTCGGTGCAGTCAACGACACCCAATTCATCAACCATTTCCTCACCGCCAACCTCAAAGTCCCCGAAGACAACATCCTGATCCTCAACGACTCCGCTGCGACGAAAAAAGGCATTGTCTCCGCAATCCAATCACACCTCATCAACAACCCTTCCATCCGTCCCGGAGATCCAATATTGTTCTATTTTGCAGGGCATGGATCCGAGTATAACGAAGACCCTGTTATCCTGGATCAGTATGAAGGACAGACGATGTGCGTGTACGACAGAGCCAAAGTTGGCGATTTATTGGATTATGAAGTTGGACAGTTGTTGAGTGCGTTGGCAGTCGCTAAAGGCGATAACACCACCGTCATCCTCGATTGTTGCCATTCTGGCAGCGGTACCCGTTCCGCCGGTGCACCCGCCCCCATCGATGACGAATTCGAACTAGGAGCAACTCGATTCGCCAAACCACTCAAAGGAACGCAGCCTTTCCCCAAGGCTGCGCTTGGCGAAGATCTCATTCCAAGTGGTACCAGGCATGCACATATAAAGTCTGGTTTCCAATATCCCGGGTTACATACCCACGTCCTCCTCGCAGCTTGCCGACCCGACCAAACCTCTCGCGAAGCCAAATACCAAGGACAATTCTGCGGTTACTTTACCGCTACCCTCCTCAAAGCCCTCTCTGGCATTGAACTACCTCATACGTCCTATATGGCTTTGATCGCCAAAATCAACGCCATCACTGCTGCTCGAAAGGGCGTGGTTCAGATTGCTCAGTGTGAGGGGAAGAATAAGGGGAAGGTGTTGTTTGATGGTAAGGCTTTGGGGGTCGATAGGAGCTTAGTGCCTTGTTCGGTTGAAGGGCCAGGCGTTGTGAAGATTGAGGCTGGGGAGATACATGGGGTTAGGAAGGGTACAAGGTTTAGAGTGTATCCGGAGAATACGTGGGCGGATAGTGTTTGTTTGGGACATGCGGAGGCGGAGAGTGTGGATGCGGGGTGGTGTTTGGTCAAACTTGTCGAGCCCAACTTGGATATCAAGAAAGCTAGGTTCGCGGCCGTGGATTCGTGGAACAATCCTCCTTTTACGATCGCTATCGTTGGGCCCCCTGATACGGAACGACAAAAAGCGCTGGAAGCGAAGCTGGATAGCGTTTCCGGGAAGCCTTATGAAGCCGAGGTCGCCGTTGTCCGTACGGAGTCGCAAAAATCGGATGAGGCTTCTCTCGTCGTTTCCATCTCCGAAGATAAGTTCAAATTCGAGAGGGGGGACACGAAGATCACCAAATTCTGTCCCACGATCGTCGACGCACCCAGTGACGAACCCTCTCTCCAATCGGATTGGAACGCCATCCAACTCGCAGCTCGATTCGATATGCTCTTGCATCACGAGAACCCTCTCCATCCCTACAAAGACCAAATCACGTTGGAGTTACATCGCGTCGACACGCAAACGGCGGCTAACCACCTAAAGAATGGCCGAGCGGACCTCAGAGCCGACGACGATCCCGAGACTGGATACTCGCTGTGGCTGCACAATAGCTCCATGACCGAGGACGTCTGGTGTTCAGCCTACTACTTTGACCCCGGCAATTATTCCATCGCAGAAATCTACGAACCACCGGAACGTTTTAGTGTAGGCTCTATCCGCAAACACTCTACACTCAAGATCGGGGGCAATGGTGAGGGCGCTGACCGGGGACCGCTTGAGTTCTTCTTGGCAGAGGACGAGGAGCACGACACTGGTTTCTTGAAGGTTTATTTGTCGACTGATTATGCGAATCTGGCGATGTTGGAGCAGGGGGAGTTTAAGAGTAGGGCAGATGGTGGAGGGAAGAGGGGAGCAGGAGGCGGAGGCGGTGAGAAGAAGTGGGATATTGTTACTGTGGTGATCCATGTATACAAGGACCAGCCTCTTTCCGCAGACGATTCTTGATCTTGAACCTTTCCTTGTATTTTTCTTGTAGCCGTAACTGTATAACTACTGCACCGACTTGTTGAACTACGGCTTGTATTTCTCTTGTGAATTCTGGATGTCATTCTCAATCGCAAGGTGGAGACATCGAGTTTGACAAAAGGCTGGCGTCTGTCTCAAAGCCTTCCTCCAAGTTCTTCCCACGACCATTCCACCATCTCCCTGGAGAATTCGAACTGAGCAACGGATAAGTCTCCTGTTCTGCCTGCTCTTCCTTTCGCGTCGAGGGTGCGTCTGATATTGCCAGGGAGTCCCCTCATCTCAATCCAGGTTATCGACCTCGAAATTCGAACCACACAGTTTCACTGAAGTTTTTTTTGGGCGCCATCGGGTTTCGTCCCATCCGCGATCGAATATACTTTCTGTATCTTGTCTCCTCTATCTATGACCCGAGTACGAACCTGGGGTATTCGGCGCGTCCTTCGAAAAGATCATAGCCTCAAGTGGTGACACATGGCACCCTCCAACCTTATTGGTCAAACTAACTTTACATCGGCTGGTCGAAGATTTCGCCTTAGGTCCCCTTTTGTTGATGCATGGATGTCTACCAGTCTTTCAGCATCGATCTGATCTTACTCATGCCTCATTCATCTCTCGTGGTACACGTGTCCTCCGTCACGGCCTCGTGTCTTGTTGTCTTCCCTATCATCACCGAGCATTCATGATTCCATACCATTGCTGTTGCGACAAAAATGGGATGTCGATGAAATGGAGGAACGGGATCTCACCGATGAGGAAGGCTCTATGAACCTCCTGTGACCGATGGCCACGATATCGCGCCTCGAGGCGATGGTAAACTGACGTCAACGGAGCTCCCTGCAACAATCCCCATCAAAGCCAAAAATCTCAGTCACAAAATCCTTCCTTGCATCGCACTGGTAGCTCTTCGAAAATTCTAGGTCGTACGACTCCATCGCACCCTACCCTCCTCTTCACAAAACTATTTTTATTCGATCTGTTACGGGACGACACACCGAAAGGCCTGAAGGCAAACACATGCACCTCAAACGTTCTCCAAGCCCTCGACGCCAATGATCTAGCTATGATACAATTCATTTACGAGTGAAGCTGGGTTCAGTGGCGTCAAGCAACATACGTAACCAACACGCTGCAAGGGCAAGTTATACACCCACGGATCCACCAAATGCTCCAGTGCATGGTTTGGGCCCGGTTAGTACTTAAAGGTGTGCTATGGCCGTTATGACGACCTTACGACCTCTCTGCTTTACATATCGCTTCCTCCCTCTGTTCCTCCAGCCGCCTCTTTCTCTACTCAATCCACAACTCTTTGAAAGACAGTAGACTCTTATGGCTTTCCATCATACTAGAATCGTGCTCTATGTAATCTTGGTACGTACCCTCACCCCCTTCACGTTACTACGATCCCAGCTCACCGCAACTCCCCTCACAGTGGTTGTTCTCCCTCGTTCTCCTAGGCCTAACGGCCGACCGTCTCTATTATACCACCCACCTCAAGCGAAACGACCCGCTTCATGACGGGATTAACTTCTATGGTACGTGGCGCTTCGTCTTTCCAGATACGCCGAGGACGGCTCTGACGAAGGCGTGGTCAACGTCTTGTTGTCTCTAGATCCCATTATCGTCGAACTCATGGTAACCTCGGCGCTGATGTTATTCTGGATCCCGTACATGTATGTCCCCAACTCTCCTTCTCACCACACAATCTCAGATGGTTTTATGTTGGTATTAAACAGTGTACATGTTATACACGGCGTACATGAGAAAAGAGTGTTGTATAGGTTTAGAGGAGAGATCATCGGGTTGTTCGTCCTCTGGGTGATGTGGCTCGTAGGAGCAGCTTACGCAACAGTACGTCTTTCCTTCTCCCCTCCTCCAGCCCTAATCTCACGTGATCTTCTCCTCAAACAGTCCTTGTGGCCCGACCTCTCCTGGTGCCATCAATACCGTCCCTGCCGCATCCTCACCACTCTAGTCGCCTTCGCCTGGATGGGCTGGATAATCCTCACCATCATCCTTCTCGCCACCGTCTTGTTCGCTTGGTCGAATAGGGCTTTCAACGAGCCTTTGCATGGGAGGTGGAACCCTAGGGCTAGTGTGTTTAGGTCGAGGGCGTGAACGCTTGTTGGTCTGAGGCGGGGGACACTTGTAGGTCTGAGAGCGTGAACGATTTTGGTAAGAGAGTACGTTGAAGTGAAAGAGGAAGAGAATCGTAGAATTTTGCGTTTTGTTTATCATGACCCCAGCTTCGTATATTTATTGTAGCCCTGAAGTTGTATCACTCCCTCAGACATCATACAGATCCTATAATCAGCTCGTCCTTCATCACTTTTCCATGTACTCCAATCGACCTCACAAATGTATCTCATATATTTCTCCTTTGGAAAGAAGATGAGGAACTATCAGGTTTGGCGTTGGGATAACGACTTGTTTCAAACGAGACAGCGTTCATACAAACCATTTCACATGGCTTTCGAGAAGGGGAGATGATTGATAGATACAAGACAAGCATACATAGTCGTACAGGAATTATGAATGAAGCTCTAGGGTACTAACGTCCGCAAACGGGGACATGACTACTACTACTACTTCCATACAATCTCTTACAAAATCCACTCATCAGAGTAAGAAACTCAAACCAGCGCTTGACTCGCACAAGTAAACGGACTCGAATAACTCCCACTCTTATAGCCTACGCCAACCAACAAACGTCAACACCGAACCGTAGATATATGACGCAAGGCGTGGGGGGGAGGATGACTCACCGTCGACGATGCTACTGATGCTGGCATACATGCCCGCTACCATTATAAAAGCTCCCATCTGCGAAAAAATGGAAACGAGGTTTTCAGTAATTGTTTTCGGTGTGAATCATCGTTCCCAACTACGACACCCTCGCATTATCATCGTGCATCACCACGACGAGTGGCGTCACGCTGGTCAACACGCATCATCTCATCGCGCATCGCCATTAATATTGAGAGCACCTCGCTGACCAAACACCTTTTCATCCCGACGCAGCCCAGCGCGAAACAAAGAGGAGTGACAACGGCACCAAGAGACGTCGGAAAGCAATTCAACATAAAAGGAACTCACAAAAACCGTGAACCCCCAAAATACAGCTTTCATCTTCTGTCTCCTCGTCGACCACCATTCCGACCTCGGAGTCAAATGGAAATAAAATATCCCCTGTTCAAAACGTCGTGGTAAGCGAGTGTCGCTGGGCAAGAGCGAGGGTACAGAACGAGAGGGAGGGTGAAGAGAGAGAGGGAGAGAGGGGGGGGGCGTACAGAGATACCATAAGTGAACCAACTAGCAAACAACGAACTTATCACTCCCAATAAATCATTAAAGAACGGGATCCTAATCCACCATCAACCCAACCCAACACAATGTCATCAACTCAGGTAATCGGTGATATGGGTGAAGGGAAGACTCACACTTCAGCAATGATAAACGCCAAAGCCCAAATCGTCAAACATATCGCTACCCAAGTTACCCACCCCCTTAAAGTATGTGAACTCATATGCATAGATTTACTACCATCTTTCTTTCGGAACCTGTTTTTCTCGATCAGTACATTGGTTTCGTTTCATTAGGCTGGTCAATCGATAAGGAGGGAAGGAGGGGAGGAGAAGAGTGGGGACTCACACTCTAATAAGCGCCTACAAAAGCAGTAACTGGGTAAATTATCACTCCAAAAGTGATAAAGATGGTGTGACGTACCAACTTGGCACAAACATGCCCATTAATAACACCAGCAACTATAATAGTAGGTAACGCTATCCCATAAGCTATTTTCCTCAACGTCGGTCCCGTATTACCTACACGTCGACGACAGAGTTAGTGGTGGAGGTGGGATGAGTATATGCCAGACTGAACATACCAAGAGCAGGAGAAACGGTCCCAGCACCTGCAAACGCATAAACTACCACGCCGACTATGAGGTAGAGTGTCGTATCTGCTATTTGGAGGAAGTAGAGGGCTTTTGGGAAGTCCTATTTTCGGGTGCGTTAGAGGGGGTGCGTGTGTGGGAGCAATAAGGGAGATGGGGAGGGGGGGAGGGGAGAAAGGGAGGGAGAAAGGAGGGAAAGGCAGGAGGGAAACTGACCTTAGGTTGTTTCATCTCAGAAATAAACACCAAAAACGCAACATGTCCTTCCCGCACCAAATTTAGTCTCATCAACATTCCCTTTCACAACACCGGTACTCACCTGCATAAGCGAATATCTACCCAAAAAAATCAATAGGTCCCGCAAGATAAAATAAAATGAAAGGGGGGGCGACGGACGATATCGGTAACAGCCAAGAAGCCAGTTGCGAAACTCAAGTTCGCAGAGGCGCTTATCGGGCTTTTGTGTCCTTCGACTCCTACTCCTATCATCGTTATGAAGACTGCGGCTATTAAGGCGTTGGATTAGATATATTAGGTTGAGGAGAGTTTTGTACTTAGCAAGCAAGCCAACGAAAATGGAAGGAACGTACAGATGATGGAGATGAAGGAAATGACGCTCATATACGATATCCCGCCTAGTGTTCGAGGGAGGGTCAAGACAAAACCGATTATTGCGACTATGAGTGCCCAGACTATCGAGCATGATGCTCCGGATGTTACTATTTGGGGGTGGATGTGGGTTAGTAATGTAGGAGGTGCGAAGAGAAACGAAGGGAGAGAATGAGGGGGAGGGGGGAGAAAGGAAGGCAACGCACTAGTATCAAAAGCGATCAACCCAGTCAAAACATGACTCCCACAAATGAAAACCAAAAAAACGACTTGAGCGAACCCTAACACTTCTCTCCCAACTGGACCAAAGATGATTTGACCTGCGTCTGCCATGTTGTGGACTTGGGGATAGCGGATTTTGAATTGACCGATCATGTAGCCTGTCGCTGTTGCTATCGCTCCTAGGCCCTGATTTCGGGGTAAATGGTTGAGGTTTGTGGGGTGGAGAAGGGAGGGGGAGGGAGGGAGGGGAGAGGGAGAGGGACGTACGATTACGAGGAAACAGCCTGCTACCATGCCTACTTTTGCAAAGACGCTTGGGATGCTTAGGATGCCTAGGGAGACCGTCTCTGCGAGCATTAAAGCAGCTGCTTTCCACCAGTGCATAGTTCGGTACTTGACTGCCGACAAGAAGATTAAGAGCAACTCAGAGGTAGGGGGTGGTGGAGACGTACTATCATTCCCCTCATCACCATAAACGTCGTAGTCTTCAGCGTCGGCGGGTGTGACTGTGGCATCCGCGCCTTTTTCACCTAGCTTGCGGTTGTGGGGTGCATTGGGAGTGACGAGACGGTCGTCGAGAGATTGATGAGTGGAACTGTCGTGTGTATCATGGTCGACGCTCGGTCTGGGATGTTTCTCAAAGTCAGCCATGCTGGGAGTTGGGTGAAGGGGTGTGAACGAATTCGAAGGGGAAGATAAAGGGAGCCATGCATGATCTCATTGCCATCGTGGCATTGGAGGTGGAGTTGGAGTGGATGTCTTCGAAATGACAAGTTGTCTCGGAACTCCAAGACAAGTACACGTGACCGTGGATGGGTGAGGTTAGGGTCGCGGATATCGGCCCGATCGGGGAAACCTCTGCACTTGCCTTCGTTCTGCTTGCTTCACCTGACGATGCCATGGCTTGCTCAGTCAGCGCGCGGTAGTCCGTGTGCGATCCTATAAAGCTCTCGCGCTGTCTTGGTTACATGCCAGTTCACGCTTACCTCGATACTTGCAAACCATGTCTTCAGTCCCTTATTTGACTTTGAACACCGGTGCTTCCATGCCCCAGATCGGTTGGTCTTTGACTTTGCCTTTTGTTGGGGCACGCGCTGATGAGATGGGTTACAGGGCTTGGATGCTGGGGAGGCGTGACGGAGGAAACTAGAGCAGCTGCTGCAGATTGGATCCTCAACGCTCTCAAAGTCCGCTCCCTCCCCTCCCTTTGAAACTGACGTTGAACCGTTTCGCCGTAGCTCGGGTATAGACATTTGGATACCGCTTGGATCTACGGTACGGAAGTCTCTACTGGGAAAGCTATAAAGGCATCGGGGATTCCGAGGGAGGAGATATTCGTCACTACTAAACTTCCGTACGTCCTTCCTTCCTTGCTTCGTCTCGAGATAAGACCTGGCGTTGACACGTGTGGCGAGTAGATGGCACCATGGGGCACGCGTCGAACTATCTATCCAAGATAGCTTGGATAGACTGGGGTTGGATTACGTCGACTTGTACCTCGTTCATTTCCCACAGGTGGCTGCATTTGAGGGTGGTACGTCCCTCCTTCCCTGGCTCCCTCATCCCATCCTCCTCCCTCACTCCTCGCTCATCCCTCGCTCACCTATACCACCCCAGACGACAACTCCGAACCCCTCGACTCCTTCGGAGACCTCAAAGTAGTCCCATCCCCCACCTTCGTGGAAGTCTGGCAACAAATGGAGAAGGTATATGCTAGTGGGAAAGCTAAAGCTATTGGAGTTAGTAATTTCAGTATCAAGAAGTACGTCGCTCTCTGCATCTCTTTCCATCCTTCTTTTCCTTCACATCCTCTTTTCCTTCACATCCTCTTTTCCTTTCGCACCCTCTTTCCCTTCACACACTGACCCTAATATCAAACGTTCAGCTTAGAAATCCTCCTCAAGACAGCAAAGATAGTCCCAGCTGCAAACCAAGTCGAGTACGCCCCTTCTTCCTTCTCTCCCCCCTCCCTCTCGTCCCTGCCTTTCCTCCCCTCCGGGCACCACACCCCTGCTGACCTGCGCGGTAGATTACACCCGTACCTCCAACAACCAGACCTAATGGCATACTGCTCGAGTAAAGGGATCAAAGTCATCGCTTATACACCAACTGGTACGCCTCTCTCCCTCTCCCTCCCTCTCCCCCCCCTTCCTCCCCCTCCCTCTCCCTCTCCCTCCCCGTTTCTCCATCACCTCTAACCCCCACCTCACAATTACCTAACCCCCACTTCCACAGGCTACGGAACAGTCCGCTCAGACCCAACCATCACCTCCCTCGCATCCAAATACAACGTGATGCCAGCTCAGATTATCTTAGGGTGGCATGTTTTGAGAGGGAATGCTGCGGTTCCTAAGAGTTCGGATGGGGAGAGGCAGGGGGCTAATTTGGTTGTGCGTTTCTTTCCCTTCTTTCCTCTTTTCTCTCCCCTTCCATACCTTCAACCTCCCTTCCTTCAACCTCCCTTCAACCTCACTTCCTTTGAACTTTCCTTCCAACACCCCTTCGTTTCAACACCCCTTGTGGTTCAAGGAGAAACACGCTGACGCTGCCACAGATCCCAAAACTAACCAAAGAAGATTTCGAAACAGTTTGCAAGCTGGATAGGAATGAGAGGTTGTGTAATAAGGCTAATGAGAGGGGGAAAGTTTATGGGTGGACTTATGAGCAGTTGGGTTGGTGAGGGGGCGGGCTTGTGGAGAACTTGACTTGGGAAGAAGACGGAAATTGAATGAGAAGGTGTAAGATTACTAGCATTTTTGTCGTTGGGAGTACGGTTACAAGACCTGCTGGCGTGAAGTGGTTCGTGAGGCATTGAGAGAACATATCTTGTCGAGAATTATAGGGATGATGGGTGAAACAGCTCGCTTGTGTGATTTCTTGCTTCGCCCTTTGTGGTTCCCATGACCAGCTTAGACCTGAGACTTCATGATTGCCCTTTCTCCTCGCCCATTCATGGGCTTGTAGCACAGTGGTTAGCGCGCACGCTTTGCATTTTCTAAATGTTTGCGTGAGGTCAAGGGTTCAAATCCCTTCTAGTCCACTTTTTTGTCTCTTCCTCGTCTTCCTCCTCTATTGCAACTACCATCGATATCGTAAGTACACATTGATCAAGATCGCCTTCGCCGAAACGTCAAGCCTCCGTTGATAACCGCGTCGGGGTTAAGGTCCGGTCCGTACACTATTTCGGCGAAACCACGGAAATCGGTTCTCCTCCCACCCCGCATTTTCCAGGATGCAAGCTTCACCTGATGCCCCCAAGATATCCATTTGCTCAGTCAGCCACACCTAACGATATCTGAACTCCGTATTTAAGATGCGAACCACACTCGTTCGACTCCTTGCATCCCCCAGAGATACATACGTACCATGTCGTCAATCCCACGTCTTACACTTAACACAGGCGCTCCAATGCCCGCTATCGGTTGGTCTTTCCTTACCGCTTTTGATGCGGGGTGTTTATTAAACTTTGGTGGTGTAGGGCTTGGATGTTGGGGTGGTGTGACGGAGGCGGAGAGAGCTGCTGCTGAACCTTGGATCTTGACCGCTCTGAAGGTACCCTTCCCTTCCTTCCCTCACTCCTCAATACGCGTTAACGGTGATTTGGGTTGATGGGTAGGCTGGGTATAGACATTTGGATACAGCCCACGGATACGGTCCGTCCCCCCCCCTCACCCTCGTTCACTAACATCTACTAAAAACTTAGTGGGGTGTAGGAACGGAAGTGGTGGTTGGAAAAGCGATCCGAGCTTCTGGTATCCCTAGAGAAGATATCTTCGTCACTACCAAATTGCCGTACGTCTCCTCCCCCCCACCCTCCCCTCAGGAGTGGCAAGTGTTGATACTTGTGTGTGGCGTTATAGACCTCATCATGGTGGCAAAGTTGAATATTCCATCAATGAGAGTTTGGAGAGGTTGGGGCTTGATTATGTTGATTTGTATCTCGTTCATTGGCCGCAATCGGAGGCTTATGTTGGTTAGTACCTTTGTCCCTCCCTCCCTCCTCCCTCAGTACCCCACTCCTACTGTCTCCATCCTGATTATGTGCATGTCTACAGACGGCAACGACGACCCCAAAGACGCCTCCGGCGAACTCATAGTAAACGACCCACCCAAATTCGCTCAAGTCTGGGAACAAATGGAGAAAGTATACGCAAGTGGGAAAGCTCGAGCTATCGGGGTTAGTAATTTTAGCGTCAAGACGTTAGTCCCTCTTCCTTCCTTTGCTTTCGTCGTATGAGATCTAACCACCGACACGTTCCTTTCAGATTAGAACAACTGATCAAATCGGCGAAAGTGATGCCCGCTGCTAACCAACTCGAGTACGCCCCCTCCCTTGTCTTCAGAGAGAAGAGGTGTGTTAACGAGGGATGGTGGATAGGTTACATCCTTACCTCCAACAACCCGCTCTTATGGAGTATTGTGCGAGTAAGGGGATCAAGGTGATCGCTTATACACCTACCGGTACGTCCTCTCTCCTTTCTACCCCCTTAGCTCCCTTCTACCATCACGCGAACTCACCCCAACTCATCATACTCCCGCAGGCTACGCAACAGTCCGCTCAGACCCAACCATAACCTCCCTCGCCTCCAAATATGGAGTTATGCCAGCTCAGATAATCTTGGCGTGGCATTTGTTGAGAGGGAACGCTGCGGTTCCGAAGAGTGCGAATGGGGAGCATCAGAAAGGGAATTTGGTGGTATGTTTCGTCTTCTTCTTTATTCCCCTCTCGGCCTCATTCCTGTCCCCGTCCTCGCCCCCGTCATTCCTGCCGTCGCCGTCGCCGTTACCGGTGCACCATTGACGCATGACGCTAACGCTCCCCGCTAGATCCCCAAACTCTCCCAAACCGATTTCGAAGCTATTTGTGCGCTCGATAGGGAGGAGAGGTTGTGTAACAAGGCTGATTCTAAAGGGAAAGTTTATGGGTGGAATTATGCGCAGTTGGGTTGGTAAGCTGGGGAGAAGAGAACGGAAATTGTTTGTATGTTTTGATAGAAAGAATGAACTTGAATTCGGAAGAAATAACGACAGTGTGTCGATGGTGGCGGAAAAGAAGCTGTACTATACCAAGGTCAACCCAAATTGAACTTGCCGCCTCGTTCAACGTCCCACCTCTGACCTCATACTAATCCATTCATAATTAAACCGAGACCAATGCATATGAAAGTATCCCAGGGGGGTATCTGGAGAGCGACGCCGGAGGAGTTGCTGTTGTTAGAGGAAGAAGCATAGGGACTGTGAGTCGTGGACGTCGGCAATCCAATGCTTGGGATGATTGGAAGTGTCGTGCTTGGAACGAAAACCAGACTTAGTAACGAGACTGAGCAATATGGAGATAAGGCGAATTAGAAGGATGGGATTCTAATCACCTGGTGGTCGGGATAGTTAGAGATGATAGAGGGTTGGGAAAGCTACTGGAAGTAGATTCGTTACACGAACTGATGAAAAGCCTGTTGAAGCAGTGTGATGTCACTATCATGTGATGTCACAGTCACAGACGCGCTGCTTGTCCTTGACGGAACTTGCCAGAATGCGACTTACACAGTCTCAGTCAGTGTGATGTCATCTGGTAGGTAGCTGAGTAAGATAGTTAGTCAGTAGATAGAGCAATCCTTTGCCCATCCTCGCATCATCCTTGCTCAGTATTGTGTGATCACAGTTTCTACCCTTTTCTATGCATTTCTTTCTATGACGTCATGCTATTCTCTGTAGTCTATATAAACTGTGTGGGTTGCGTCCTCAGCTCCTCAGATCAAGTCTTACAAGCCTTGTCTGAGGAGTAAGTCTCTTGTATGATCCTATGTACTTCCTGGACTAACCTGTCTTGTAGTTTAACTCTTTGTACAGGTATTTACCTTTCTAATAGATCAAGTCTTACAAGCCTTGTCTGAGGATTTATCTCTTTGTACAGACGTTGAGTTCACCACCTGTGCGCTTCTAACCAGTTGCTTCATTAGATCTTCATCAAAGCCTACCATAGCTGTAAAGATAACCAACCTCGACATGGTAGGAACTGGTGTTACTGTTCGCGCGAAAACGACACATGACAGACAGAATTACTAGGGAGATCGCTATGGTTTTCACTCCCCTACAACTTCCCATGAGAATGTCGTGGCACAAAAGCAAGAATTCGTTGAGAAGGTTCACGAAAGCTGCAAGGCGATGCAAACACAGATTGGTTAGTGGACGATGTCATATAACCTATGGAAACCTTACCTTGCAGAGTTTATCGGCGTGACTCGTATATCATCGGGCGTCATTCCTCGCCTTGTCAGAACTCAAGCCAACAACTGTGTATTTGCGGTACTGTTGCCTCTGTATACCTGTATACTACTCTGAACCAATGCGCTGAGTCGCAGGCATTGCCAGATGCTCAACATGTGACAAACCCCGTGGCTGTGGGTGATTCATGCTCAGTCCATATGCAAAATCTCGCAGTCATAATCCGAGGGTCAAGGACGTTCCGCTTGCTCCTGCCGTCAGATTAATCGTCGAAAACAAATTGACCTTCCTCCCATCCCTCCATCTTCACAAAGTACCGAGCGGCGTCGAGTAACCTCTCCCTCCCCTCGTTCAAACAAAGTCGCCCTGGCCACGCTCCGTAAATATCATCAAACTGGAATGGCCGAAGGGAGTTCCAGATGGTTTGGACATCCTTGGGTGGAAGTGGGATCTACGTGACATTGGTATGTTAGCCAGTTTTGGCCGCGAGCGTCGAATGTTGGGTGGGATGAACGGACCTGGTTTGGGTATGACCACATGAAAGATAGTGTCTTGCGATCTGGAGCGACCATGAAGGTATCAGAGCAGAAAACGACTCCTTTCTTGGTTAGAGATGTGATGGAAGTTGGTAGCGACTCTAGAGATCGGTTCCAATGCAAGACACACGAGCCGGGGAAATGTCCTGGGATGGGGAGTTTGGTATCATTTAAATGGACCAGCACGAGTCCGGGAGCGTCAAACTCACCACCACATCGAATAACAGTCAACGCCTCTCCGAAATTCTTCCTCTCACCCTTCCAAAACTCCACAACATCCACAGCCTCACTATCCTCCTTCCTCATAAACCACTCACGATCCAATTCACACATGAAGACTTTACAACCGAGATTCTTCGCCCACATTACCGACGCTCCAAAAAAATGAGGATGGGAAATCGCTATACCAAGGAGAGGTTTTGATGGTGATGTGAGGGCTAGGATAGAGTCGACTGTATCCTGAGAGAGATAAGAGCCACAATCCCAAATCAATATGCCCGACGAGGTGCATATGACAAACGCTTCACAAGCATAAGTAAACCGCACATGAACGACCATCTCAACATAAAAGTACTCACGAGTCTGTCCTATCCCAATAGGTGGCTCGGTGACGATTCTGATTATCCTCTCGTCATCTGGCTCGGGAACCAACTTTGTCGTATGATCGAGTTCCAGAGTAGCCCAAGATGTCCATGATTGTCCGGTTGCAGGCACGTACTGACGGGGATCCAAACAGATTGGACAGCCATCACCTTCGAGTTCGTCCCCAAGCTTGTATGATCGTAAAGAAGTTTGGGCGTATTGAACAGCACAGGTTTTACAGATTGATAGGTTCAGTTCGTGTTGGAGGTCGGCCATCTTGGAGGTCCGAAGGGTGGAGTGTGGAGTGAAGAATGGCCTGTTCACATCTGTGAGTAACTCACGGATGACAGTTTATCCCATGTGGAACGAAAATAGGGGCAAAGAGTGAGAAAACAAACGAATTGCACAGCACAAGGATGTCACAAGTAACACGAGAAAGAAGCATAGGACACCCCGTGCAAACAGGCCAATGAAAAGCAAACCAGTGGTTTCATTTTCCTCATACTGAGAGTAAAACAAGCAGAGACCATGACTGGCAATTCGCAGGGAGTATAGATACCGGGTAACAATGTTATCCATCATAGCAGACAATCATGCGGGCGCATGGGGGAATCTGGGTCGCAGTTTTGACTAGGACGGTTGTGAGTAACACCAGAAGGACGTCAGAACACATTCACCAGACGGGTTCGAGCAATCACAATGTTCGTCGCCCACGAGATGCTCCTGATGAGGGCAGAAGGGCGATGAGTAAGTGCAATGCCAAATCTGGAGTCTCAAAAGAAAGACTGGACCTCGTAGCCCTTTCGTACTGAACCATATCACCTAGTCAATGAAAAGGTCGTGGTCCATGTGCTGTAACGAGATGCTTAGGAGAGTGGGTACGACAAGCTATCGCTCCAACTGGGTGCGAGCAGAAATCAAGAGTTTGTTCAGCGTTTCTGTATCTAAACCGGCTACGGCGTCAATCTTTTAGAACATGACAACGTTGGGGTGATCGGCGCTCAAACATACAAACAAAGACCAGAGACTCACGGCAGCCGCAATCCACAATGCTAAGATCTGATGTGCATCCTCGTTGCTTGCATCATCCGTAACGCGAGGAGAGTTGGGAACAATTGCTTGTTGTTCCACTGAAGGCCCTTAGAGATATTTTCCATGGCAATGGAACTTCGAACACTGCCTCTGTCATCATGGTAGTCAGAAATACCAGCGGTAGGGAGTCCAACGCAAGATCACGGTGAATGCTGAGTGCTGAGCGTTCAACGTTCAACGTTGATGGCATGCCAGTGGAAAATGCCATGGCAACGTCGAGGATTTCGGCTGCAAGCGGCCGGGCTGGGGTCGAACATGCTTTTCCAAATTGGATCCCTCCCTTTCAAGGATTCGACTGAGACTTGAGCGCTTCCCGACTGTTCTTACCCCGATAGGAACGCCGTATAATCCGACAATGGCAAGGTGAGTGAGAGATCACAGATCAATTTGATCCGTGCCAGGAGGGCACTAAGTTGCACTCAGCCAGACAATGGACACTTATAGGCTGACAATTGTACTTCTGTGTCTCAGTTGGACGCCGCGGCGCGAGTCCCAGTACATTTTCTTGTGCCGTGGCCATTGTTTTCCGATCAGTAATGGCTTTCCGATCCAAATTCAACCTCTCACAATAGCTGTTGCCAGCCTTCATGCTGTCCGTTTCTCGAGCCTGTAAGTCCTCGAGCCCTCACCTTATCTAGTCTTTACCATCATGATGGCTACGCTACCACGGTTGGTTTACGAGTCGAATGCGATCATCGATCCGTCCAATCCTGGTGAGTGTACATTACGTTTCGTAACCAGTTGATTTTCTTGCTACGCTGTTGCCATGTCAGGACAATAACGAGGACCTGTGGTTCGTCCTCTTTGTCTGGGGGGAAATTGGGCATCGACATCCATGGCCGCTGGTAACCTGAACGCAATGACCACCCCGAGCTCCGCCAGTCCACCAAACAACACTGCTGGTCTTGTCATTCTCCCACCTATTGTGAAGCGGGTGTTAAATGAAACTGTCGTTCTCATATAAGTCTGCTGGACTGTCCACAAGCATCCTCACAGGATTCGCCGAACCCCCACTTCTCTCCGAATACCCTCGTTTCATAACATCAACCTTCACCAATGGATCTCTTCACCCTCGTCGCTGATATCTTTACATCCTCCGCTTCCTCCGACCTGGAGATGGAACTTCCCATGGACGAGGACCGCGATTCTTCCAATCCCTTCATGCCGTGTACGATTGCGTGAAACAGGCGACAAACTGATTAGGTCTTGTTTTCCGCTTCTTTCCCTCTCTTGCTCTTCGTTCTGACTGTTGAGCGTAGGGCTTGGTTGATGCCTTTCACAACATCCTTGCGACGTCTCGCCACGTTTGGGCGCCGGCCGTCCCTTATCATCGCATTCAGGACACGGTCTTTGTCCTTCGACTTCTCGAACCACCCTTCGTTCTGATTACTACAGTACTATAATTTTATCCAACCATCGTAGACTCGAGCCATCCCTCACTCTATGGACGCAAAGCGCACGTTCAAACTATATCATGATTTACTTTCAACCATACTTTTTTATCCCTATTGGTACGACTGGACATTATCGTAAAATCTATGCATGTACAGCGATGTAGCGCGATTGAGACAACCTTGCACTATCGTGGCGCTCTCGCAGAACACTCCTATCGTTCTTGAAGATGTCATGACAGGGAGAGAGATTATTGTCGTGATGGAGGAGACAGGGATAGGGTTCTGGACGGAGACGGCGATCGTTATGGCGAAAGAATGAGGAGGATAGGCGCGGCAGTGGTGTACGAAGAAAGAAAGACAGAATGTTTGCGCATGAGTACCATTATGGATTTGCTACTGCCTCTGTCAGTAGCTTAGTGCGATGACGACCGCGAGGAGGGATAAGTAAGAGTGAAGCAGGACGAGCTAGAAAGCGCAGGGGATATTGCCTCGACGAGCACGAGACCAGCAACATATTGTTGATTCAAGCAAGATTCAAGTTGTATTCAAGCAAGGTTCGGCAATGTCGGTTGCAATGCCGAGCATCCGTGTTTCCATGTTCTCAAAGTTAATCGATGCCTAAGGCCTGAGGTGCTGGAGAGGGAATCATACGAGCAAAATCCCAGATACACGATTTACATAGCAATAATGTGCATAGTACAGGCACTACCAATGTCGAATCAACCCTCAAGAAACCAGCCAACGCCTTGAAGAAATGATCGGGGTCGGAGGGGAATGAGAGTGCGGAATAAGCGTGGCTAGGCACGCCGAGTGGTAAGCAAGGGGGAAGGCGGGAGCAGACATACCAAGGCAACCGACGTGAGCCCGAGCCACCCTACACATCCTGAAATCCAAAGAGCTCCATCAAATCTGTTTGAACCATCAGGAATTTCCAACCCCAGTAGCAGAGAGTTCTGTGTCTCTTGAGTAAAAGCAGGTGGCAACGGCGGCGATGGCGGCGACGCGGTGTGAAGCTTGAGGTTGGCAGGTGCTACACTAGTACTGCTGCTGTGCATGAGACTGAGCGGGGAAGAGTTGATGGTGTGACCTACGAATCAAGCGGTG
>KL197768.1:99546-139476 GCA_000697665.1 Jaapia argillacea MUCL 33604 | reverse complement strand
TCCCCTGTCATGTGAGGTCATACCCCTTCTCAGATCGTCTCCCGCAAGCATGTGATACTTACCACATGGCATGCAGGACCCTCAATACCCAGAAGGGTCGAAATTCACGACGGGGTCTTAATCTTCATCTGAAAATCAGGCCCTCCTTGCACGCACATTAATGTCACTTGAGTTTCCTCAAGCGAAACAGGTCCGTTCATCTGTATTCCTCACATAACTCTTGCTCAAAGGTTTCCATATTTCATCCCTGTCTCAGCGAAGTTGAATTGTATTGCGCCGGATCTCACCGAAAGCGAGACTCCACTCAAGTTCAGTCATGTCTTTATGATCGTCGATTCGTCTTCGGAGCCTGAGGTTCGTAAACTCCTCCAGATATTGAGCCCTAACCCAACCAGCTCCAAACTCTAAGGTTCTCGTATCCGTTGTTCTGCGGCCTTCCTCCCGACACTCCAATATGGTGGTGTTCCCTCTCCCTGCTTGGTGATTGGATTGCTTGGGTGAAACTGGATGGCGTCGTGTATGGCCCATGTATTGGACTCATTGTACTTGAAAATAGAGTGCTTTCTTCAATTTAATCGACTGTCTAATCCTCTGAGAGAAGAAGTGTCAGGGCTACTAACGAGGAGTGATGATAACACTTCAAAATGAGCCCCGGACGCTATTCAATTTGAGTGCTCGGGACGCTACAAAGAAATAACATCGTCGTTCTTTTTAGAGGGATGCCTTCACTCAAAAACAGTGCCACCCCCTCGAAAAGAAGTGCTGTCTGCTCTGGATGTTAAATAGCAATCATGTCCAGTCCAGAGCACACGGCACTCGTCAGAAAAGTGTCCAAGGCACTTGTCGTACGAGTGCTATGGGCACTCGTGGGCACTCCTTTTGAGAGCGGCGGACACTGGTTTCGCTGAGCTTCTGTCACTCTTTTTCAGTTGACTTACTTCCCATAGTGACTCCACGACGATGTCCCACATGGTGTCGTCCAACCCGTGGGATATAACCTCTGGATCGGATGGGCGTCGAGGTCGCCGATCCTCCTTGGTGATATACGCATACACTAGGTCGTTTGGGAGATGAGGAAACGGCGCAGACTCGGTATATACCTAGCAAAAAAGTTAGATGATGACAAAGTTGGGTTGTTGAATACAACTCGCCTCGTAGATGGTCATGCCAAAGCTGTAGATATCGGACTTCAGAGTGGCTCTGCCGCCATCCATTTGCTCTGGAGCCATCCATCGTAATGTCCCTTGGCCTCCGGAATTGATGCTATTGGAGGTATTTGAAGTCGTATGCATTCGAACCAAGGATAACCCAAAATCACACAAACATGCGATGCCGTGTTTGTCCACCAGGATGTTGAGCTATATTGACCAATGAGTGTCATTACTACCTCACTCAGGGACGAGGGTGGGGCAACTCACCGCCTTCAGATCGGCGTGAACAATCGAATGGGAATGGAGATATTGCAAGCCCAGGGATACGTCATATAGCTATTGGGAGGACAAAAATCCAAATCAGTCACAATCGTAGCAGAAGCTCGAATACATACCGGCTTTGCCCTATTAGCATCAGGATTACTTAGGAGAAACGTCAGAGCGTCACCTTCCTCCTTGAGAGAAGACAATAAGAACATCGGGGCCGAGGAATAGTTGTAGCCGTAGAACTCTACAATGTTCGGGTGTCGAAGGTCCTTCCACACATTAACTTCTTTCTGAAGAAGCTAGATCGAGTGATCAGAAAATGGGAGAACCACCGAGCGATCGTACGCACCTTGGCGGGAATACCTCGCGGCAACACTTTAACGGCCACATCATGTCCTCCCCAACGACCGCGGTACACGGTTCCAAAACCTCCTTCGCCAAGCAGGGCTTCTTGGTTGATGTTGACTTCATTGGGCTGGATTATAAAATTATCTTGTGTTGATACTCTTACTTCAGTGGTTCGAAGCTGTATTCCAGACGCCATGGATGACTATAGATGGGCAATACCCTCGAACAGCGGTGTCCGAAGACGATGTTGGCTTGGAGAACTCACGTAGTGAGTCACAAATGTAGACAAGACCCAGAAAATAGTAGCACTTGCAAAGAGATGAAAGTCTCGACTGCCTACCAAAATTTGAGGCGTATAGTGAGGATTCTGCTGTCCGAGCTGTAGACGGATCTCGACAGAAGTCGAAGAGACGGAACTGTGGTTGGGATTGACACTGTATTCTTCTGATGTTTAAAAAGGTCTGCCACCGGGGCGCTACGTATATGAGCTCTCGAGTCCAGGTGTATGAATCCAAACCAGAATTACAACTTGTACACAACTTGTACAAGGGACGGGAAGGGGACGAGGCAACTGCTTGCGTCAACCTTGCGTGGTGGAGATCAAGTTAGATCCATCATGAATTCAATCTCCGCCTCGGCCACCGACCCCGAGTAGTTCGTCGGCATCCCGCCCATCGCCCCGACGCCATGACCAGCCGCCAGCCCAGCATATTAGTTGTTGAAAGACTCTGACAATGAAAGATTCACCGCACAGCTGCAACCGCGTCATTATTTCCTCCCCACTACTTACAACTCGCCCAACTCCCTAGGACCCCACGATGGAACCTGTAGGTTGAGGCTGGACAGGGAGGCAGTTACGAGCTCGGGTGCTGAGGAGCCTAGCAGACCCAGAACCTTCTTATCATAAAGCCAAGGTTTCACCTGCCAGCGCGTTCATTTCGCCGGGATGCCTCTCGCCATCAACCCAACAGCTAACTACACAGCTTCTGTCCTGTTCTCAGTATCATTGAGCCTGCAATTTGACGAGCTCACGGATTCAATTTTCGTGGAAACTATCTCAGATGAACGCCCAGTCGTCGCAAATAACCAACTTATTTCATTTGAACGCTGACCGACAACTCCGACACCACTTTCGCAACCGATTTTACCATGATGATTTATCCGAGCATACCAACTCTACACATCTCAACACCAAGATATTCACCCTTTCCTCATATCTCCGCATCCTGTACGATGTGAAACGAGGGAGATTTCATGTGAAGCATGACGAACCCTCGGGAGCATCTACGGCCGCGAGATCAACATCGCGGTATGTAACGAATACACAACGAATTCCGTGATCTCAGACGAAGCCAAGGGATGTCGAACTGACTCGACTGTCGGTGAACTTGGGTAAGCCAGAGGCCGGGGTTGGTTGTCGACGAGGAGATGGGGATATAGTAAGGCCGTTTGGGTGTAGACAGGGCAGACGTCAACTGTCGACTTTGAAGACGGAGGCGAGTCAATTGGAGGAGATCTGCATCCATAGATCAACGATGGACGCCACGGCTATACTCAGACCGATGAAGGTGAGGTCTCGTGAGCAACTAACATACCTTCTATGTATCCCAATGTGAAATGATTTCACGGAGAGAAAGCACAGTCATCTCTTCCTAGTACTAGTATGAGGTAGGTCGACATGAGGGTCCTAAGAAAAGGCTCAAGAAAAACAGTAACTAAAGGAACGCTCACGACATGAATTACGTTCCGAGTCCAATACATATGAGTCCAAAACAAAACACTCTTTCATCGAACTCCACCCAAAGCTAACTCAACCCCTTAATTCTCAAGTCTCCCAACGAGGCCTCGACGAGTCCCGAGTCTAACGATTCGCTCTCGCTGTCTCGAAGTCGAGGATCTCAGTGTGAGCCGCGACCAACATAACCTCGGGGCTGACATCCCATCTACTATTCCTCAACACGAACCTTTACCAACTCCTCCAGATCGTCACGTCTACCAAAGCGTTCGTAGCGTGTTGTAAGGGATTTGATAGGTCTAGCGAAGTGTGAAGCACCGCTCGGTCCCGGACAGGAATACACGGCTTCGCGATACTGCCGTTTGCATAATTCCGTGAACAATCAGATTTTTCGTTTTATTTGTCCCAACCAAATTTGTGACCACTCGTCACGCCTGCTGCCCTGTTCCAATCGTTGCTACAACACTCGACGGCGACAAGGAGGGTTAGAACATGTAAAATACACAATACATGGCCATTTGAGATCTGACTCGCTCGACATTGACCAATCTCCGTCCTCTCCCAAGTGGTTCTTCTGGAGTGCATTCTAACCAACGATAACCAAAATCACATAAACATGCGATCCCGTGTTTGTCCACCAAAATATTGAGCTATATTGGCCAATGAAGGTCATCACGATCTGACTCAGGGACGAGGGTGGGACAGCTCACCGCCTTCAGATCACCGTGAACAGTCGAATGACAATGGAGAGATTGCAAGCCCGGGGGTGCTTCATGGAGCTAATCAATACATACCAACTTTGCTCTGTTGGCATCAGGATTACTCAAGAGAAACGTCAGAGCGTCACCTTCCTCCTTGAGGGAAGACACTAGGAACATCGGGACAGAGGAATAGTTGTACCCATAGAACTCTACAATGTTTGCGTGTCGAAGGTCTTTCCATACATCAACTTCCTTCTGAAGAAGCTAGAGCGAGTTAGGAGGAAAACGGAGACAACTGGACGATCATAGACACCTTAGCGGGAATACCTCGAGACAAGATGTTCTCCCCAGTGACCGCGGTACACGGCTCTAAAAACTCCTTCATCAAGAAGGGCTTCGCGGTTGACGCCAACTTCATCAGGCTTGATCACAAAACTATCTCGTTTCGATACTATTTCCTTGGTTCGAAGGTGTATCCAGGGCTGCATGGATGACTGATGATGGGTTATATCCTTCAAAAAGTGATATTCGAAGGCGACGTTGGGTTGGAGAACTCAGTCACAAGCGTAGACAAGTCCAAGATAATAGCACTACTGCAGTAGACAGAAACCTCAGGAAGTCAAACGTCGAGACGTGTGGTGAAGTGGGACTTCTGCAGTGCTGGCGGGGACCAGTGCTTGTCAGTGACACATTTTTCTGACGCCACCACAGCACCACCACCAGGGCGCTACGTAGATGAGGTCGAGAGAAGCCAGAGTGCTGGCAGCCTGAGGGGACCGGAGGCCAAGGTTGGGTTCAACATGAATTCAATCTCCGCCCTCACGTCCCCCTCACCGTCCCGACGCTGACCAGCCACCCTGATCAGCCGAGCACATCGAATGTCACCCGTATAGATCGAACCTCGTCATCGTCGCCTTCCCAATTCTGGTCTAACTACTCCTGACTCCCTATGATCGCGTCTTTGATTGCATGAGTTGTCATACATTTCACATTTCACAGCAATATTTAGCAAGCCTTGGTGTCCTTTCCTTTGGATCAGTACATTGGTTCAACACCTCTAAGAATCGAGACGGGGAGATTATAATTGAGACGCTACCTCCCTTCGCCCGCCGTTGGCGATCTTTACCGAATCGCCGTTACGGACTCGTAGAAATCCAGGTTGGTACTACGTCAGATTCACGACAACGCTAACTCACCAATGCACACACTGTTATGCTCCTTCCTCTCTTGTAGGTAACCATGATATACTTGTGCCCAGCGACGAGATATGTCTTGTTTGCTAGCTCATCCCACATCCGAGACTGTTTGATGTCTGGCGAGGAGAAACAGTGAGCGGTTGTGCTTTCCGGTCGAGGCACAGCAGGAGGAATAATCACAGCACGGCGAACTTGTTTGTTTTCAAGTTAGTATCCCGTTACGTTAATGTCCCTTTGATGCAGTTCCATGTCGCTTTGCTCGCATTTGATCGGCCTTTCAGTTTCCAATCATGCCAGATTTTTTTTATTCACAGCATCTCTCGACAGGAGTCGTTGATACAGTATGGTATGGGTTGGCAACACTCGGCCAATTCAGATGTTCTCGTGTGTTCGTCCTCACGCAGGAATCTAACCATAACTAACGACCGATGATGGGCGCTGATTATACGGCTGGGTTACTACCTACTGTGGTTGTTCTGAATTGTGAATGGGGATCAGTTTGTCTCGTCGATGCAGTGTCGATCGTTTGGTGCCCAAGAAACTTATTCGGGAGCCCCTTATGCAGCCTTATGCACTCTGAACTCCCTTGCGCACCCTTGTCACTTCTACTTCACGTCCCCCTTTTCCGATCATTATTTTGAGTCTCTTCGGAGATGTGGAACACCATGAAGAGGCTCAGTCCGACAATCTGACGTAGCAATCGCATCCGTTATGTGGCGGCGGCAACATGGCATCCACGTGCAATCACCGCCCAAGTCTGTTAAACCAACTTGAACTCTCCTTGAGCAAAGTTACACCAACCTCTGCAACCGCACTCGCCATGATTCGGTTCCACTTGATTATCGTCTCGTAAAGCGCGGTCTTATCTGAACTATTCTCGTTACTCCTATCCCTGACCAACGCCGTATTGACTTGGAATTGGCGATGGACAGCCTCTCGACCATGCTTGCTTGATCCGTCCGTTGGTCTACCTGGATTGATCAAGCCAAGCTTGCCCTAATCATCGACAACGATGCAGAGCGAAAAAACACGTGGATCCCGCAAGGTAGCCAAACTCTTGGTCCGTCCAATGCAGAGGTTGCGAAGGTTCGGTTCTGGTTGGCTTTCATTTCTCAAAACGTGCGTATACATCCTCTGTTCCTGTTCCGATATCATGACCCGAAGGCTTATCGACGTGCTAATCGAGTGGACGGTGTGCGACTCTGTCCTCCAAGAGATCTTGCTCTGGTCGGACTTGATATCTCCGTTTGTTTTATATCTCGGCATCAACGGCTTTCAAGTTTATACCTACGTATCTAACAACACTCAAGCCCATTTTTGTCAAGAGCTTCCTTCCAAAGTTGCAAACCCGCGCTTGCACTTTGGATTATGGTAAGTTGTGGCCGCTCATATTGAACGCTCTAGAGTTGCTTAACCTTATTCACGTTCTCCGAAAGGCCGAGCTGTCCATCCACAGCAACGATAATCGACACCTTGGTAACCGATCCTTTCCCCGCGTTCTCTCCACACTATTCTGGGACTTGTTAGTGCGATATGCTTATCACGGAACACACGTTTGATAAGGCCAAGCGCTCGTCGCAAATATGTCTCGCAAGCGCAGCTGCAACTCAACGTCATTCAAAAGGAGAGGACTTACCAGTCTAACGATGTTCTTACCCTCCCTCCCTATCTCGTCCTCGCTCGTCATCTATCCACCGATGACGGCCTCCCCTGACCAGTACGTACTTTCGGACATCGCCTTTGCGGCTGCCTTGAGGTCGGGTCGCCGATCGTGCGTCGGTGACAATGACCTTCTCTATCCAGACTCGATCTCTTCATCAACAATCTCGAACCAACCTGGAGTGGGCCGGACACTTGGGGTGTTGATCTCCGCATTGGGGAAGAGGGTTGAAGCAGCCTTTAGTCGTTGCTCGGAGCGATTGGGTCATGGTCCCAGAGCAATCGTATCGCGTATGTTTTCCCTACCCCACAAGTACCGATGTCTTGTGTGTCCCGAGTGTCACCATCGACTCTCTTCCTACCTCCCTACAAACCACTCCTTATTCAGCCTTACACCTGATGGGAGTTCCTCAATATTCCTTACTCTGTGTCAGCGTTGTCGCGACGTTGTTGCCAAAGCGCTGAGGGGCGACCTTTGGTTTAGACGAGGATGTTTGAAGTTAATCTGGTTGCTCAGGTGTGCTTGTTCGGTCCTAAATCCTCGTATCAAGTTTTACCTTTTTTTTTTTAAAGGGATGACAGTGGAACGATCCCCACGAGGTCCCTTACGGCTTCCTATATATCTGATATTATCAACCTTCACCATGAATTTTCGACTCTATTCTTCGAATTTGATGCTGGCCCGGCGTTTTATTCTTACCTTCATCACATGTCTTATTGGCCGACTCATATCCTTCAACGATTTTTTGCTCCTGAAATCTTTGTTTCCGCTCATCGTGCCTTGGTTTGCCTTTCTACTTCTAGACTCTTCGCATGTATACAAGACCTCGACAGCATCGAATGCTACCTGGTTTCGGTAGCCTCGCGAGGTGGAATGGGTGTCAGCGTCGACTGCATCAGGGACAGACTTTCACTCCTGATGGAATTGACGGTGTAATTCTTCTTGGCAACATTACAGACCCTCTACCCTTGGGGCTGACGACTTTCCTTGGTTTTTTGGACAATCTCTTAGGCATCCCGATTGTCAACTCGTCGCTGCGTCACGTCTCGCTTCTTTATTCGCCAACCATCGATTCACCGTCACTTCTCGAGATGAGTTTTATCATTCACTTCGTCAGGCCGTCTCATCGTTGCGCGTCGAACATTGGCTAAAGCAATGTGTACGCCGAGATGCCCCTGCTGTCGGGAGAGTAGCGTTTCGAAAGCTTCTGGACGCCTTCTATTTCGGCAATACTGAGATGTGTTACGAGTCTACGTGGCAATGGGAGAACTTATGGCTCCCCATTCTCAAGGTCGGATCGCAGATGATGAAGTAGGTCCTGACTCCTCATCGCTGTTCTGGCCTCGCTGAATCAAATCGAGTAGAGACAACTCCTCCACGAACATCTTCTCGCTGCTACCCGACACATGCGTGGAGTCACTTCGTATGGCAATCTCTCTGCCGACAACCATGGTTGCGAGCATGACTCCCAAAGTCGAGTGGGCAGTCCAACGCCTATGGAAGATGCTGGATCGTGATTACCACAGAATGAGGTATCATAGAAGCGTTATTGGAATATTGGAAGCCTTGGAATCATTGCTGTCGCCTTTCTTAAAGCTTCTTGCCGATTTTTATAGCGAATGGCTCATCAAGCTACCTGTATCTCACGACGAAATCAAGCATCTTCATGATCCCAACACGTTTCGAATGCAGCGCGCTATACCCCAAACCCGAATTGAGGAGCTGTGTACACGTCTTATTGGTTTTGTGAATAGGTATACTTGAATCTCCCATTTTTCTCGCTGCTTGCTGAAACTAGATTGCAGTCGTCACTGCACAACAGAGGATGTTGTCCAGATAGCGGAGTACGATCCTGATTGCCGCGATGTTATCGTCCGTCGTATCGAAGGACTTCTTCCCTGCGATAACCCCAGGTGGAGAAAACGATTTGGACCCATTTACCAACGTTTAAAACCACAGGTAACACCCATAACTCGAATCCAACCTTGCGTCCCGGAGGTGCTCGTGGCACCATCAACTCTCATACACCCTTTTGATGGCACTCACACCACGGGTTCAAATTCAGGAGAATCGACCAACCATACTTGGGTACGCCGATCTGTGTTGATGTGTTATTGTTCTCTGCTCATGGTGATTAGGTTTTGCCGCAGGCCGATCCGATGCTCCCTGCGAGCTCCGTGGTTGGCTTAGGAAGTGATCCGTCTTCCTTCTGCCCCACTGATTCTCTCGCCGTTCGTTGGGTGAGCGCCAATGCGCTTCTTGGGAATGATCGCGTGTATCGTCCCATCATCACGGACCCTTCTCGAGGCTGTGTCAAAGGAGAGATCAAGTGGATCGTAAGCGCTCAAAGCGATCGACGAGAGGGGATGCGGATCTTTTCATTCCCACAAGCCATGTTACCCCAACTGCATCACTGGAAGCACCTTCATTTCCTTGCAGTAAGGATGACCGACGCGAACTGCGGCTGTGGTGAGCCTGTTTACTGGCTTCCAGAGTATGGGATTCCTTGTTTCTTTCATACACGGTTATTAACCTCTGATTTCAGCACCAGTTTAATCCAAACGTTGTTAATTCAAGAGGATCCTCCCTCAGCACTGGGGCTTCGATGCCGTTTTTGCGCGTTTATGGCCGCATTGAAAAGCAGGCTGAGGTCATGCGGGTCCGGATCCTAGCGCCGCCTTTGGACTCAGTTTTCGAAACGTTTTCGCTTTTGTTCTCGACTAGACTTGGGACGGCATCTTTCCTATGGAGTTGATAGCTAGCCATTCTTTCGTATGGAATAATAGTAGAGCGACGTTTACTGTTTGGTCCCTCATCCCTGAGGCGTGGGAAAACCTGAAGCGCCCAAACTCAACTCTCGGACTACATACACGGTGCGTCTCCAGCTCATTTATGTCTGAGCAATTAGGGTTGCGGAGAGCCAATCTGTCGATGTCTTCAGCGTTTGATAAGGCTCGTCCTTGGGGCCCGATCGTTCCGTGGTTGAACTGCTGGAATGACGATGCCCCTCATCGAAGTGAACCCCACTGAAGATGAATCACCTGTTGGTATCTGCTCTTACCCTTCGTCATCAGAAAGACAAATCATATTTCCTGAACGCGGGGATCCAGCCGTTGTCTATCGACAGGTGAGTTGCTGCCAGTCACCCTCCAACGAATACTCAGCACGCACAATTACTTCCGTAGCTTCCAATTGGACCCTACCTATTGCAATTGGAATGATATTGTGGAGAGATCTTCGTCACAACGTTTGGGAACGTGTTTGATTGGAGGGATTCGCTGCCTTTCAAGCTTCTGTGATCCAAGAATGCGGGAACAGCGTCTCTCCAGTCTTATAAAGCGAAAAAATCGGTCGCATTCAACCCACCGCGACTAAAGGCATCATGTTGGGTGTCCTCCTACTTGCGGCTGTTCTTACTCCGTTCGTGCTTGGCGCGCCTATGGTCTCGCGGTGAGACTTTGCCTTCCAGCATCCCTACCTTCTGTCAAGTCCTCAAGCTCCCCTTAGCGCCACGGTATGCAATGGTCATGCCCAACTATGCAACAGAGGCTATGGAAATGTCACCTTTATTGGGGGTCTGCTTTCAATTTTTTCGGATCCTCTGCCTCCTCTTACAAGTTCTGGTTTCAGCCCATGACTCATTCGCTTCCAGCACCTCCATTTTGGCTGGTACTTCCATCCCGTTTTTCGCATTCCGCGACCTCGCTAATTCTCGTCCAGTTGGCAGAACTCAAGAAGTTGACATACCCGCTCAGCTTAGTCTGGGGGTTCGCCTTCTTCAAGCTCAAGCCCATGAGTACGATTTCCGCCACCTCTCAGATTTTTTTCATCTCATTCGAGCTAGGAATAACGGGGAACTTCACTTCTGTCATACCAGTGCGTACTGCGATTAAACTTGCCATTATCTCGTGCTGACCATGTTAGCTTGCGTGAGCGTCGCATCCATGGAGATCTTCTCCGCACTGACTTATCTTCCAAGCTCATATTTGACGGTGGCACTGTCTCGGGTAAAGTTGAGTTCCTTTTCAATGTAACGCCGAAGTTTCACGCCTCCATGACATTTAGCGTACCTTAGCAAAGTCAAAACCTTCCTTGACGCCAATCCAAATGAAGTAATCACCTTTATCTTTACCAACCCCGACGGCCTCTCCATCGCCAATATGTGGCATCCCGCATTCGTCGCCTCCGGGATTCTTGATTACGTCTACATCCCCTCAAGCACTCCAGTCAAGCAATCATCCTGGCCTACGCTGGGGAGCATGATTGATAGTGGAAAACGGTTGGTTGTCTTCATGGATGCCGCCCCAAAGGATGGATCTTCCGCCAACTATATTCTCATGGAATTCCCAATGGTACGTCCCCACCTCTCCAATGCTAACGGACCTTACTCCCGGACACTCATTGCCACGAATGATAGATATGGGAAACTCCATTTGACTCGACGGACGCTTCGTTCCCATGCAAGATCGATCGCACCAATGGCCCACTTGCCAACACAGATCACATGTACATGATCAATCACTACCTCGACACTAACGTCCTTGGCGTTCCTATTCCTGATGGCCCAGATGCACCAACGACCAACGGTGTCAAATCGTAATGTGCTATCATTAACATTACGTTCCTATGCTCTAACGCACTCCCGTTCTAGGATCTTAACCAATGCCTACGGGTGTGCCCCCCTCGCAGGCGGTCGAGCTCCCAACTTCGTTCTCCTTGATTGGGTTGACAAGGGGCAGCCAATCGCGGCAGCAAACACCCTCAATGGAGTCGCTTGATGTCTGTCGTGCGATCGTTGTCGCCCCTACCCCTCCATTCGCACCCGATTTTCTGTTGTAAGATAGTATTTCGCAGGATCACTTCTGTCGTACCAGTGACTCTTGTCGGCCTTTCGGTTCGCTGTTTTTTCCGCTGAGTAGCCATGGCAGCTCTCGAACTTGTTGTACATGTATAAAACGACGGAAATATGATGGTTGCGTTCCCAACTGACATTCCGCATGATTCAGGGCCCGTCCCTCAGAAATTTCGATAGGTGAGACAGATGCCGATCAGGGGACGAGCAAAGTCTCTGTTCGGAGGAATACTACCCCAAGGGATGTGGGAACGGGATTTTGGTCAACCATGAGTTATACATCTGTCAAAGGGATTCGAGCTACCCAAACCATGGAGAGCCTGATATGCTCGACTTACACCGAGCTACACTAGCTGTCGACCGGGTTCTGAAGGGAATGGAGGTTTGTGTTGAGAATAGGAGGTGGTAGTGCGTGAATGGCGTCAGGTTTGCATCCGCCATGATTACGGATGAAGCCTGAGTCGTATGCGTACGCGTTAGCCGGGCCTGACCGCTACTTGGAACAAGAGGAATGCGCGTTAGTCCTTGGATTCCATGGGTGAAGGGCGTACGTCTGGGGGTTACAGGCTTCGTGGCTACAATCAGTAGTCACGGCGGTAGGTAGATTCATCTCCTGTCTTTCCTAGCAGACTTCGTCTGCCAGACGGAGGTGCCAGCTGCAGGTTAATTTCGTCATTCCCCGGAGCGAGGCAAGGGTTTCAAGCTCGCAGGCGGCTGTTAGACGGTAGATAAGTAGGTGAGCTGGACTGTAGAGGGCGTCTTGTAGGTGAGTCGTCCAGATGTGGAAGTCCGAGTGCAAGTGGCTGAAGGTTGGGTCAAACTGCCTCTTCAACCTCTGCCGCCACCTTCCCTAGAATTCCTGTTTTCTGGATTGCTCAGCTACTATCCTTCTTGAACAACTCTGCGATGGATCAACAAATCACTTACTCTCCTAACGCAAGCCCCTACAAAAGCAGAGAATCGATGATGTTCTTTATACCTGCCCTTCCTCCTATTTTGCTTTATTCTCCTTCATGGCGTCCTGTTCGCGATTTTTGATGATTTTATGGCTTGGTGTCGTCGCCAGAGCTCAGAGTTCGAGCTCTAGTGGTTCCAAGTGGCCGATTGCAGCTTGGGTAGGATTTGCTCTTGGTGAGTATCTGAAAATATTTGGCGAGTTAAACCCCTCGTTCCTGATGCGTCTCACCCTACGTAGGCTTGGCTACCATCTGCTTATTGGTAGCCATAGTCCTCGCCCGTTTGGATTATTATCTATGCACGAAGGCTCGTCTTCGACCTCGGATACCACGTCCCTCTGGACCCTACCCCCGATTGCACCCCGATGTAACCAGACCGCGACCATACCCCGGAATGGCGGTCCCCGCTCACGGCTCGAGCGCTACGAGCTCGACCAGTGATACTTTACCAACCTCAGAGGTGGGATATGGAAGATATCAGAGTCCTACTCAGTGGTATGGGTCGACTATGAGGTCGGGTGGATATGACCGGCCTCCACCTGGTCTTGGTCCTGTGAGAGGACCGAGTATGAGGTCGATCAGCTCGTCGAAGATGTCGACTATGAGTAGTGATCATGCTGGGATTGTCACGACTGCCTCTGCTACGTACGAAATGTATTTGGCAAAGGGCAGTCCTAGCAATGATAAGAGGATCTACGTCGTAAGTCTTTGCCCTCTTCCTCAGGAGATCTTTCTTTAACTCTATTCATTCTATAGCCCCCCGCTATGCCCCGTCCAGTTCACCTGAAAGTAAGTTTATCTCATTCGATCCTGGGAGAGCTTTCACAAATCTATGCTTGTCAGCATTATGAGACGGTGAAGCACGCGAAGCAGCCCCAGCTCAGAATAGAGACTAGACGAGCTTCGGAACACAGTCCTCCCATACCATCACCTCTATCCACCCATCCATCCATCATCGCCTGTGATGCTGTTTAACGAACCTTACGCATTCTTGTTGTGACGTGCTTATGCTTTCCAGGAGGACTATATAGAAGAGATCGCGATGTATTGTACATATCCTTTCATGTATCACTCTTTGAACCCAAAGAAGAACGGTGCATCAACCTTGAGACGACAGCAAGCGTGAAGGGAAGGAGCGCTGCCAGACTCACGCTGAAGGAACGACCGTCACCAGGAAGGCAGGCGAACCACAAAACCACGATCCAATACGATTGATCAGGTCAAAAGGCACGTAACTGAGAGTCACAGTTCGAACGACTACATCTCCCTCGACAATGCACCCACAATCGGATAGCCTCTCGAGATAATCGGGGAGACACATTCTTCTGTAGGCGAATAACGAATTCTCCAACACATCCTCCACGTCCCACATCCTCTCGGGTGAAATGCAGAGAACCAGGTGGGACACCTCCCGGAGTGCGAAGCGTCTCCAATCGGGGCATCGAGACAAGTCTGTGGGACGCTGACGGTGATTGAATCTGTCCACAACGAAATTCATAAAGAAACACGGTATGAACCTTTGTAGTGACGATAGCGGAACTGACGACTCGGAGGAGCTCAGACGTCGCCATCGCGTCCTGGAATTGCTTCAGCGCCGATGCTTCGTTCACGGATCATTTTCCTTCATGTGAAGGAGTGGCTGTGAAATTGTTATCAGCGAAAACACTTCTGAACAGATAGCTGATCAGCGTGGCAATCGTGGACGCGGGAAAACTCAGAGAAATATCGGCGCGAAAAGCGCGGAGTGACGGTAGCTCGTAACGTGAACGAATAATAAATTCCCCTTCAAAAAGGTTCCTCAATTGCAGGATGGACGGGGAGGTTTCACGACACGCACCTCGACGTAGGGTTGGGCTTGGAGGAAAGCTCCAGTCGCGTCCCAGTCGCGTCGCTAGCCTCGTAGACCGTGGGAATTCGCGTCCACCGCGGGACTGCCTGCGGACTCGGCAAGAAATACGGACACTGAAATCACAACGCCGCTGCAAGGCTTGCTCACAAATGACCATCAATGCGACCGCTGACTCTTCACATTTCTGCTCTCAACGACGCCGAATACTCTGTCTACACTACATCTCTTCATGATCTGGCCGAACTCAGCGAGCCAGGCGATTGCGATGCTATACGAGACGACGCTTATTACGAACGCATCTCCGTTGGTGTCCGAGAAGTCAGGGCGTGGCTTAGAGGTCGATATCCTGAATTGCACGTTTCGGACCTTGACATGGTACGCTTTCACTATCAAATACAATCCAAACCATTGTCGACAGATCCTGTTCACATCAGATTCTCAAACTATTTCACCCGACACCAGATCCCAACGACTATTTGACTGGCGGGCAGTTTTTTGCCGTACTACGCCTCGTGACCCACACACACGAAGGCTTGGGTGTCGAGAGAGGGCTCGTTTTTGTTCAGGGTGAGTGTCCTCCGTCTTTTCAAAGAGATTCACGGTCGTTGGACTGCGGCTGCGGCGAGCTCCACTTCCTTGATTTGTCGACTCCCCCATGATGGGCCAAGGCTGTAGCTGGCCCCGCGCGTACCTTTGTTCTTCTGGCACTCGGTCGCTTGCAGCGTTGTGCTATGCACGAAAGCGCGCTCAGTTGATTCATACTTCTAGGGTTATGTATACCGAAAGACGAAGAGCTGGAACGCCTTTCCCTGCCTATTCCCATTCGGCTTGCATTCTTATTGACGTGACTTCTCTCCCGCTAGCTCATCCCGACTTACCAACCTCCCGCCCGCAATCGCCGCCGAAACGGCCCAATCCTTTACCCTCTTACCCATCATCCCAATCGCAACCCTATCCACCGGCGCCTCCCCCTCCTCCAACCCGTCATCACCGATCCTCCCAATCACTCTCAGTATCGGCCTCCCCAAACGATAAACTTGAACCCTATATCCATCCTGCTCGATCTTCCTCGGATTCAAATACGCGCCCACCTCAACACCCTGACTCGCATTCTCGGTCGTCGTTTGACCGACCTCAAGATTCACGTCCGGTGTTTGAGCCTCCCCCCATCCCAACTCTTCTGGCGCCAAAATCAAATAACCCGTTCCTGAGACGTGCAAATTCGTCCAAAACGACTACCCCGAGGTCCTCGTTTGAAGAGAAAGATGGAGAGAAGGACAGAATTCCGCCTCTTCCTCCCCGAAAGCCTGTCGCACCACCTCCGCCTCCCCGACATTCCTCACTCCACGTACCGGCGTCATCATCTATGGCATCAGGTCAACCATCCACCTCTGCAATTAAAGCTCCCAACCCCCCGCCTGTCACGAACCCGAAACCCACCTCACTCTCCACATCACTCAAACCAGCGCATGCAGTCAGTCCGCTCATGCGGCAATCGCTCGAAGCTTCAAAGGTGGGACAAAGTATCAGGAAGATGGAGGAGAGGCTGGAACAGGAGAGAGTGATGATGGTGTTGCGGAGCAGTGGGGGGAGCGGGAGCGGGAGGGCGAGGAGTAGTAGTCCGACTAAATTCGGGCCTGGATTGGGGTCTGGGACGGGGGCGGGGATGAGGAATGGATCGATTTCTTCTGGTCCTCCTTCTATTGGTTATCCCGGAGACGGGATCACACCTCCTTTACCTCGCCGTCCGTCCGCCATGTCATCAGCCTCTTCGTCCTCTGCCTCCGTCTCGAGCGTAGGCTCGGCGAGTTTGAAACAGGTTGCTAGTGCTTCGTTGAATCCTTTCCGGACAGGTGGAGTTGGAGATGAAAGGTCATTCAGATCTATTTCACCTCCACCACCCCCTCGACCACATCACCACCATCATCCAACCCCATCCCGATCTCGTTCACCAACCCGATTAGACACTACAACTACCACGACTATCTCACCTGGACCTTCACAACCAAACTCGCCGCTCAAGTCGGCTCCTCCTACGCATCCCGATCGGAAACCTCATCCTCCTTCGTTGTCGATTGGGAATAGTGCGATTGGTGATTCTCCGGAAGGTTCACCTGCGACGCCGACGAGTGTGAATGGGAGGGTTGGGAGGAGTAAATCGATGCATCAGCCTTCACCACCACCCATCCCACCTCCCCCTCGTCGAAAACGACCAGAGAGTGTCCAACTTCTCTCAGCGCTCGATAACGCAAACTCGACTACGATGACTCCACCACATAGCGCCCCACTCTCCCGTCATTCCAGTCTCTCATACCATTCTCGAACTCCAGCCAGTACAGACCAAACGCAAGGAGATTCACCACTTGCGAATTTACAAAGGACGTTTACGTCCCTTCAACTAAAAGCTGTACCGAAACTTGAGAAGGCGAGGTATAAAGCTGAGGCTGGGTTGATGAGGAAGAGGGGGTATGTGAATCATTCGCATTTGAAAGGGGGGATGTGGAAGGATGGAGGTGAGGATGGGTTGATGGAGGGTGAGAGTGGGGAGGGGGATGATGGGGGGTTTGGAGTTGATGATGGTGTAGCTGGGGTTGATGAGGAGGGGGAGGGAGGAGGTGGGGAACGGGGGAGGGAAGGGTTTGGGGAGAGAGATAATATGAAGTGGCCTGCTGGACAGGGATGGGAGAGACTTTGATGTCTCGTGTGGGTCCTTTGGTCTGGGGAGGGTGAGTTTGGCGTCTTGTTTGAAGGCTCCGGAGGTTGATGGTTTTGTGATGGTTGGTTCTGCAATGGTCATAGGATGCCATGGAAGGATAGAAGGCTCGTGATTCTGTATTTGTATCATCGATGTAATATAACACAGTGATCTAGTCAATATCATAGAGGATATCTGATAGCTATGTCGCGCTCAGAAACGAACGTGGGGAGAAGGTTGACTGAAAGGGGGTCGCAAACTTGTTTGTTGGCCGGGAAATGAACAGTTCTCACAACAGTGCCAGCATAACCTTCATCAACACTGCTTTACAGCGTCACTGGACTCATTAATTAATTCATTCACCACAATCCGACTTCGCCGCTGGAACCTCTTCCTATGAAAAAAAGCTCTGTTGAGTTACTCGATTCTCATGGGAGAAGTATCCAATCGGTTCATCGATAGGCGTTGTGATTCCACACCAGATGCAGACGTTGGGGCATCATCCTACTGCTTTCGCATGCCAATGGCTCGACACAGCGATTGATATCTGCGCCTACCTGCACTACTTGTCTGGGATCCCCGGCTCGACCTCCCCGTACGGCATCTTGTCTTCATTTGATCCATTCATTAATACATCTCATTCTTCTTCTTCGCCTTCATGGTTGGCATTTCATCTCGCATAGATGGCATTTCGACCGTTATGAACGCCATACGCCTTCGACTAGAAATGCCCACGTTCATATCTGGTTGGCGATAAAAGCTGTGAGTCAGAGTCCCCGCTCCTCAGCATACACTTTCATCCCCTTCGACCCACCATCTCCTTTGGAGACATCGATATTCAGCTCCCACCTCCACGGTCGTGCTGGACGGCCCTTCCGATTCCTCACAGAACCGACCTCAAGAGAGGTTAGCTTTCTCTCAGCAGCATGGTGCAATCGAACAACCATCGAAGTCACCCGCACCCACGTCCCATACATTACCTTCCTTCCGCAGAACTCCAGCCTGATGGCCCCCCTTCAGCCGTCGACACCGCACCCCCGTTATCAGCAGATTCAAGTTCCCCCTCTCCACCCCCGCGCATTCACGAGTTTCGTCATCGTCTACTATTCCTTTTCGCTGTATTGTTAGCCATGGAGGATATCGGTTTGACCGCTGAACCGAAGCTCGTCCCGCGAGCGGTCGTAGAAACATGGTTACGACTTATTGACCGCCGTGACCCCAAAAACGACGTTTGGTTATGGAAGGACGGTGATGAGGCACGGGCAGAGCATTTTGCTGGGCTCATGCCGTGGGCGCCGCCAGCCCTTTTTGACGGCATTTGGCGTGAGGCGGAGCATGCCTTATCTCGAAGTCAACACTACAAATCTTCCGACGATCCACTTCTTTCCTCTGCAATAGATCCTGCACTCCGACATAGGGTTCAAGGGACTCCTGATTCAGGGCTTCGTTTCGCAGCCATCGCGTGGTTGGCTATGACTTCTGCTGCGAAGGTGGAAGTCGACCTGCAAAGCGGATTGAGGTCACTTCGGACCCTGTACATCGGATACGCCGTCGAAAAATTATGCCTCATCCTCCAGCGGATTCCGGACCATTCGTATGTTTTGGATGATGATAGATTTTCTCAGTTCGAGGCAGCCATGGATGGAGCCGGGCATCGTTGTCATCGCCCTCCCCTCCTGGAACTGTCTCGTGAGGATCTGAGGCATTGGCATGACTTCATGTTATGGCTGTACGACAAGGCAGAGCTTGGGGTCTTGTGTATGAATCGCATTGATTGTTCCTGGTATGAGCAAACCGAGTTACCGAATATCTCGGTGGCGAGCTGATTTTATTCTATAGTTCGATCCCCACTACATCGTGGTATGGCTTTGCAGAAGATTTACGCTATACAGCGGTGGAGACACCCAGTCCTGGAATTATCACAATTACCAAAGACATTCTGGGAAATGTTCACCCCCAAATGTTGCACGCAATCATCTGGCTTTCAGCTACCCACACAGACGCCGAAGCACTATTCGAAGGCACCGTGGCAGAGCGGATTTACACGTCTGTCTCGAGCGTATTCACCCCCCAAGCCATCGTCCACTCCCAGATCAAACTGGGGCAGTTCCTCGCCGTTGATGATCCTTCTGTCTGGTCTTGTCCGTGGGTTAACAGGTATCCTGATGCCTGGCGAATACAATTTTTTTCTAGCCAGTGGACCCATTGGGATTGGTTCCACCTGCAAACGATGCTCGCCAGTTGTTCCTCGAAGGTCGGCAATGCGGCTGGGCGCTACCCTTTTACTCCTCGTAGCACGGACCCTCGTACATTTCTTGGCGTTGTCGTGTGGCTTACTCTGGCCGCTGTCCACGGAGCAGACAACTCGGAAGTGCCGCCGCACGTCATCCCCACCGCCTGGTCCGCCTGGTTCGCACTTGTCTCCGAGATCACACAACACTTCCCCGACCTCCCTTCGGTCTCTCCCATATGTCAATCCCATCATCGCGTTGCTCTGTCAGGTCATACCTGCTACACCCGCCTCAGTCACAATGATCTCGACTTATATGCGTCTGTTACATCATTTCTAGAACCCGATGTCGAATTCCAATTCATGGGTATAGGAGAAGACCCAGCTGATGTAGAATCCAGCATTATATGCGATCTATGTAACTCGCTCTACTGGGGGGTCCAGCAGCACGACCCCGCGTGTGTTCACGTAACATGGCTCGGGAGCGAAGTGGCAGGGCCGGCAATTCATACGATACACCTTCACCGGACATGTATCGTCTCCGACTTGACGACTCTACTGCAAAAGAAGCTCAAACTAAGAGCTACTCGGGGCAGTATCAATGTTTTTGTCACAGCCAACGATAATCTGGGTGGAGCGAGGAGAATCTTACATGCAACGGAGAAGGTCTTTTACGCTTTCGGCGACACAAGTGTTTTCGCCGAAGAGGTGCCTCTCCATTCCGATATCCCAGCCTCCTCTCCTTCCGGAGAATTGACCCCCGGCCGAACTCTCTTCTCTTCTCCATCGATGGGAATCGTTAATGGCGCTGCGGATGTGAACGAGCTTGTGGGCAGAAGAACAGAAGACAAACCGGACTTGTTGGCGAATGAAGAGACAAAGGCTGCTATGGTTCGTTTTGTTTGCAGGTATTCACGTATTGGTACCGACAGATATTTCAGGGCCTATGCGCTTTGGGCACAATTTTCCGATTCCATACTGGGGACGATTCTGTTCAGGAACCTGCAGATCTCAGTAACAGCGCTGTCGTGCTTGAGGGGCCGATCCGAGGTGGCGGATACTGCGATATCTTCCTGGGGGAATGTCAAAGTGGAACCCACCGTTCTTTAGTTGCAATGAAGCAACTACGTGTTTATAGTGGTATTTCTGCTCAAGCAATACGGGTGCGTCGCATCTTGATTCTCATCTGTATCGCCCTGCACTATCACTAAGCCAAGATGCCGGGCAGCTTTTTCGTCGGGAGGTGAAGATTTGGTCAAAGTTTGAGCATCCGTATATTTTACCGTTTCTCGGATATTCCATAATTGGGGACACCCAATTTTTTATGGTATCCCCTTGGATTAGAAACGGTCATTGTATGGAGTACCTGGAAACACACCCCCACGCAGATCGTTCAAAATTGGTATGTTGACTTCCGATCAGCTCTTCCTCTTATCAACGATTCCCTCACAAGAGCCCAACTGTTAGCTGTCTCAAGTCGCAGACGCTTTGGACTACCTTCATTCGGGGAGATCGGGAACTTCGTATATTCATGGTGACGTGAAGTGGGTGAGTACACAACCTTACTGACGACGTTCCCTGATGATAATTGGTGACATTCAAATCTGTAGGATAATGTCCTCATCTCCGACGAAGGCAACGCACTGCTCGCAGATTTCGGCCTCACTCGCCACATGGAAAAGATGTGTGCCTTCATGTCCGCCACTCCGTCGATAATACCTGCCATGGGTCTTGTTAGGTTTGCTTCGCCTGAACTTCTTTCGTGCGACAGACCGACACGAGAAAGTGATGTATATGCCTTCGGGTGTCTCATCGTTCAGGTCAGTCAAATCAGCCCCCTAAATCACTCTCTGAGATACAGATTTTCCCAGGTATTCACGGGAAAGCTCCCCTATTCTGGCATGACGGACGTCGAAGTGATCACGGCCAAGGTTCTGCATGGTACGAAGCCGCTAGCCGAACGACCGACTGATCAACAGGCAATCAAAGCTGGGCTCGATCAAACGTGGTGGGATCTGATCGGAAGATGTGTGGAACACCAGCCATCCTCGAGACCTACTATGGATGAAATATCATCCACATTGTCAGTATATCGGGAACCTGTCATCCCAACCTGAGGTAAGTCTTATTCCCGAAACTATACATAATATCTATCTGAATTGCTTGTTCGTAGTCGCATCCCCTTCTATCGGAGTACAACTACTCGACAAACTTCAAAAGTATAAATGATAGGCGTAAAGCATGGGTGAAAGGGGTGGCATGCCGCGGCGCTGCGGCGACACGTCGTGATTCCTCTCCAACTCCATCCCAGCGGTAATCACATTCCGGTGTGGATGTCGAAAGCAGTACGCGGCCTCTAGGATGCAATGTATTGTCGACGGATAATGCTGTGTGGGAAGAATGTGATTGATGTGATTCCCAGCGTCCAAGGGGGTTATTTCACAAACATGCGCTGACGGCTAGCGTCGATCACGATACTTGACGCCCAAGGAATGTCCAACGAAAGCAAAAGCACTGGAGCACAGCATGCTTTCACATTGCCCAGATCACCTTAAGTGCACAGCCTTGCTGTTCTTACTGTTGCTGCATGTTCGTGTCAGCGTTCGCATTCATCTCCTTCTCTTTCACCCTGCGCTCTCCCCCATGAGTCGGATCATTGATTTCCATCGCGACCTGACAGTCGGACAGCGACGCGGGCTATTTGGAGGTCTGGTCATAACGGGGGGAACGCTGATCTCGACTATAATTGGCATTGTCCAAAGTCACCACGGACTCGCCCTAGTTTCGGGGGCATTTTCTCTCGTCGCTGCTGTCCCCACAGGATGGTACGAGCCATGCATCTCCCACTTAATTAAATTGACCATCGCTGTCTGCCGTCAATTAAGGACCATCTACTCCAATCGAAACAGGGAGGGAGCTAAAAAGCTACGAGAAGAGGACCAGTGTGTTGACCTTTTTCGAGCCCCCAGTCTCTGACTCACGTATCCCACGTAGACACTCCAGCGCTGAACGAGGAGAGTGCATAGGTTTAGCGGATATTGAGACAACTCGGGGAGGACGGCTCCGAGCTCGACCGGTCCGCGTAGATCTCGAAGAGGACGTGACTACACCACAGGAACATGGAGGGATCTATACGGAAGATCAAGCACTCGTGGCCGAGAGAAATACCGCCCCTAGACCTACGGGAAAGGTAAGTCGTGAGGATACACTTTTTTGACGCCGCATAGCCTGATAAACGGAGGATTCCACGGAGACGAAGACGTTCCCGGTACAGGTGAAATTTGTACCAGTGGCATTCAAACTGGAGGCTTCTGGAGAGAAGGAGAGAGTCGAGGACGTGAATGATCTCCCAAGGGGATCCGTATTGGAGATCGATTGGGTCGTGCTGCCTGAGAGGAGGGCCGTCGGGCAAGAAGTGGCCAACGTGAAGATAAAGTTCCGAGACGAAGAGATAGCAGAGGCGGTTGTGAAGAGAGGGATAGAACTTGACGAGACATGGTTTCGCGCAGACAAGCTGGAGGCGGTATGGAAGAAACCTTCGCGTTGCTTCAAGTGTCAGAAGTGGGGACACTGGGCTAGAGATTGTTCGCACGACGGATACGTCTGCCCAAAATGCAGTTTAGGCCATCCGCAAGGCAAGTGTTCCAGTCGAGCCCATTGTTGCCCGAACTGCGGAGGGGGTCACCCTGCCTGGAATCAAACTTGCCCTGCCTACCTCGAAGCATTAGCTCAATGGCAAAAATCGTACCGGAGAGCGAATGCCGGGTAGGTGTGACCGGAAGGAGGCGATAAAGATGTTCGAGGGCGAAGAAGGGGAAAGTCAGGGAGAAGCCGATATGTCGTTGTGGAACAGACGTGCAAGAAGACAGATGGATATGGGAGGAATACTGGCTGAAGGATAGGCATGGAAACTCACGTTTTATATATGGGCTGCCTTAGCTACTTTCGTAGGGCCGACAGGATGTTTCGTGAAAGCATAATATCAATCATGTTTGATCCTGGTGAGGTCCTCGAACGGCGCAGTACCAATAGGGGTCGGTGCTGAGTCCAAACCCAAGCTAAACCATCGAGAGTCCTTGGTTCATACACTTCAACAGCTTCAAGCAGGCGCTGGGAGACGAACGGTGTCACTGGGGAATTTGGCGGACGTCAAAGTAGATCAACGGCAAACAAGGCCAAACGCCAGCCACGAGAACTAACCTCAACCCGCCCAGAAGCATTCCCAAATCACCGGCGATCGTCCTGCCTGTATGTGTTCGAGTTGCTCCAGTGTTGGTCGACGCTGGACAGGCCATGTTCAACGATTCCCTGAAAGTTCGGGGAGGTTTTTGGGCAGATACTGTATCATTCCAAGTCCAGTACCGACCCTCTTTCCTGACTTCTTTCTTTACAAGCCCTATCCTGTCACGTGCTCTCTTCATCGGAGGAGTGGACTCCAGCTGCGGACGGAGTCGACATTGCGATCTCTGGATGATCGGCCAGATAGGGTAGCGACGAAGTCGATGTGGTATCGACAGAGTTTCCTTGAACGAGAGTGATGAGGACACATACAACGATGTCAACCGTTTTGAACGACGCGGGAGACCGACTTTGCCAGCGTGAACAAGTTTTGCCGTCGGCACTCAGTCCGCCCACCCAGCATCAACTGGGATATGCTGGATCTCACGAGCTTTCCATCATCCTCTTGACTTACGATTGACGCAACCACGGACACTAGGGACCTTGCCTGATATCTCTGCCATGGACTCACTTTCTGGACAATTCCCTGTTTGCCAGGTCCTGAGTGCAATGCTGCCTCCCCGCTCGCTATTCCCGGACTTAACTGATTGGTGTAGAACTTGGCCTTGCTGGCAGCATCCACGGTTGGCCGATCTGAGCCTAAAGACCACAAAACTGAACCAGAGGCTGAATCACTCCAATATCTCCTCCGGGAAGTCTCTAGCCAACCCCTTGCCCTCTCACTGGCTCGTCGCAGTCGCCTTCAGGAAAGGCTGAGTGAAGTGCGCATTGTGTGTCCTTCGACTTGCGCGGCGCTCACCCGAATTTACAGCTCCTGTTGGATTCCAAAGCTTGCGATGAGAAGACTGTACGCGAAGCTATGGAGAAGGATGGTGGGGAGGTGGCCCGTTTGCTCCAAGTCCTTGTCAATTCTGAGGAGGGCAAGAAACTCGCCTTTTCATTCTCCGGTAAAGATGCTGTGTCGTTTCTGGAGGTTCTGCAAAAGGTATTGTTGCGATGACGATCATTTATCCTCGTCTAATCACAGCCCTTAGACCCTTGACGATCTTCGAGAATCCAAATGTCGGTCGTAACGTGCATATAACATAAGTATAGACTGTTCCGTTTATCAGCCTTCTATTCAGTCCCACAGCTCGTGGAGCTTCGCAAATCAATCCATGTGCTCCTCATCCAAGCGTCGTTCCAATACAACACCCTCCCTCCGTCTATCGTCCTCTCCAATGTAGACTGGTTTGACAAGTACCCGATAACATCTGGCGCCTTTGCTTCCATCCACAAAGGCATCTTCCAGATGAAAACAATCATTGCTGTCAAAAATTATGGAGGTTCCGACCAATTCTTGAGCGAGACCCAAATCAACCAGGTTTGCTTTCGATTACTCCCCTCTCTCGTTTGTTCGTCCGTTAATCCGCCCTTCTAGATTTATTACCGAGAAGCACTCGTTTGGCGACAACTAAAGCATGATAACATTCTTCCCTTCCTTGGGGTCTTCGTTGATGGCACCTCGCCGTGTGTCGTTTCACCTTGGCTTGAAAATGGGAACCTTCGTGCGTATGTGGCCGCCAATCAACTAGCTGGAAATAGTGTCACTTTATTAGTCAGCTCTCACCCACTCATAAAAATTAACCAACTAAACTGAGCCCTCTAGCTCGCGCAAGTTGCGTCTGGTCTCATGTACATCCATGCCCACGATATTGTACATGGAGATATACGAGCCGTAAATGGTTTCTCGCTACTTATTCTCAAGGATCTGACCTTCCCGCCCGCTCCAGGACTCAATTCTGGTCGACGACCATTCCTGCGTCAAAATCGCTTCGTTTGCACTGGCAGATGTCTTTGACCGCGATTCCACAAGACACACAGACCAGTGGGATGGCGAGTACTCTTCAACGGCTCCCGAACTCATCGATCCGGCCGAATTCGGTTTAGAATATCAGAAAACATTTGCTTCAGATGTTTATGCCTATGGTTGCACATGCTTTGAAGTCCGCATTCGAATATCTCACTCGAAGGGAATCTTTCCTAACGCACGTCTATTTCATAGCTCTTTACGGGACAACCGATGAACGCATCAAATCGCTCAGACTTCCAAGACACTATGACTTGGAGTCGACATCAGTATTCTCGCATTGTCGATGGGATCCCCAGGAATATGCGGGACATTATGACACTATGCTTGAAGAGAACGCCTTCGGAACGACCGACGATGAGTCGGGTTTTGTCCAAGATCAACCTCAACAGAAGTGGACCCACGGCACGTGAGCGTCAAACGGCTCGTCCTCGCGATTTTGTTGCTTCGTCAGTGCCACCGACACAGGTCGCAAGTACCACTACTTCGGTAAGCTACTGCGCTCATTTCTCTGTACAAGCGCTTAAACGTAGACCCAGGACTCCCAAGGTGTTGGGAAAGTCTTGATATTTGATATGGGTCAAAGAGACGACGGAGGACCGTTTGACCTTGGTGATAGTGTCGTCATCGTGGAAGGTCCCCTTCGAGGAGGTGGATTTTCAGATGTTTACCGCGGCGTCTGGGATCATCAAGGACGGAAAGTGGAGGTTGCCATGAAAAAACTTCGAGTTTACGTCGAACGTAAAAATGAGGCTGTCAAGGTATCTCTCTCTATCTTGTGTTAGTATTGTTGAATCTGATCTATAATCTACGAAGCTATTTCGTCATGAAGTGATGATCTGGTCCCGGATGAAACACCAGTTTATCCTACCATTCCTAGGCTTCAGCGTTCTCGAAGGGTCACTGCTGTACATGATTTCTCCTTGGGTCCACAACGGCGATTGCTTGCATTATCTCATACAAAACCCCAACACAGACCGTCCCAAACTGGTACGTGTTCTCACCAATCACGCTCGCCTCGTACATAACACTCATTCTTCGACAGCTCTCGCAGATCGCACAAGCTCTAGCCTACCTTCATTCCGGAGAGGCTGGTTGTCCCTATGTTCACGGGGACCTGAAAGGAGTGCGTCTTTCAGGCGGCTTTGAATTCTACTCCCACTAACCTTCTGGTCAGGACAATGTCCTCATTTCGGAAGAGGGAAACGCTCTGTTGTCTGATTTCGGTTTGACTCGACATCTAGAAAGGTTGACCTCCCTCTCGATAACCCCATCCCAAATCCCTCCCCTCGGACTGACTCAATTCGCGGCTCCTGAACTGTTCATACCCGAAACTAGGCCTACGGCCCAAAGCGATGTTTACGCCTTCGGATGTCTGGTCCTCCAGGTATTGCTTCGCAGCTCCCACCATTTAGGGAGATGTATGTTTACGTGGTTTTCAGATCTTCACGGGTGAATTGCCGTTCCCGAATATGAGCGACGTGCAGATCATGATGGCCAAGATTATGCTTCGACAAAAGCCGTCTCGACCAAGTGACCCTGCTATGGCTCAGGCGGGCCTGGATGACCAGATGTGGGCCTTGGTAGAAAAGTGTACAGATTCGGACTCAGCTTTGCGTCCAACAATGGATGACATTGTTCGGATGATTGGGTTGGTGCCATAGACTTAGTAGTGTATCATTAGATGTATATTAACACGAGATGAAACGTCAAGAAAGACATGAGAAGATAAGACAGCGAAAAGGTAGAAAGCGAGTCTCATATCGAGTTTATTTATCACCTCGAATGTCGGTCCTCTTCTCTCGGAACATGGTCTCCAACATCGCATCAATCCAACCACCAGGTAATCCAGCCAAAACCCAACTCATAAACTCATGGGGCCAGTATGGAACGACATAATCGCTTCTCCGACCTGGGAATTCATCCGGGTGTTAGTTATGAACCCAGAGCGGGGGCATCGAAGAACTTACCAACAGAACTGATGACCGCTTTCGCGATCGTCTGCGGCGAAGGGATAATGAATGATTCTGGGTTGTTAGAGGACGGAGTTGCCACCCCGTGCACTTCGCAGTATTGGATTCTTAAGCTGGGGTGGGGCTTTCGGTGCTCGACTGCCAAGGCATGAGTGAATGCCTACAAAGGACTATTAGTCTGTTGTTAGGTTTACAGAAATAGAGGAGAGGATCACCAGGGTATAGGCTTTCGTAGCTGAGTAGATAGCTAGGTAGGGTGAAGGGTGCTTGGCGACCAAGCTTCCAATATTGATCATAAGGGATGGTTGATTGGCGATGAGATAAGGGAGTAAGACGCGGGTAAGTTGGGTCAACCATGAAGCTCCGAGGTTGATGCTCCTCTCAATGTCTATTGTGAAGAAAGAAGATCAATCAGTAAATGTAATTCGCCAAGAGGAATCAGGGTTGAGGGAAAGCATGGACCTTCTGGAGTGGCATTCTCCACGATTTGAACCGGACCTTCAACATCTCCCACATTATTGATCGCGATGGTCAGCCTCTTCCCAACAACAGCTTCGGCGACTTTAGAAACGAGGGCTGGCTGGGTCGCATCGGCGACTATGATGTCGAATTCGCAAGCGGGGGTAAATTGAGAGAAGTTCTTCTCGAAGTTTCGCTAGTTTCGTTGGGTTCCGGCCGTGAAGGAGGACATTGAAACCTCTACTAGCAAGAGTTTGGACGAGGCTACGAGAACGATGTTAGTGACAGGCAGATGACTTGGCGAGGAAATGGACCTACGCTTTCCCAATGCCATCGGAAGCACCGGTTACAAGGGCCCATGGACTCTCTCCATGTCTGAACTGGGGTATAGTAAAAGTAGATGAGCAAAGGCGACTTTGGCAGTCGCCACGGGAAGGCTGCTGAAGACTTACGCGTTCGATATCGCTGCTACGAGTGAATAATCTCCAAAACATACTTTCAGGTGCGTATCGGGCGGTATTCAGACGGGTGCAACGAAGCTTGTTGGGAAAGTGTCTTCGTTGACCAACCCTTTTATACAGATATTGGTCGGCCAGGTAAGTGCAGTTGAGGGGTGACCACGTACATGGTAACGCGTAGCACCGGTATGATATCGGATGCTAAGGAAGCATAGAAGGCTACGATGGGCAAGCCAGAGGCTCCTTACGAGCACCGATGGTGGAGGGAGGGCTCTGATCATCGTAACTTCGTTCCGTGACGGTCAAGTGTGATGATCGTATGACCATGCTTCGTTTGCTAGCACTGAGGCCCGAGGGATGAGGAACTGAGGTTCCGGACGTGATAAGTATTCAAATGGGGGAGACTTACTGGCTAGATTCATGTCCTCTTCCAAAGCATATCCACCCCAGACTCTTGGCAATTCCAAAGTGATGCTGGCTCGTACATTTTCGAGGGTTCGTGGATCGTGGATACGATTCCGCGATTCAGAGATGGATATCTACGCAGCGGCGTATCCTTTCTCCGAAGGTTTGCATCGTCCTCACGTCAGCTCAGACGAGAGACCAAGGACAAATCGATATGACACAAACCGGGACATCATTTCCCCGAATGACCACTGTCTACAAATAGACCGCAAATGGAGGAAGTGAGGAACTCATAGCAGTGAGTGCATCGAGGTTCACGCTAACAACAGCGTCAAGCAATCGGTTAACAAGAGAACAACAAACAAATATGACGCGAACCCAGCTGGAATCATTTCCCTGAAAGTCGATCTTCCTTTCACCCCCGAGCCACCAGCCCGATCTTTGTGCATAGACGCCATGATCCACCGCGGTCCGCGACAACTCGTGTGGTTCCGTAGGGCATGAATGATGTTCTTGCTTCCCTAGATTCGAGAGGAAGTGTAACTCGTCAGATTGGACTATGAGATTAGAGTGTGTCCCTCGGTTTCGATGACGAGGGAGTGAGTGAATGCTTAACCATAGTCTCAACTCCCGATGGCCAGCGCCCATACATCCGAGCTGCTCCTACTGGAATCACGATGGTGTTGGGTATCCGAAAATATAAACCCTGGACCTCCAGATATGTAGCTGAGCGCGTCAGTGACATGTAACAGCCAGTCGCCCCCTGCCCCTCCTTGCCAGTTCGAAGTCTGATTGTGGGACGCTAGCAGAGGTTGTGCTATGGTGGCACTGCGTTGGTCTGTCATTCGATCACCTGCCCGAGTCAACTGGCCTGTACGGGCCGCCCAGTATTTCTCTAGCTTCATCACTCCTCATCACCGTCCGAGTCGGTTGCGTCGAGCTCGTTGGAATTAGTACTTATTCTCGACGCTATGTCAACTAGATCCCTCGTTCATGGCGCGACAACCACCAATCTTGTATCGAAAGAGCTGGTATCATCATTTACGAAACTTAGAACTCTGACCTCAACACGAGGCGCAACGCCCAGCTGGCTTGAAGTGGCTTCTATAGGCGCTGGGCGTTAGTTTGGCAGAATCGATGGCACAACTTTGAGCTTCCTTTGCGAGCGCTACGCAGCCGCGTGTTGATCTTGACCTTGAACTCCCACCCATCATGGACAGTCCGGATCTTCCATCAAGAGCTGCAGAGGTCATCGAGGAGTACTCTCGGTAAGATCGTCAAACAGGGACACTCTTGCGCCTCCTGAGCGTTCTGTACGTACTGCCACAGTTTCCGCATCTTGGTGATTGGAACGGTGAGGGGCTGTTTCGCAGGGTTTCTTATGGCGTCTCATAAGTTCACAGACCGGAGTTGGGAAGTCTACCCTGATCAATCGCACCTTCAATGTCGACCTCGCAGTAAGATATCCATGTTCCTTACATCAGTTGCATCGACCTCATGTGATTCGCTATCAGAAAGTATCTGAACATCATGCTGGTAAATCAAACATCGACGACGAAATTACATCTCCAGACAACCCTTTGTTCGTCCTCCACGATTCTCAAGGTCTCGAGCCCGGCGATGTCGATGCCTTGAACAAGATAAAGGATTTTGTTAAGCGCCGGATGGCCGAGCCTAAGATCAAGGACAGACTTCATGCCATCTGGTGAGTCATCCTTTGTGTCCAACAGATTTTTCGACAACCGTCTCGCAGGCTCTGTATTGAGGTTCCCCGGGCGGGTGGGCGTTTGTTCGAGACCGGGACCGAGGAGTTGCTACAGCTCATGCAGGATACGCGTGAGTCGTAAACGCTCTTTGCGAAACTGGTATCGCTGGTAATCGCTGAGCGTGCCGCAGTACCGATCGTCGTCGTATTCACCAAGTTTGACTTGCTCCTCCTTCTGGAGCGCAACAAGCTGAGGGGTAAACTTTCCAAAGAAGAGATAGCCCCTGAAGCTGAGAAGCAGGGTGAACGATTTTTGGAGGAGCATTGTAAAGAGCCCTTGGCTCGCCTTGCTCCGAATACGAGCTGCGTGAAAGTCTCTCGTGAGCTTTGACAGTCCGGTCGACCCGTTCCCGCCGATTTGACTCACGCTCCTCTTACATTTTAGGCGATGACACTTCCTCGTTGCTTTGGTTGGCCAATGTCACCTACGACATCATCGTGCGCCACGTTGAAGGGGATGTCTGGATCCTTTGGGCCATTGTACAACGAGTCAGTGTTCCCCTGAAGCTCGAGGCATCAATTGCGTATGAATCCAACCCAAATCCTTCGTATGATTATTCCTGACCTAATCCACTATTCACAGTGTTGGGATGAAACGTGAGTTGTCCATTATGTACCTTCAACTCATACCTATGGATGTCATCGCCCGCAGGTTATTGGGATGGTCTCTGTGCAAAAGCGATAGCTGGCCAAAAGGGCTTCATGGCATTCCTCGACGCAGTCCATACCGACATGGTCTCCGTATGGAACTTCAACGATCCACAGAAAGTATGAGTCTTCGCTTCTTCCGTCGCGTCTGATGATTAAGTTAGTCTCCAGCTTCTTTCAGGGCTTAAATTCAAAGGCATGGTCTTGGGGCTCATTGAGGGACTAGCACCCGATAACGCCGCCACGACGTCAGAGTAAGTTGGTGACTTGTATCGTCCCGCGATACCGACGCTCACTCGTCGACATGTAGCAACAACAACATTGCTTCCATCTTGCAGGCCATCTCTACTCCCACTGGGGCTGCCGTAGACGTCGTGGGTTTATCGTCGACGTTTATCAAGTTGGTACATGACACTTCTCAAATGACGTAGGTTCTCCTCGGCCAGTTTGTCCTTCCAGTGCTGACAAGTGTCGTAGTCCCGAAACGCTGAAATGTTTGATGGCGTATATTGTCGACCTCATCGCCATCCTCGAAAATCTGCTTCTCGTTATGTTGGCCAAACGTTCGAGGCCTCTCACATGGGAGGATGTTGATCTTGCCTTCGAGTCATACAGGAAGTCGACACTTCTATCGACTGTCCATCAGGATATCTCTGACTATACCACACGACCGCATGTTCGAGATGTTATCGACGCGGGGAATGCAGAAAAAGAAATGAATCGTCTCGTCCGACTACTTGTCACCACACTACCTCCAGAACTACTCGCGAAAATTGGGGTTTCGTCCAAGACTAGCATCCTCGGAAATGGACACACGGTGCGTGGGAGGGAGCAAACCACTCGTCCGGCAGAGTCTGTGACTTCGTCAGTGCCGGCGGCGGAGGTCTCAGGAGCTACTACTTCGGTAAGCGACTGCAGTAACTTCTCTGCCCAGGCGCTTAAGCTTAGACCCAGGACTCCCGAGGTATTGAGGAGGCCTCGACATTTGAATACGATGATGGAGGTCCCCTTGACCTTGGTAATAGTGTGGTTATCGTAGGAGGCCCAATTCGAGGAGGTGGATTCTCAGATGTTTACCGTGGTGTTTGGGATCATCAAGGTCAAAAGGTGGAGGTTGCGATGAAGAAACTGCGAGTTTACCTTGAGCATAATGGTGATTGCCTCAAGGTATCTCCTCCATCTTCGTGTTAATATAATGGAATCTAACTCATACCACAACCAAGCTCTTTCGTCACGAAGTGAAGATATGGTCCCGAATGAATCACCCGTATATTCTACAGTTCTTGGGCTTTACGGTTCTCGACGGGTCATTCTTCTGCATGATTTCTCCTTGGGTCCACAATGGCGATTGTTTACGGTATCTCAAACTTAACCCAAATGCTGACCGTGTCAAACTGGTACGTTTCCTTAGCTATCACTCCTACTCGTGCGTTAATTTCATTGTTTAACAGTTGTCACAGACCGCACAAGCTTTACACTACCTTCACTCCGGAAAGTCTGGTTGGTCGTACGTTCACGGGGATCTGAAAGGGGTACGTCCTTCTACAGGTTTAGAAACTCAACCCTCGTTGACTGCTTGGCAGGATAATGTCCTGGTTTCGGAAGAAGGCAATGCTCTCTTGGCCGATTTCGGTTTGACCCGACATCTAGAAAAGTTATCGTCCCACTCGATGACCCCATCCCGAATCCCAACTCTCGGGCTGGCTCAGTTCGCCGCCCCTGAACTCTTCCTACCCGAAACTCGACCCACAGCCCGAAGCGACGTCTATGCATTTGGATGCCTTATTGTCCAGGTAAAGCTTCTCAGCTCTCGCCCTTTAGGAAGATGCATATCAAATCCCGTATTACCTTCCTTTCAGATTTTCACAGGTGAATTACCATTCCCAACAATGAGCGACCTTCAAATCATGATGGCCAAGATCCAACGCGGACAAAAGCCGTCACGACCGAGAGACCCTGCTCTTGTGGTTGCAGGCTTAGATGACCGTCTGTGGGGCGTGGTAGAACGGTGCGTAGATGCAGAGCCGTTGTTACGTCCAACTATGAATGGAGTTGTTCAAATGTTGGGATAAATACTATGGACTGTCTATCTACGTAGCAGTGTACTTGTAGCCGTATCTCGTATGCAAATCCTCGGTCGTAATAAATAACAACTTCGAGAAATTAGAAGATATCTGGAATAAGAAATGCGAAGGAAACCTAGTTATCGTTTCCCTGGACGTCCGCCCTCCTTTCACCCATTGTCTTCTCCAACATTCCATCAACCCAACCATTGGGTATACAAGCCATGATCCACCCCGTCAACTTGTGTGGCCAGTACGGCACGACATAATCACTTCTCCTGCCTAAAGGTGCATGATGGAAGTCAGCTCAGCCTTCGTGTATGGACAGGCGAAATTACGCGCCTACGGAACAGACGATGGCTTGCGCGATCGTTGGAGGGGAAGGGATGATGAATGATTCTGGGGTTTTGGAGACTAGGGTCGAGACGCCATGTATTTCATGATATTGGATTTTGAGATTCGGATGTGGTCTTCAGTTTTCGACAGCTAACGCGTGAGTGAACGCCTAACGATAGCACGAGCGTGTCAAGTCTCGGGTCGTAAGGGAAGAGATACAAACTTACCTGGGTATATGCATTCGCAGCTGAGTAAATAGCTAAGTAAGGCGCGGGATGCTCGGCGACCAGGCTTCCGATGTTGATTATTAGGGAAGGTTGGTTGGTGATGAGATGAGGGAGCAAGACGCGGGTAAGCCGGGGTAACCACGACACGCCAAGGTTGATGCACTTCTCGATGTCTATTGGCGAACAATCAGGTTGAATCAGTATTTCAATCCCCGGGGGTACATAAAAACCGAAGAGAACAACAAACCTTCGGCTGTAGCATTCGTCACAAGTTGAACGGGCCCCCCAACATCTCCTACGTTATTGATAACCACCGTCACCCTCTTCCCAACAACAGCTTCCGCCACCTTCGAAACGAGTGCCGGTTGGGTCGCATCGGCGACTATGATGTCGAATTCGCGAGTGGGGTAGGCTAAGAGAAGTTCTTCTCGGACTTGATCCAGTTTGGCTGAGTTTCGGCCATGAAGGAGGACGTTAAAGCCTCGGTCAGCAAGGGAATGGGCGAGGCTGGGAGAGTGGTCTCAGCGACAGGGAGATGGATAGATTAGGTTAAGAAAAAGGACTTACGCTTTCCCAATCCCATCTGAAGCACCCGTCACAAGTGCCCATGGTCTTTCTCCGTGTCGAAACTGGGGAGATGGTTGATGAGATAAAGGCTATTGCCAGTTGTTCATGGAGAGACAACGACTTACGCGTTCGATAGCGTTATTACGAGCAAACAATCTCCAAGACATCTGATAGCGAGATGGCAGGCGGTTGATCGAGAGCAAGTTCCTTGAGGAACGGAATCTTTTGTAAAGTGGTTGGTCGGCTAACAAAGTGCAGCCGAACGACGACGCAAACTGGCATCGCCACCGACGCTGATCGACGAATTCCGTGACATCGGGATATGTTGAAGGGATTGTGGAGAGTCAAAGGAATATGCAAGCCTAGAGACCTAGAGAACAGTGAGGGGGAAGCCAGAGGTTACACATCAGCGCCTACGATGGTTGGGAGAGGAAGAAACTTCAACATCCGCCGTGGGCATCTCGACACGAGACAGAATGCTCCAACTTGGCTTCCACCTTCATCAATTCATTTTCTGCCGGGTGGGATCGAACTCTCCAGGAACTGGCTACAGCAACTCAAACTCTCGCCGATCTCCTACATACATCTCAACCAACTTTACTGCTGCATAACGTCTGTGGCACAGTTCGACTGATCTACCTTCCCTCTGGTTCAACTCCGACCTCGTCATGAATAAGATGTTCCGTCCCCTTGCCATCAAGGCGAATCGTAGCAATGTAGCTTCCCCTCCCTCCCACGACTGGAGCTCGACATTTGATGCTAGGATGATTATGTTGAATGTTCGCATTGGAAATGGGTCGCCAATGTGATACTGTGAAGCCACGGAGACTCAGCAATAGATAATCCCGCCTTTGGGTGGAGCTATCTCCCCTTCGGTTTCACGGCCGTTGAATCCACGCGCAAGACCTCTTCGGTTGATATCTGGATCGGTCGTGACATTCTTCTTCAAGTTCCCTCCGAAAGTGTCTACCATGAACAGAGTCAATAAATTCGATGCGGAAGAATCAAAACGACGGATGGTAAATCAAGGTACTTGCCAACAGGAAACGAATGATGAGCCCATCTGGTCACCACTGAGGAGAGGGAGGATCACGACCCAGCTTCCATTTCTCCTTCCAAAGCCTATCCAACTCCTCCAAATCCTCAGTCGCTCCAAAGTGATTATATCTCGTAGTGAGGCTTTCTATAGCTTGGGAGAGCCTCTCGCGGTTCGAGGATCCTGGGTAAAGATTCAGGGCTCCGCGGAAAAGTACTATGGAGTCGTCCAAGTCCGTCTTCTGGGAAGTGGAGTCGAACCTTTTCGAGAGGTAGACGCCAAGGGTGGTCAGCAACCGAGCTCGGTTGGCATTGGGTTTTGGCTGGAGAATGAGTGCTTCATGACCCACTGCTACTGCCTCGTCCAAGTCGTCCAAAGCCTTCGTGAGCTCGAATCGTTTGCCGAGGTCAATGGATAGTTGAGTCAGAAGCTCCAGGCGAGGTGCGCGAGTAACTGTGCTCGGCCAGGAGAGGGTTCCGTCCGAATATCGAGGGCTTCCCGGTGTAGCTTTATCACTTCATCTAGATTGCTGAGCCGACCAGTTTGTCTGAATCGTAAGCCTAGTTCATATGCAAGATCTTCCAGGACGAGAGCACGGTTAAGATTGGGTGCTGATTGAAGCATGAGCGCTTCTCGATCGAGCTTGATTACTTCGTCCAAGTCCTCCAGCCGACCGGTGCTTTCAAATTGGTGGAGGAGGTATTTAACGCGATTAGCGATAAGCTGGGTTTGGGAAAGACCTACCAGAGGAGATGAGACCGGAGTAAAGATATCCTTGAGCATGAGCTAGCTCACCTGAGACCGAGTAGGTTCCGCTTCCTCACTACTGGCTGGGGTGGGTGGAGGGGCCGGGGCACTGATTTCGGTGTCGGTACTTCGCGAAAGTTGGTCGATGATACTGTGGACAAATGATTGGTGAGTAACTCATACTTCGCTGCACCGATCTGAGGTCATCACTCACACATGATCACCGATCATGGTCTGCTTCGGATTTGTTTCCTGAGCATGTATAACGAACTTTGAATCACCTGAGTCCTCGTTCGCACAAAGAGTCTGCCAAGCAAAAGGTTGCGAGGTGCCTCTCCGGGAGTGGACTGATGATCCCCGATCGGCACCACCCTGACCTGACGGTCCAATAACATCCCCGGTGTTGGTGTATGAGGAGGTACGCCGGGGTGGGCGTGTGTCCCGTTGTGCCAGTGAAACAGCTTGGCGCTCTGCATACAGCTTCGCCAACACTTTGAGACGATCGACCAAATCAACTGCGTCGATTCATCCAGACCGCATGACTCGATCTCTTGATCAGTAGGGCGATTAGGACGTTTCTTCCGCTCCGCAACCTCGACATATATCACTGGATCAGTGAGCCCAGGAAAAGGTGGGTGTCCAGTGAATATCTACGCTCGATTTGGGACACATCAGAAGAAGACAAGGCGTAGAGCTTCCATAAAAATCTCACTTCATATATCGTCATCCCGAAGCTGTAGATGTCTGACATCGGAGTACCCAGGATAGTACCCACCATACACTCCGGAGCCATCCATCGAAACGAACCTTTAGGTCCACCCTTGTTGTTGCTGCCTGAGCTGCCTGTCGAAAGCTCTCTAACTCGCGATAAGCCAAAATCGGATAGGCACGCCGTCCCACGTCGGTCGACCAATATATTGAGCTAATGTTCGACGATCAGAGTTCGTTAATAAAACGAGATATGAGAGAGCCCACCGCTTTCACATCTCCGTGAATGATTGAATGGCGATGGAGATGTTGCAAGCCCAGGGAAGTCTCATAGAGCTGAAGGACATATCTGCGATCAACGGCGGATCTTACAGGATCGGACTGATCACATATACATACCAATTTTGGTCGGCTGGCGTCAGGGTTACTACGAAGAAAAGCGTGGGCGTCACCTTGCTTCAGGGCCGACACGAGGAATAACGGATCCGATGAGTTGTAACCGTAAAATTCCAAAATATTGGGGTGTCGAAGGGACTGCCATACGTCCACTTCCTTCCGCAGGATCTGAAGCCAGAGATGAGGGGGCAGAGAGGGATGGAAGAACGCAGACTTACTTCTGGGGAAATACCTCGATCCAAGAGTTTGACAGCTACATCATGACCTCCCCAACGTCCACGGTACACGGTTCCAAAGCCACCTCTCCCAAGGACGTTACTACGGTCGACCTTCACCTCGTCAGGCTTGATCACAAAGGGAGTTGATTTTTTGGCCTTTTTCTCGGATCGATTTTGGCGCTGCATCGCTGGCACGGGCTCAATGGATGACCGAAAATGTGAGCTCTTGGCGGTGAGGCGAGTGGTATATCGGTGTCAGCTCTGACCCAATGATATCGCGGCTAGGATTTAGCAAGTCGTATGACCACTTGAAACGATTCATATGGGAAGCATACCTAAGATGTCGTGATTGTCGAGTTTACGCTCAGAGGCGTCGATCAATTTGTGGGGAAGGTGCGGTGGAGGAGCGTTGAGCGCTGAGCTTGTGATTGGCATTGTGTTCGTCTGACGGTCCCGTTCACGTCAGGAATATCTTGTATCGGATCTAAACCAGTAGAAACTTACAGCACCAAACCACAAAGCTATCGTTGAAGTTCTCTTACCCATCCAGGACCGCATCGGAGTCCAGCATGAACAACAACGTCAGACTTTACGCTCGTACCAGTCAAAATGACACAGTAAATTTTATATGGAGTGGAGACGTGAGAGGATGATGAGGAAGGTTGTTTGGATGGTGAAGTGGTGAGGATGCACGAGTTGAGCGCTGAGCAATCAGCCTGCGCTTGGGAGGGTTGTGGTAGGGAGAGTGGTGGAGGCGGAGGTATTGGCTCTGTCGTTGTATCGTCCGATGTCAATGAGCTCGACTTCAAGTTGCAGCAACCCATCCACTCACTCATGTCTTCCCATCCACATCCTTTCAGAAACTCGGCATACAAACCCAAACCACCGACCACCGCCGTCCTCATCTCCAACACCAAACATTCTGCAATCCTACGCGTCCCTCTGTTCCTCACACTGGCAGTCCCTACTCGTCTTCGTACTAACACATGAATACCTCGTCTTCCCATCATCCCTTGCTCGAGGCAGCACAAGTGGGCAATACGATCAAGTTGATCGTCCCAGTCGGTTATGACATGAAGTTAAACCTGGAGCGCAGGGTGGCGGCTTTCAAAGATTGGAAGTCTGGCAGGTTGCTGTCCATGTTTTTACGGATTGCTGAACGCTCGGTAAGTTTTATACATCGTCTTCGACATGTTTGTTCATTGACGCATTCTTATATCAGGCTTACTTATGTCCATCCCGGACGATATCATCTTGAACCCTCAAATGCAGACGACTCTTAACACTCTCGAACCCTCGAATAATACACCCTCATCAGCCTCAATCCCGGACGATGCACGCATCGAACGCTCGACAAAAACACGACTCTTGAGCCCGATGACGCGATAAATCTCAGGGGGGTTTTCGCAATTTCTGTGTCATATTGGGTGAAAATGCCAAACGTTGTGAGATTTGGGGATTTGCTGGGATTGGAGGGTTGGAGACGATTTAGAGGGATGAGGGTTAAGATGGTGGAGACTTGGGTGGTTGGGGGGCGGAGGGAATTAAGAACGGGGTGGTTGAAGGATGAGATTGGTGCGATTTTGGGAGGTTGGACTCGGAGATGGCGCAGAGGGAGATGTGAATTTTTTTTTTTCTTGTCCAGTTTATTGTCCATCGGGTCACCCCATGTAAGACTTTACACTACGTAGCATAACACGGGCCTCCACCCGTTTACTCCTGCGCTCCGAGCATCCGTACGCTCTCCCCTTCAGGCAAGGCCCCCCAGGGATACCACGGCCAACTCCTACGTGTGGAGCATGCATTCCCAAGCGCTAGATGTGTGCGCATACTCGTGGTTGTGGCGATTCGGCAGTTAAGTGCTTGGTCGCCGGAGCGATCTTGCACGAATGGGGGGAATGCTAAACAGGAGAGAGAAAGTAAGTACGTGAGTGTCCTTCCTTGTCCCTAAACTATCCGAGCCCTTCGAGGGCAAGCGTTGGTGTATGAGTTGGTGTATTCATCGATAGGCCACATTGGGCAAGTCTTTGAGCACCTAAACATTTCTGTAGTGGGTATCTGTCCGAATTGATTTGAGAGGCAATGAGAAACTTCACCGGGTTATGAGTCCCTTCCGAAGCATCTGTCAAAGGGAGTGTTTGAACTCTGCTCACTCATCATCTGGGAGATGAAGATGGACATCACCGAATTGTCTAT
>KL197768.1:0-88381 GCA_000697665.1 Jaapia argillacea MUCL 33604 | reverse complement strand
CCAACCCCCCAAGGTATGTCTTTTGTTATTGTCTTTGCTGGGCTCTGGGGGATTTGAGGACGCCTTTTGAGGCAGGGGTTGGTCATTGAAGTATGTTTTGTCTTCTGGGTGAATCTCTTACTAACTGTTCATCTCATATTGATCAGGTCTTTTGGTGAACAGGGTGATGCTACCCTTACCACCTGGCTTGGGCCAACATGGTATGTTTTTACTAATGCATGAATTCCCACTGACATTTCTTCTTTCTGACCAAGCCAAGTCAGTACACCAGGCTCAAACCCCTCAAAAATGTTTTCAAAAACCTTTCTGACTGATTTTCCTTGGTAAGTCTCTCTCACCCCCTTTATCATGGTATTCTAACTTGGATTTCCTAGCCCATCCGCACTTTTCCGTCTTGCATTTAGTTTAGTTTATCCAGATTTGTTTTTTTTTTATCTTTCATCCCCCATCCCCTGCTTCGTGGAGGAAGTCATCGTCCTCTGCAGGGTAGCCCCCCCAGGATGAGTGGCTGAGGAGGTGACGCCTCAGCTACTCATCCTGGTTTTCTTTCTCTTTTGTCTTTTTTTACTTTAGTTTGTGAGTTGTAAAGAAAACAGCGTATTATAATGGAAAAAAGAATTCAGGGCAACAGTGTGAATAATGTCACGTGATCAAATCATGTGACACTAGGGTTAGGGTGTGACCATGTAAGGCAAAAAAGCATGTGTACAGTGTTTTTGAAAACTGCAACATCAGTTATAATCAAACCCAACATCAGATACAATCAGATGTCCCACATAAATTGAATTATCAAGACATGGCTCTATGAATTACTGTTTAATCTGTACAGATCTTACCATTGGGTAGGCCATGGCTACGTGAAATCTGTACAGATTTCACCATCAGGTAGGCTGTAGCTAAATAAAATCTGTACAGATTTCACTGTCAGGTAGGCTGTGGCTAATTGAAATCCATACAGATTTTACCATTGGGTAGGCCATGGATACATGAAATCCATACAGATTTCACCGTCAGGTAGGCTGTGGCTACATGAAATCCGTACAGATTTCACCATTGGGTAGGCTGTCACTAAGTAAAATCTGTACGGATTTCACTGTCAGGTAGGCTGTGGCTAATTGAAATCTGTACAGATTTTACCATCAGGTAGGCCTTGGATACGTGAAATCCGTACAGATTTCACTGTCAGGTAGGCCGTAGCTAAGTAAAATCCATACAGATTTCACCGTCGAGTAGGCTGTGGCTAATTGAAATCCATACAGATTTCACCATCGGGTAGGCCATGGCTAAGTGAAATCCGTACAGATTTCACCATCGGGTAGGCCGTGGCTAAGTGAAATCCATACAGATTTCACCGTCAGGTAGACTGTAGCTAAGTGAAATCCATACAGATTTCATTGTCAGGTAGGCCGTGGCTAATTGAAATCCGTACAGATTTCACCATCAGGTAGGCTGTGGCTAATTGAAATCCATACAGATTTCACCGTTGGGTAGACCGAGGGTATGTGAAATCTGTACAGATTCCACTGTTGGGTAGGGCGAGTATATATGAAATCTGTACTCAATGTCTCACCAGGTGCACCATCTCTTAAGTGATATCTGTACAGATTTGACCCCCAGGTAGACCACTCTCACAAGAGATCTGTATTGGGTGTCTTATCGGTTACACCATCTCTTAAGTCATATTTGTACAGATTCTACCTTTGGGTATACCACTCCCACACAGAATCTGTACCTCAGGTACACCGTGTCTTAGGCAATACAGATACTTTGGGTGGCCATCGGGTACACTGTCTCTATGGGAAATCTGTACACTCGGGTATACCTTAAGTTAAGCAAAAAAGCGCTGAAGGGGCTCCTAGATCAATGACTAGATATGACACGACTAGATCGTAGCAACTAGATCATCGACTGAATACGACGACAGGATCTATGATTGAATGCAACAGCTAGTTAGTGATATGACTGCATCCACGACTGCATCCCATGACTGGTTCCTTGCCAATGAATGCCTCAATCGAGAATAGATTGTTCATTATCCTCATCATCGTCATCACCTTCATCGTCGTCCCCTTCATCTTTGATGTCTGCAATCTTCTCTGCCGCCGCTTCTGCACGGGCACTGTCTGTCAGCACCACATGGAGGTGCTCAGGGAATTTGGCAACAACATCGTACAGCAAATGGCGGTACATTGCTTCCTGCCTGAAATTAAGATAAGTTCGGTGCGTCCACTACAATGAACAATCAGAGATACATACCTGGCTGCAAAAGCTGCCTGACCCAGCACCACCAACAATGACTCCGCCGTCTTGCTCCGTTCATGCCATAATTTCATGTGGTGTTCAAAGAAACGCTGAGTCCACTTCACCTCCTCCTCAATAATCTCGATTTCTTCATTGCACCGAGACACACCAGCACTCAACCAAAACCATTCCACCTGTAGCACTGTGTCGGGGTAAGTTCGCAGTGATAATGATAGTCAGACTATCGAACTCACTTTCTTCCGACCAAACTTTTATGTCCTCTTCACTCTCGCCACTATAATGACCAACCCGCCAGATCCACGGGAGTTCCTCGACAACCTTCTTTTGCTTCTTTTTCTTTGGCTTGTCATCCTGCTCGTGCCACAACTTTAAAGGAGTGCAGTCAGCGACGCAGAGGGGTCGATAGGCCCCGTTGCCGCTTTCCCCAAGGTTCTTCATCTTCTTGAAGACGTAGTTGTATTGTTTGCATAATATGTTGATCTGCTGCTGAGCTTTCTCCTGAGACTTCTGCACCCAAGTCTTCGTAACCTGGCCTGGCTGTTGAAGTTGCTCATCGATTTTCAAAAAAGATTTGAGACAAAGTTTGGACCGAAGATCGTGAAGGATGTTGTTAGCTTGCCCTTGGCGAACTTGGAGTTCAGCAGCCTGATACGGAGAAAAAGCAGGATGCGACAGAGCCGCAGGAGGATATACAGAGGGAAGATGCAGGCATTCATCCTCGGGGTGAGTGGCATCACGGATAGGCCACTTTTCTTGGGGATGGTCTTCCTTCGCGCTTGTTGTGACATGACCCAATGTTTCAGCATGCAAGAGGAACCAGTCATCGATTTGAGCTTGAAGTTTGTCACGCTTGTCGTCAATCTTCGATAATTTGACTGGCGAATCGTCATTCTTCAAATCTTCAACAAGGCATCGGATAACATCCCTGTGAGAGGATAAGCCAGGGCAATAAGTGATACAAGCGACTACTTACTGATTGTGTTCAATCTGAATCGCTCCCTCCAACAGACCTCCAAGCTTGCTCCGTTCACTGGAAGGAACCCTCAGGATAGTCTCCTTGCTTCCTTGTTGCATTCCTTGTAGTATTTGCTTCACAGTAGGAGCTAGCCGCAATATTCAGTGTCGAAAACGAACTATAGAGTTCTGAACACATACCTTTGTCCTCCGCAGGCTCGTGAGGATTCTGAGGCTCTTTCTTCATGGATTGTGGGTCTATGATCCACCCAATCCATAACTTCTCCCTTTCCTTCCACGCCGTCAAGGGTAGATCCATTTCGAGCACTCTCGCTTCCAAGTCTCGTAACTCCTCTTGTTGCCTGGCCAGCCGAGTAGTGGTGGTCTTCATTTTCTTTAGTAGCTCGCGTCCTGGGAAGTGGTAAGCGTGATGGCAAACTATATAGAAACAAAGATTCCTACCGATTGTAAAGACCTTTTGCTGGTTGCGTTCAGAGGCATCAGCATTAATTGCATCATGTCAGTGAGCGGCACTCATTTCTCGAGTGCTCAGCACCTTGCAATTTCTGATAGCCCACTCCCATTCACCAGTCTCTCCATCGCAAGTACCAGCTCCAGGCATGAAATATGCCGAGTTCCGGTACCTGCAACTGCCCTTGTGAGCATTATGGTGCCATTTGGGGACAATCTGGTGGGTGACAGGTAGGTGTCGGTTAGCCCGGCACAAGATATCTGGTGTACGAGGAGGCTGAACAAGCTCCGGACCACTTGGGGCTTGCAAGGGTTGAGGCAAAGGGATGGGTCTGGCCTGAGTCTGTCATCCATCTCATCAACACATATTCGAACAGGTGTAGTGAAAACTCACTGAGGGCGTTGAGATCAAAGTTTTTCCCCATCCATCACCACTCCCCACAGCATTTTGACTATCTTCGACCAATTTTTCGAGATATTCTTGAAATTTCTCAAAATGCGCATCCCATCGCAAACCGTAAAGGCAATTGACATCATAATATGACATATGCAGTAGTAGGTCGATCCAACGAGCCACACCACTCAATGTTGCATAGTCAACGTTAACGTATCTATGGTTAGTAGAAATAAGAGTGCATTCTTGGAATAGATCAGTCATACACTCGCTCACCTCTCCCCCCTCCACAAATCAGTGGATCCTCATGGTATCGTGAAACTGTGCCTCGAGCAAAACAACATGACAATTCCTGAGCGAACTTTACCCTTGAAGTTGTCGCTCAATGCCAGGAATTGACTACAGAAAGAAGTCTGATGCATCGTGTTAGGAGCGGTTATCAGGCGTAGAGGAGAACATACCTCTTGCTGAGTCTCCGGAAATTGTCCCATGAAATGAACGAAGGCCTCATACTCTTCATTGCATGGGAAGTAGGCGGCACCGTCTGTGAGAGCAAACTCTAGTGGATCCATCTTCTTGTAGTGTAGGTTGCTGACATAGTTGCTGTCCTTTACGTAAAACAAGGCATCCTTATGCCTGAACTCAAACAAATAAACAATAGTTCTGTAAGAAGCAGAGTGTTGCCTACCTCTCTGATGATGGTCGATCCCGCCAATTCAGATCCATATTGATTCCAGGTTGAGGGCAGGCAGGACAAAGAACAGTGAGACTGTCCAGGGGTAATTGCTTCGCAACATCAAGATTATTCCTCTTCAGTGCTCGGATGTATGAGTATTGATGCTCGGCCATCATCAACTCCCGATATCTATCCTGGAAGCAAGGTCAGCAGAACCAAAACCAGGACCTCATGTGAGAGGGCAGAACATACCTTGACGTCCGTTGCGAAAGCATTGTTTGTTTGCTTCTTGATCATTGCATAGAAATGGTGGGCTGACACTTGGGCGGTGGTTGAGAAATTCTGGAATTGCTTTAGTAGCGCCTCCGAGAATACTGTTGCTGGTCGCTTGAAGGATGCTGGGAATAATGAAGACTCCCACAGTTGCAGTGGTTCGGAAGGAGCCCCCGATGGTGTCGAGCATTCGCAGTACACAACGGAGATGGTTTGCACCCCTGTTGTGTGCACCAGAACAAGCTGGGCTGGCTGTCAAATCGAAACATTGACAGAAGGACATGGTTCGCCATGATGTCCCAAGTGATGGAGGAGGCCAAGTTCGTCGAGGGTTGTTCTTCTGAAGTGGTTGCCGGACCAGCGAAGGATACGGTGGAATGGACTGTGTACATGATGAGCAACAATACAGGATTCGCACTGCATGGGAGGGTTTTGGCACTCCTCACAACAATACAATGCCACAGGCCCTTTGCAAGAGTAGCATGGCTGATTTACACATTGGTCAGTTTCATGCACTCGGAGGATATCCAACAATGGTTGCGCCCAATGACTCAGGAAGTCATTGAGTATTCTGTGTGGTGGCTGACGATCGAAGTGAGAATACATAACACAATGATTATGAACAAACTTACCACAGTATTATTACACTTCACCTTCGTAGTCAAGGAGCATTCTGCAACTTTCCTAGCTGGTACGGGTGTAGTGGAACTCTTCGCAGAGAGCTGAGGATCTGGTAGCTGTATTGGAGCATTCCAAGACACCAGTTTACCTCTGGCGTTGATGAAGCTACTTGACTGAGAACTACTGCCAGGCCTCCCCTCAATACGTTTCCAGGGTGTCTTACCTCTCCCAGCCATAGCGAAGGACAAGACGAGTGGGCAGCTGCCAGTGGTGAACACGCCTAAGTGGATGGTAACATGTCCCAGTTCAGTGACGTGGATCGACAAACAATCGCAAAGGGCCACTCACCAAATCAGGCACACAGGCCAGTTCTCAAGAACAATGCAAGACCTCCAGTGTTCTCCCACACGATAACAGACAAAGCAAGGGTCAAAGCTTGATTGAAATTACCGATAACATGGGGGAAGATCACATGGGAGGACCAGACAACAAACCAACAACAAAGTAGCATATACTCAACCAAAGAGATGACGAGGAGAGCGAAGGTCACAAACGGGTCCAGAAAAATTGCAAGTGATGACAAAAAATCAAGTAACAGTACAATGCGACGACGACAACGAGCAACCAAAGAGAACAATGCAAGGATACCTTAAACTGGAATCTTGTGAGGGAGGACAGCGGCTCGTCTGAATTCATCAAAAAAGGTCTGGGCATAGAATGAAGCAACTGCACACTCCAATGCAACCAGATCCTCTTTGGTTCCAGGTAACCGGATTCCAAAGGCATGGGGTTTGGCTCCCTTCCAGTCCACCATCAGATCTCACAAGCCAGTCAAGACCACAACACACTCCCTCCAATTCTCTGCCACTACACCAACATCTCAATCCGGCAGCCGAGTGACGATGAATGTGCCTGGACCTGCAAGGAGATCGCACAGGTGGTTCATCCTTTGAACCTGCTGGGACTTGGATAGTGATAATTCGAGGGCGCGACAATCTAGAGCAAGACATTCCATACGAAAGTTGTTCTCATAGAGCTCCCACAACACCTGACAAATAATGTCGTTGTTGGGGGAGACGTTGCATTGAGTTCAACTTCCTGCCAAAAAACTCTATCGATGGTGGCCAATTCCTCAACACCTTGCACTTGCAAGCAAGGGCCAAGTACCCTGTCAATTTCCTTGAAGCGACGACTGCTACGTGTCCCAGGTGTAAGCTCTCGACAGAGAGCTTGGAAGATATCTTGGTTGAGCCAGTCACACCAGAGTTGACCATTGGCAGAGTCTGCAACGTCAGCAGAGGCGGAGTCTGCAGTGTTGGAGGCGTTCAAGGAGGTGAGTTGGTAAAGCCAGCTAGCCCGCGTGGCGAGCCAGCATACAATATATTGGGCTTGCTTGTCGGAGGTCTTTAATGAGAGGAAGAGTTCCGGATTAGGAAAACGATACCCCAGACGGGCAGTGTGGTCGCGAGGCCGACGAGACTGATCCACTTGCACGAGAGCATCTTGCCATGAGGGTATTGCAGGAGGGACCAATGGACTATCGGGATCTACAAACTTCTTCTTGTGCCCATGAGTAGAAGCTGTGGTAGACGATGATTGGGTTCTAGTCGCTTGTGGATCTATAAAATCAAGCATGAGAACACCGTATGTAGAGAGATATAGCGAATAATGTACAAGGCTTATAGCGATCAGCTCCTCAACGTTGTGGGTCATCAGTCAGTTGTTGGAGAGGGTGAGTCATTGTGGACCTAGAAGAGGAATTCAGGAGATGGTCGGTTGATAATGCGAAGGGGTTCTGAAGCATGGTGAACATCCGTGTAAAGTTGTGTATGGCCTTGATACTGTCCACCCTGAAACCGTCGCCAGTCCAGATAACAGGAAAAGGCTCGTCATCCCACTCACCAGTCACAATGAAGTCTGAAGGAACTCGGCAGTCGCTGATAGCCAAAACATTTGTATCATCACTCAGCATCTCGGGGAGTCGCAAATACCAAACCGGAATACCACCTGTATGACACATTTGAGCCACGCGAGCCTTGTACGTGAACACACCAAGTCAAGAGGTATTGACACCAGTAGAATCGACTCCTGGTACCACTCCGTTCATCTGATCCCAGAAAATTGACATATAGTCAATGAAGCCCACCAGTTCAAGACCAAAGCGTTGGAATTTGGAGACACCGAACACCATCTCCTTGTACCGGGTTGGGATGTCCTGCAGGCGGAGGCATGCATGCTTCATGCACATCATGAGTTGACGGAGAAGTGGATGCAATGCATGTGCCTTGTGGGCATCGCTGTACTCAATAACTCGCTGGGTGAGCATGGCTTTGACACAAGCAAGGCACTCGTAGCAGTGGGACGCGAGTCGACCAAGACCAGTGACAAGGCTGCCGGAAATTGGTACGAAATCGTTGATGGAGGGGGTCCACCAAAGGGCGGCGAGCTCGTGCATTGAATCTCGAGGATTGCAGGGGATCACCATGAAGTGTGGATAGATGTCGTTATAGGCCTGAGGCCATTGGGTGAAGTCGTCATCACCAAATCTGGTGTCTGCGCAAAGGTGAATTCATTGAGTTCCAAGAGGAGGGGCCCAGAGCACATTGGCATTGGGTGTAGTTATCGCATATGGACCAAACTCTCCAGCTACACGAGCGTCGAAAGGGGATGGGCAAGCTGGATGATGGCATTCAATATGCCGAGACACATTGTAATGAGAAAAATGGCATACCTTCCATCTTTCACTTGAAGAGGAACTCCATAAGGTAGTCGATAGGTGTCGCCGCCATGACGAGGAAGGGTCTGAGCGAGGAAAAGCATCAGTGCTGTTTTAAGTGAATGCCAACACAGAACCGCAGGCAAAAGGAAACATCGGCTTGAGTGGACGCAAAGTCAACACTCAGAAGTACCACTGCAGTCGACGCAAAGTCAAAACTGCGGGCACAACGCCAACGCAGTACGACGCAAAGTCAAATACCGAGCAGGCTCCAATGAAGAAACCAACGACTCGCAACAAGAAAGACAAGCAAGGGGCACAAGTGGACGCAAAGTCAACACTCGGAAGTAACACCTCGGTCGACACAAAGTCAAAACCAAGTACACAACGCTGCCCTGGTACGACGCAAAGTCAAATACCAGGACCAGCTACCAACGAAAAACGAAAAGCAGATGAATAGGGAGATGAACTTACGACCGGCCTGAACTTCTAAAACCTAAATCTTGCAAGGCTCGCACCTGAGAGCAGACCTAGAGCTCGACTCACTGGAGTACTGAGACAACGATGAATGAATGAGGAGGTATGGGATGCGGTGAGGTTGAACTTGGATATGTTTGGCGCGTCTCCAGAAGACACACTGATCAAACCTCTAACTTTGAACCAAACAATCCAGCATGGCAACTTCTGCTGGCAACTCCAGCTATGGCAAGCTCACCATATTCAACAGCCTCCACAATATATCCCCAGTATTGCTAGCTACTTCCAGATAGACCTAATTGTGTTGACTTTGCATCCACGAAGAAGCATCAGATTTGACTTTGCATCGTCTGATGTACCACAGTTTGACTTTGCGTCACCGTGTCGGTCTCTCTGCCCATCTGCAAGGTTGCTTCACTGCGAAAGCCTCTGGTACCACCAGTTGACCCATAGTTCACTATCCTATTTCTTGTGAGTTCTACATATTTTCTCTCTGATTCTGTATGCTAGAACATCCCGGCAACGCCTGGGAGAAATCTTCCTAGGTTTCACCTTCGCAGCCCTGGCGACGTTCGACTGATTTTGCTGTTGTCCAGTGATGACTCCTCATTTGCAATAATGGCAATAACGACTGCTTGGAAATGGGAAATACCACAGCCGCTAGCAGCCCTGTGTCGACCAACCCAATCCCAACAGCCCACATAAGACTGGTTCTGAGTACCCCACGTGCGGCAATAACTTATGTGAGTATTCTCATATTTTATCACGAGAATCGTGGCTAATTGGGCGCTTCAATTGCAACAGGTCCGAATGTCTTCATTGGCTCTTCTCTACAGTTCAACCATCCTCTCCCAGATACCGAACGTCTCCGAATCAACAGACGCCACGATCCCAATGGCTTACGCGAGACTGGTTCGGAGTATCCTACATGCGGCAACAACTTCTGTAAGTAATCTCATCCCTCACCACGAGGACCGCGGCTGATTGGGCACTTTAATCACAACAGGTCCAAATATTTCAATAACTTTTCTACACTGTTCAGCCGCCCTCTACAAGATACTGAACGTCTCCGAATCAATGGATGCCACGATTCCAACGGCCTACACGAGACTGGTTCGGAGTACTCCTTGATGGCGACAACTTCTGTGAGTATTCTCATCTTTTATTGCGAGAATCGTGGCTGACTGGGCGCTTCAATCACAACAGGTCTGAATGTTTTCATTAACTTTTCTCCACCATTCAACTGCTCTCTCCAAGATACCGAATTAATCAACTCCATTTTATCAACACTCACATAGATGACCATGCCTATGGGTAGCTTACTACATTGTTGTAAAGTGGTGGCGTAGGCTTGAAATTATCGTGTTGACTTTGCGTCCACGAGCATTCATCAGATTTGACTTTGCATCGTCTGAGTACAGTTTGACTTTGCATCGCTGGAGATCTCTTGAGGTCCATATGTAGCAAAGCTACAGAGATGATGATCTATCTATTTTCCTCTTTCCAATGTTCCTCCTTACATAGTGCTGAAACAACAAACTTTTACAGGGGCATGAATACTCTCCTCCGACGTTGGTCTATCCCATACAGGGGACTTGGTAGCATTGGCAATTCTACCTGGCCGGAAGACACTTGTCTTCAGCAAGTTCAAATCTTGCAGTCCTCTCTCAGTTGCCCCCAGTCGCTCAGTTTAGTTGTCCATTGTTCGTTCCTGGTGGGTAGATTTTGTGCCCCTCGCGTCTTCGAGCATTCAACTTTTCTCTGTCCAGTTTCCTCTCGCTCAGCTTGAAGGCCATCCACGAAATGGGCCACACGAGCATCCTATTGTCTGAATTTGCAATGATTCAATGCGAGTGGTTGTCCAAGCGAGTCCACACGCTTTGACCTTTCACCGCGCTGTTATAGACCACAGTCAATACAAGTGAGTAGCCACCACTTTTTCCACTCCCTTCATCTTATTTGCACTTCTATCTCACTATGCCTGCCAAGTCGTGGCTGATCATTGATCCAGAACGCAATATTGACCAGAAAGCTTGGATCATTTGAAGAGTTGCACAGGATACTGATGATACCGAGACCAAGCTTACTGACCAGGGAATGAAGAAGTACTCAAAGAAGATCTCCAAAGAGTTTGACGTAGCGTTCCCCCATAACAAGCCTGCAAGAATTTTCGACACCAAGGATGGTCAGAAAGTTGCTGTTGGAGAAGAGACTGAGGCTGAGGCATTGGCTAGAACTGCGACGCGTCCTAAGGTCAGTTCACCCACTTTTGTGATTGTTCTCCCTCCCTGACAAGCGTTTAGCAAATATATAATTGGATTAGGAACCATTGGAAGAAATGTAGGCCCGACGCAGTGAAATCCCTCCCAAAGAGCCTTCAACTCCAAAGCATCCCTGTCACGACAACCAAACGTGCTTCGAGTGCCCGTGACCTTTTCCAACGCGATCATCCTCAAATCGCCCAAGAGGTTCGAGAAGCACTGCAGAGGGAGGGGATTAGTGATCGTTCGACTGTACAGTTGCAGACCAACGCTGCTGTCACACGAGCCATGGACCTCCTCAAGGAGACCGACCTGGAGAAGTGGGAGGAGTATGAACAACATGCCAAAGAACTGCGAGATGTTATGAGCGCCTTAGCGTTAGCGTAAGGTAGCGAATAATGCTTGTAAGTCCTTTGGGTACTTCTTGCTAACGAGTACTCAGGCTATGATGTTGAAGAGTAGAGGATGACGATAAGGGAGCGAACCGGTTGAAGGATACAACTAAAGCACTGTATTGTTCAAGTGGACAAGCTACCGAATACAACGTAGGTAGGTGTCCTTATATACTACAGGAACAATGGGATATCGAACAATGTACTATAGACAATAACAGACAAGACAATGTCTAAGGACAATGGTAAGCAAGTTAAGGTTCAAAACAATGACGATGAACAATGAAGATAGAACAATGAAACAGAGAACAATGACGAGGCTATACAAGGCTGTATGAGACGAGTCATTGGGTGCTATAAATAGTACAAGGTCCAAGATAAGATAATGTCTGAGATAAGATAGGATAAGATAAGATAAGAGGAAAGGATGCTAAGTATCATAGACAAGGGAAATGATACCAAAGCGAGTGAAGTTCAATAAAAGAATGAAAACGACCATAAGTATACAAGTCCAGATGTGTTCACAACACGAGATGAGAAGGCTGCGGAACGCAAGTCTCTTCGAGACACACAGCTCACAGCTGAGTCTACAGATCGGGACAAGTGAGTTTTCTAGTCTTGAGACTACAGATAAATACTCATCGCCTCATCTTTTTTCAAGGGCAGTGAACAGCGTCATGTACAACATTCATCGAGTTTGCACAGAATATGGGAAGTCAGCAGGCATGACATTTCTCATTATTGGGGCTGGATTGGATGCCCTTGGGGTGGCGAGATTGTATCCATGAGTGACACTTCTTGATTTAGTTATTTCATTTTGGCGTTGTTGACATTGACCATCAGGTGTTCTTCTGATCCATCATTCAATCTAACGGAAGTCAAAACTCGAACAGCCCTCGACCAACTGTGCAACCACTTGGTCTCTCACTTTGAGTCAAACCCTGTTATGACGGGGACCACTTCCCTTCAAGAGCTGACTGAAGATATAAGTGAATCTGAACTTGATGAGAACAATGAACCAGATGTTTCTCAGGCAGCAGAGGGTTCGAAGGGGGACAAGGAGCAGAAGGCTGAGGAAGAAGCGAGGGAGGAGGCCGTGAGGAAGGCTGGGGAGGAAGCGAGGAAGGAGGCCGCGAGGATAGCTGAGGAGGAAGTGTCGAAGGAGGCGGAGGGTGTGAGAATGGTTGAGGAGGAAGTGAGGAAGCAGGCGGCGAGGATGGCTGAGGAGGAAGCGAGGAAGGAGGTGGCAAGGACGGCTGAGGAGCAAGCATCGAAGGAGGCGGAGGCTGCGAGGATGGCTGAGGAGGAAGCATTGAAGGTGGCAGAGAGGAAGGCTGAGCAAGATCCGTTGAAGGCAGTAACTGAGGCAGATGCGAAGGAGGATGGGGAGGAGGCGCAACTTGGGGAGGATGTGACTCATGGGAAGTCTACAAAGGGGAAGAAAACTGGTGGTCGTAAGAAGAAGGTCGTTGCTGAGAAGAAATCGACAGACACCAATGTTCAAGACACTAATACAGGAGGCCGTCGCGCGTCAGGAAGGTTGAAGCGACCCCATGAGCCTGAGTAAGTGACTTTACCCTTTATCCCCTTTTCTTTGCTCACCCATAACTAGACTCCCGACTGATGAATCTGTCGAACAATCCAGCTCAAAGAAGCCACATACACGTTCAGCTGGGAAGCCTGTTCCGCCTACCAAGCCATCTGTTAGTGGCGCCGGGAAGATCAGGATTCCACCACGACTGCAGGCGGCTGCAAAATCTTCCGTGACATCGTTCCATGGTCGTGGTCATGGCCAGTGAGAACAATAACGAGTCCCACCACTCGACGGACTTTTCAACAGCTTGTTATGCCTTATGGACTATGTCTTTTCAGTATTTTCTTCATGCAATCCCACTCGATTCTATGTGTATCATCCCTACCCATGCTATCCCAACCCATTCTCAATCTATTCCTTGAATAGCAAGATACACAATGGGTGTCGAAGTCGATACCGAGAAGGCCAAACCGATCAACACCTCCATTGTTGGTCAAAGAGTTGGCTGTGGGTTGGCCACAACGCAAAGCGACGGATACACAGAGGTAACAATGGAAATTTTTTGTCCACATTGACCAGCCCGTTGACGCTTGGAGCTGCCGCTTTGAATGTTGTCCACATTCTTCGCATTGACCAACCACAGCCACTAGTCCACTGATGATATGATTTAAGTGCGTGTGTTCCTTTTTCCCCCCTTCCCTTCGTTCACCCATGAACTTGCCATCATGGTTTCACAGTCGACATCTTCCCATGCCTCCAGCAAAAGCAAAGTAGTCAGCTCGACATTGATGTGCGTCCATTCTATAGCGGGCTCCACCCCCAAAACCCCCAAGGCCACGCTCCGTAGAAGTGACCCAGACATGAAGGCCTTCGTGGAAGCTATCATCACTGGAGAAAACCCCACACCACGCTGAACGTGCGACCATGCCTTGTCCATGGAAAGAATTCAGTATCGAACAGATGACCTGAACGTTGGCAGAATGTACACGATTGTGAGTTTCTTGTCCCCAATCAGTTGATTGTCTATCTTATATGCTTCAATCAGTGTACCCAGGGTTGTCAGCAGGTACAATATCTGACAGGACCCCTGTCCCCTGAGGCTTGACGACGGATTGCAGACTACCGAATCAGTCACAACCGTGAAGCTCAGCAACTGGAACTCCCTGGCCCTGGTCCTTCATCTGCCGTTGTGGAACCGCAGACACCTTGTCGACGGCACTGGACAACAACTTGGCGGTCGCCAGTCCTGGAGGCCTCCAGCAGTCCATCCATTCCAGATGTCAAGTTTGACCTCCACAGTTACAACTTCACGCCCGTTGCTGTGCGCGATGTTGAATTTTGGATTTTTTACACCATGAGTGAACTCTCCCCTCCACTTCTGGTGATAGTGTTGCTCATGTGGATGTAATTCTATTCTGGTGTTATAGGATGACGCACTCCCTCTTCATTTTGCTTGTTCTACCGCCTCCAAACAACTTCCTTCAATTGTCCGAGAGCTTGAGACCATGGAGATCAAAAGATTGACCACTTTGGCGGTTCTCGACACTGCGGGTCCTTCGGCCAACAGGTGGTTATTGTCGGGAGGGAGTCTGGAACGAGAGGATTATCAAAGTGGGGTAATCTGCCTCGCCGAGAATGTCACTCGTATGGTCCTTCCAGAGCCAGGTAAAATCCCAGAGGCATTTCGTCGTGCATTTGCTTGTCCATATACTTTCATTTGATGTTCGCACTGACACTCACCAATAGCACACATCTGGCGGCTTCATGTTGGCAATAATTTCTGGAATGCAAAGGCAGGTGAAGGGGAAGGAGGCAAATTGACTAGTTGGATGTTTTGGTGAGTCGTGTCTTACCTCCCTCGTGTGATTGGATTGTGCTAACAAAGATATCAGATTTTATTGTTGTACCAAGATGATGTCACTCGTATCTGCAGTTGTGAATTTAGACACCATTGCCAAGTTATTCCAGCTGTGACCCTTTGCCATCTGCTTTATCAAGTGTCGCCCAACACTTCTTTGGTCCGTGAGCGATTCGGACTACTGGTATGATTCATTCATCCAACTCCATCCACTCGACTAGCAGCGACATGACTCCCTGCATTGATGCCCACCTAACCTCCCCAAACTACCAGCATGGCTCGCTGGCTCGATTGTGTCCTGCGACCGAACTCATTGAGTAGCGACAACCATGACTCCTTTGGACTGCATCTTTCGACTCTCCATACTGGCTACCCACACCCAACTAGCTGTGCGGATTCCATATTCATCAGCTTTCCCACAGATATCTGGCGAGTCTGGCACAGACAATCCCAGTGATTTCCAGTCAATTTCAGAACCTGCCAGATGATAAGCTTCCAGTTGACAAGCCAGGTTCGAATCTCCTCCAGAACACATTTTCAGAGGCTTTGGAATTACATCAAAGTCTTCGTTTCAGATTGCCAGAGCACGAGTCCCCAGAGCTTTAGTATAAAGCTAATGAAGTTTTTGATGGAAAGGTTTATAGAAAATTGTCGTAATTATCTACAGCAGAAACAAGCAGCACCCGTGGTTCCCTGAACCTTTCCGGTGTTCTTCGCTGAAGCAGGCAAAACGGAGGCAGATCTCTGAAGAATGTATGTCAAACTTTGTTCAGCGAGACATTCAGTGGGATCAGCCACGTACCTATCTATTTCGTTTTCAATCGGAATCGTCGCCAGAAGGTGGTATAGGGCTGCTTGGAATGTACAAAGCCCGACACTTGTCGGAGCGCATGAGCTCGTTGGAGGTCGGCCCTACATCATCGAAAGCCCCATTAATTTCACTACACTTTTCTCAAATCTCCTTCCATCGCCGAGGGGTGAGTCTCCAGGTATTGACGAGGTGGTCAGTGACCATCCCCGAAGTCCAGAGCTGGGAGAATTTGTGAGCCGGCGGGACATACTTTCCAGTAAAAAAAGTTTCGAACACGCGTTCAACCTGCCAGTAGTCAGGTAAGTCAGCGGTAATAGGAGTCTAGCAGATGGCTTACGGCAGCCGCGATCATAGCCAGTGCTCCAACTGGATTGTGGCGAGGCTTGAGGGTGCCATCAGGATTGTGTTCTACTGGATCAGCAAGAGATCCCCAGGTGATCTTCAGGAACGATGCGAGCGACTGTATAATGAAAGTAGAATAATACAAATCTTCCGGCAGCTGCGGACAAGGTTGAGTGGTAACACGATCAAGGCAGAAGGCTCGACTCACGGTGTATCCTTCAGATTCAGGATTAACTCCTTGCGGGGCAGGGATACCATACAGAGCCAGGCCCCCAGCCACAGCATACTTTGCATATGCGGCAATCTCGGCAGCTGGTTTGACTCGGTACTCCTCAGCGGCAAAGAAATCTTGCACAAGGGTGATGGCAATTTTGCCGATTTGAGAGTGGCGGTCATAAATACGATCCTTTGCCTGAATTGACCAGTCAGTGGTGCATTTGCGAAGCAATCTGATGAAGCAACTTACCGCCATAAGAATGGGACAACCCCACGTTACGACATAACCAGACTCTGGCCAGCACATGTCGACGATCTTCTGAATGAGTTTGACCACGGCGATTTTGTCGTCTGGGGACAACACCTGCCAGGGCATTCACGAGAAGCTAAAGAGCGCATAGAGGGTAGGAAGGAACCGGGTGTACCAGTCTCACTGGGCAAACAAGGGTAAGGTCGCAATGTCGGTGGCGCCACCAGTGGGTTGAACCTGGGGAGGAGGGAGAGATTCAACAATCTCTGCTTTGACGAGAGAGGTGACAACTTGTGCCACCTTCTTTGCAGCCTTTGGACGATTGGGCGTGTGGTTGACTTTGGGTTGTTTGGATGCAGGAAGGGCCACGGATTTGGGTCGTGATTTCTGTTTTGAGGTAGGTGTGGGAGCGTCAACCTCAACTTCTGAGTCCGTACCCCCAATATAGATAAACTAAGGAGTGGATCAGTGGTGCTCTCTCACAGAATCAAGGTTCAACGTACATCGTTCTCGCAAACAGCCACTTTCGTCTTGGGAAGAATTGGCTTGTCCTGATCTAAATCCTTGTCCGTCAACCCACCAATGGCCGGGTTTTCAGGTTTGTGGGCACTGTTGTCTCAAGCTGCCTTCGTCTTCCAGTTGGGATCCAACCCAGTTGCAGTCTTGGTAGATCTGGAGAAGTTTGGACATTCCCACGTGTATCGTCATCCCATCATAACCTTAAGCTGTGAGGTAACGAGATGACGGTTTCAAGAACTTACACGGGTTTCTTTCCAATACTTTTACCCTCAAGCTTCTTCTTGGCCACATCAATCGCCGCTTGAGTCTCCCCCTTCACTGCCTTTTTCTTCTTCTTCTGCTAAAAGACTTCCTTAGTCTCGTCTCGTCTCTCTCACAAGTTGATGGGACTCACCATCGCTTTCTGCTTCTTACCACTCTCAGCCTCAGCAATAGCTTCTTCATCTGACACCCTCTCCATACGGACATCGGCATCGACATCATCAACCCCATTCTGGTTAACCGCATCTTCCTCATCAACATCTGCAAGGCTTCAAGGGGCAGCTAGATCCTCAGCCTGTTCTGCCTCTCTATCATTCATCTCCTCCTGCGCTGCCAGGAGGATTCGCTTCTCTAGAAGCCTTGCAATCTCTGCATCGACCTCAGCCTTGGCAAGCGCTGCCTTTTGAACTTCTTCAGAGGTACGTCGTGGACGTGGCATGTTGGGTCCTCCAGGGACTGCAGGTCTTGCTTTGCAAAAAGGAGCTGGTGATCGAGGAGGCAGAGGCGGCTTTGGTTGGGCTGGGATCTGGGATATACGGGGGGTATTCTTGGGTGAGACATCTTCCTGGAGATCCACAAGATCATTTGTTTTCTGCGCCCCTTTTCCTCTGGCTCTTTTAGCAGGGGGCTTTGATGGTGTATCCACGGGAAGATCTTGAGCTGGGATACTTGGGGCTCTGGTTCGCTTTTTCGGTTGTGGCTGATTTTCAGGGGGGGCTGGGCCATTGATTTTGTCACCTTCAGTGACGCCAGCATCTGGTTGCTGAGCTGGAATAGTGAGTTTAAATTTAATTTGCCCTGACCCAGAGGTGATAGCTGATGTAGATTTGAGAGGGTTAGGAAGCATATCTGCACCGACAGATGCTGCAGGAACATTTTTTTGACGAGCCGATGACCGACGAGGGGGCTGAGACATGGCGTGGTTGTGTGTAAGTACAGACTGGTCAAAAACTGTCTCTAAGTCCAATGTGTGTTGGTGTTTGTCCTCGCCACAACCTTGACCGCTATACCACACTGTTCATTTTTCTTTCTTCTCTCCCAAAGCCCCCCTGCCTGATTTCTACAACTGCACGAATTCTATTGATACAAATGTCATTTCCTTGCCCCCAATGCCCCCGCGTTCTAAAATCTGATGGTGGTCGGACACAACACCTCAATACTATGCATCGAGAAATTACCCCACCTCAAGGCAATGACGAGAATGACCCTGAAGATTCTTTTACCTACCACTATCATCCTAAACTGACCGGTGAGTTTCATGGCTTCTCAAGTTGATTTTATTTTTCTAATCTCGAAAATAGCCAGAAAGTGTAACCAGGACGGCGCTTTCCTCCCCAATGATGCACCCCCTCCACCACCACCTGCTGCCGATGCAAATATCAATCACGACAATCCTTTTCACCCTTTTGAAGATCGAATCGAGTTCGACTTTGCAAATCTACATTTCGTCGAAGCGCAAACATCTGCGGGAGTAATTAACAAGTCACTCAACACCTGGGCTGCCAGCTTCCGCCGCTTTGACGCCAGCTCTCCTTGGAAAAATACAGCCGAACTCTATGCGATGATTGATGGAATTCAACATGGTAGTGCACCATGGAAAGTCCATATGATTCGCTACCAAGGTCCTCTACCTGCCGGGACTCCTCCAAAGTGGATGACCGAAACCTACGAGCTCTGTATGCGCGACGCTCGCCTCGTCCTTCAAAATCAACTCATGACTCAGTCCTTCAAGAAGGAACAGAACAAAGTTGCGTACTGTCAGTTCAATAAGGCGGGAAAAAGGGTGTATTCAAGTCTCATGTCGGCGGATTTCGCATGGAGCCAATCAGTAAGTGCGTTTCAAAATATTTTCTTCTTGTATACCTAAATTTCTCTACATTCAGGACATTATCGCCAAGGATCCGCAAACACACGGAGCAATGTTCGTCCCAATCGTTGCTGGCAGCGATAAGACAACGTGTTCGGTCGCAACAGGACATCAAGAATATCATCCAGTCTATATGTCTCCAGGTAACCTCACCAATACTGCTCGACGTGGCCATAGTAACAGCGTCTTGCCCGTCGCATTTCTCCCCATCCCAAAGAGTGAGACATTTTTTTTCTCGTCTGCAATCAGAAGCTCCCTTACTCACGGCTACTTCCCCACAGCATCCAAGAAACATCGACGCAAGCCAGCGTACCAGAAATTCTGCCGCCAGATGTATCATGCTTGTCTCGCACGTGTCTTCCATCCCCTCAAGAATTGGATGACTACTCTGGAGGTGGTCTGCTGTGCAGATGGCCACTTTCGATGCGCAATCTATGGACTTGGCCCATACATCGCGGATTACCCAGAGCAAGTGTGGCTCTGTGGTATCGTTCAGGGCTGGTGCCCCAAGTAAGCTGTCATCGAATTATATTGTTACCATTCCCTCAACAATACCCCCTACCAAAGGTGCAATGCCCAACCAGACAATCTCGATGATCCTGATGCTCAGCGACGCACAGCGGCAAAGACAGAATACTACATCAGCATCTTTGATCCCGGTGTTCTTTGGGATGACTTCGGCATTCGAGCTGATGTTGTGGTACGTCGTTCCCGTAATTTTGACTTTACTTTATCTGAACGCAATCTAGCCGTTCACTCATGGGTTTTCCCGTGCCGACATCCACCAGCTGATATCGCCGGATCTCCTCCATCAAGTTATCAAAGGCACATTTAAGGATCACATCGTGGCGTGGGTCAACGAATATCTCGTCTTAGCGCATGGCGAATCTGGAGCCTTCCAGATCATTGAAGATATTGACCGGCGGTGCGTGTGTATGCTCCTCGTATGTATTGTGTCCCCGGTGTTCATCAGCTATATCTCGCAGAATTGCGGCAGTTCCAGCGTTCCCAGGATTACGTCGGTTTCCTGATGGCCGAGACTTCACGCAATGGACTGGAGATGACTCGAAAGCACTCATGAAGGTATTTTCCAACTTTCTCACTGTCAAACAACAAATTTTCACACCACAATACCAGGTTTATCTACCGGCGATTACTGGACATGTACCCGACGCCATGGTAAAATGCCTCGCTGCCTTCCTGGATTTTTGCTACATTGCTCAACGCAACTCTCTCGACTCCACCGCACTCGAGGAGCTCGATCAGACGCTCTCCCGCTTCCACGTCCATCGGCAGATTTTCATTGACACAGGTGTCCGAGAGGACGATATCTCTCTGCCTCGCCAACACGCCCTCAAACATTACATCCGAGGCATTCGCCTTTTTGGCGCCCCAAACGGACTCTGTTCATCAATAACCGAATCGAAGCACATCAAAGCTGTCAAGGAGCCGTGGCGCTGATCAAGTCGTTACAAAGCTCTGCGGCAGATGCTTCGCACGAATGAGCGTATGGATAAGATGGCTGCGCTACGTCAGGTGCTCGATAAGAAGGGTTTGATGGAGGGCTCCACATTGTGGTTCACAGAGCGAATTCTTGAGGGCTACGAGCCAGAGCCAAGGGATAGTGAAGATGAAGATGATGCAGACGAGGGTGAAGAAAACGGCCCAGTTGACGGCCCCAAAGTCATGAGTTTTGTGGAGTTAGCACACACAGCAGGTATGTTCCGAGTCCTTCAACCTAAACAGTATACTGAAATATGAGTGTCCAGAACGTGGCTACCCGAAGCGCCTTCGCGAACTCGCGGTCCATATTAACCAGCCCTCCCTCATCCCCCTCCTTCGCCGCTTCCTCTATGATCAATTGTATCCCGACTCCGGGCTCCCCTCATCTGATGTCCCCCTCGAACAATGCCCCGGCTTTCATGGGCGTGTACATGTCTACCACTCAGCTGTGGCTCGTTTCTATGCTCCCAGCGACATTTGCGGGGCGGGGGGGATGTACCGCGAGCGCATTCGCTCGAACCCTAACTGGCGAGGTGAATATGCTCGCTATGACACAGTTTTCGTTGAAACAGTAGCGGGAGTAGCTGGAATGCAGGGAATGGTTGTCAGTCGAGTTAAGCTCTTCTTCGCCTTCTCGTATGACGGAAAGCGGTACCCATGCGCACTCGTCGAGTGGTTCCAATTGGTTGGAGATGAGCCAAACGAGGTTACGGGCATGTGGGTTGTCAAACCCGAGTATCTTGGTAACGGGCGTCGTAGTATGGCCGTTGTTCATCTGGACTGTCTTGCTCGTAGTGCCCATCTTATTGGCGCCTATGGCTCAGGTTTTCTCCCAGAGGATTTTCATTTCTCATTTACCTTAGATGCATTCCGCTCATTTTATGTTAATACGTATGGCGATCACCATCTGCACCAGTTTGTATTCTAAATTCTCAGCTAGTGATGTAGCGATTCTCGAAACCTATACTGGTGACCTGGCATACTGAGGACTCTGGAAAGGTCTGGCTCTCTGAAACGCCAGACTGACAGTCCGTTCAGAGGACGATAAATTTGTGGGAATGCTGATGTTTACGGCTAGTAAGACTGACTTCTCATCCGATTCATTCGTTTGACTCGATTCGTTTGACTAGCGACGCCGGCTTTATACACGCGACTAGTGAAGGCGACTCATCCTTTCGACTGGATCCTTCGACTCCTCATACTGGCTACCCACACTCGACCCATACGCGGACTTTATACAAGCGACTAGCGAAGGCGACTCATCCTTTCGACTGGATCCTTCGACTCCGAATACTGGCTACCCCTCACCCAACTAGCCACGCCAACTTCATGCTTACGACTAACTGACAAGACCGACTTCTCGTCTGATTCATTCATTCGACTGGCTTAATTTGACTAGCGGTGACGACTGGAAGTATTGGGTGCCTCTGCCGTTCGGTCAGTTGACTTACGATGATTTCGGCTTCGTTTGATGACAGATCGACTCTTTCTAGTCGATGGATATAGTCATAGCTGAAGTAGCCGTCTGACTCACCCGGAAAACTAGTAGCAGTAGAATTGGTCACTACATGTAGTCGTAGATACAAGTCAATATATTATTCTATGCTCAACTAGTGTGAATACTAGTCAGTGTCCCTTCGAGTGTCTACTCAGCCGGGATACTTCATTTTACTGAAGCGGCTCCTCCGCCGCCTTTCCTCTGGTCGGCCTATCAATAACTTTCGCACCTGACGCCTTTGCGGTACTCGGCGACGCCTTCCCTGGCGCGTCTCCACCGGCTTTCTGCCTAGCCATCGCGGAGCGAATATCCTAGCTCCCGGAGGCCATCTATTCGTTTTCCGTTCTTTACTATACCAGGACGGGGCTCAGGTTTAGTTCTAGATGATATATGATAACTATAAAGCTAAGTATCGACGAGATTCCGTCGAGGAACGCCTCCTAGGTCGAAGTGTTGTTTCGGGGTCCTAGTCGGGGTGCCGCGTAGTCTAAGTCCAAAAGCAGTCTAGGGAGATGTGATTGGAGTGGTTGGGAGGAGTTTTTGAAGGGTTGGAGGTGGGGATGGTGCGAAGCGAGTTGGGAGTTGGGAACTTGAGGGCGACTATGACGTGGAGACGGGTTGGGAGTTGCAAGAGATCGACGTCTGGAGACGCTCGGGATGAAGTCAAGAAGGGTTTTAGAGATGGGGAGCGCGTGGTTATTGTACGAGGAAATGTGGTATTGGGTGGATAGTGAAGCTTAGTCGGGGATCGTTGACACAGCTCGCTCCAATGAACCTTTCATCCGAACTTGTGAGTCATTATCACTCTCAATCGATATTGGCCCGAGTTCTTGATCTTACTGACTTCCTCTCGCTGGATTCCAAGGTGTTACGCTTCTTGTCTTCGATATCAACATTCAAGGAACCCAACTGTGCACATTTTACAAACTTGATATTTCCCGCAATCGAATTCATTACGGTCCCATATCCGGTACCCTTTCTTTGCATCCCCATCCTGCCTGGTTACTGCTGTGGTAGTCGGCGACCACTCATCCCTCCTTTTTCGCCACACTCGGTATGGTCTCACGAAGACTGGTATTCTGATAGGCTTCGTTGGTCATCAGATCTTTGAAGGGAAGCGGCGAGACTCGCTGTGGTAGCTGGACATGGAGATCGTAACAACTGCCCTACAGTAAGCTTTTCGCTTCGACCCCATTGTACCCCAGATTGATCGCTATATTTTCATATCAGTATCATCCTTGAAACCTTTCTGCCTCGGCACACTCGAAATATGTCGTTGGAGTGGTAGGTTCTACTACTCCGTAATCAGGTGCCATTCGTCCCGGATTCCAAGTGTTCGTAGTCAGCTCTTGTCATCATCGCTGCATTCTTCCCTCACCTAGCGATTCGACTCTAGGAGTATCTCTGGTCGCTCCATCGTTCACCTTCATCTTACACGCCTCTCCACTCCACTCCACCTTCTCGTCCGCCCACTGAAACTACTCTTCTTCCGTACACTGAAGTTACTCATCGTCAATGACTTACCCGCCACAGGAACGACACGCGACTCCCGAACCCGACGACGGAGTGGGTGTGATGTATCGGTAGCTAATTATGAGGGTTGGGGGTCCCGGTTCTGGTTATGACGTGGAGTCGTTCATTTCAATGGGGTTAGGTCTCTTGTCCATCAGTGACATTTGCTTGTAGGTTGATCTTCGTGCTGTGACGTCGGTGAGAGAATTCAGTTGACATGAGCCGTTTGCAGATCTGCGTTTCGGCGATTTCGCTCGTGAACCATTGCCACCTGGGCTTGTATATGTGATCGGTTTTGGGAGAGCTTGCGTTCCGACGCGCTGGGATGTGGAAGTGTCGACCAAAGTGAGGCCTTTCTTCGTTTTGGTTCAATCTCAACACCATCTTACTATCTCCTCTCCCCCCACAGCCCGAGGGAATCTGAAATTGGTGGCGTTTAGTCACGCCGTCATCCATTTACCTGTACCAGATCGATATTGGTCGAACAATCCTCCGGTAATCTCGCTCGTTTGCAATCTACCAGAGTCTGCCGCTCCGAGTTTAATCATCCTGGCGGAGACATGAGAACTCAGGAGGGATGGGTTGGGTTCGGATGGAGCTCGACGAAAGATCTTACAGCGCCCAGCGCAAATAATGGGACGTGCAGATTTCTTGGACTCGTATGTATTGGACTCCGAACGTACTTCATGTCGGGCGGTTTTCACCGTTCTTCTTGAGCCTTTTCTTAGGACCCTCAAAGATCTAGTGCTCTTTGCCTCCGACTCACCTGCCAGTAGCCCCGTAGAAAACGAAAGCGCTAGTGTACCTTTATCGATGAGTAAAGGAGATACAAATATGGATGACATGGATTTCGATCCCACTGCGTTAGCCATCCCTATTCCATCATCCGACCCACCTGCATTGACAATTTGACCTCAGGCTCTGGTCGATGAGCAACACTGAACCTAATGCGACCCAACTCCAAGCTCAGGCTCACGTCGACAATCTTGCATGCAGGCAAATCGCCTGAATACGCTGGCGCTAAAGGTCGAATCTTCGGCGTCTATGGCTGACAGCGGTGAGAAGAAAAAAAAATTCAACCATAACTGGCGCTTGTGCTACCTCGTCCTTCGCAACGCCCATTACCCAGGTCCCGACATTCGCATATCAGTATTTCCAGATTCTTCGCTGCTGCATCGACAAATGTCCAGCGCTATCCGCTAAACTCATACTCGAACTGAACTGCCTGCACTGCTCCCGAATCATTGGCGGTTTCCCTTTCCATCAGCCTCGTCGATCTTACTACCCAAGGACCCGGAGCCTGCGATGCAACGTCCAAGTCGGACCGGAACGATGACAACGCCATCAAACACCTTTGTAATCAATGCCGACGAAGTAGAGATCGATCGCAATACCCTCCTTGGCCAAGGAGGATTTGGAGATGTGTACCGTGGGAGCTGGGGAGGTCACACTGTGGCGATCAAAGTCTTGCTGAGAGGCATTCCTCCAAAAGTCAGTTTGCTTAGTTTCGTTCTTCTTGGTTCTCATCCCCGGCTCCAGCTCTTGCAGCAGGAAGTTGCCGTCTGGCAGTCCCTCCGACACCCCAACATCCTGGAGTTTTACGGCTACAACTCCTCGTCAGACCCACTATTTCTCGTGTCAGCCCATAAGCAGAAAGGCGATGCTCGCGAGTTCTTTGACCTCAACCCCGAGGCTAGTCGACCGAAATTGGTTAGTATCCAGATTGTTCTCCCTGCGAATTAGTGTTCATCATGGACGCTATTTGCAGCTCTATGAGGCTTCCCTGGGATTGCAACACTTACATCGGCATTCAGTCATCCACGGCGATCTCAAAGGGGTGAGTTTCCTTATCTATCGGTGTAATATTTGGAAGCCAACATTTCGAATCAGTGTAATATACTAGTGGACGAACGAGGAACCGCATGCTTGTCTGATTTTGGGCTATCTCGAGTTAGGGAGCTCTCGCAGTCGAATAGTGTCAGGAGTATGCGGGACAAACCAGGAGGGACATTTCCGTGGATGGCTCCAGAATGTATGGTTGGTGCTACGTTGGGGAACAAAATGTCCGACGTGTATAGCTTTGGTATGACCATTTACGAAGTAAGCTTTTAATATTAACTTTGCTTTGTCAATCTTAATTCTGTTTAGATATTCTCCGGGCGCTCACCATTTTCTGGACTAACCCATCCGGTGATATTCGTCGAAGTTACGGAGCGAAAACACCGTCCGCCACGACCGACCGATGAAGAGATTGAACTGTGTGGTTTGGATGATGCCATGTGGTCTCTCGTGATGGAATGTTGGAGCCATGAACCGAGTTCAAGACCTTGCGCGAGTGACCTTGCCCACTGCCTTGATTCACTACACAAATACTACACGGAAATGGAGCACACTTTACTCCTGCGGCGTGCTGCAAGGAGACGGAGAGTTGTTGTTTCATCTGAAGGCACACAGGATGATGTTTTGACCATAGTGTCAGCACTGGATGCTGTCGAGCCACGGTCGACTGATGGTCTCCAAAACGGTGCCTTCAGAACTGTTACCAGTCTACACTACTCCAATCACATGCCCTGGCTCAGTGACTCTCGAATGGTGGCCTCACGCCAGATCACTCAACCCATCTCCCCCATTGGTCTACAGTCATCTGTTGATCTACAAAGCAACAATCCCAGTACTCTCACCAGTCTTCACTCTTCCGACAGCATACCACAATCCCCTGAGCACATCATAGCTGCTCTCCATCAACCCACTATTCCTCCTATCAGTTTACAGGAGATCCCAACCAACATCTCCAGAACCCCCACCAGTCTTCACTACTCCAATAACATACCCCAATTCTCCAAAGATATGACAACCCCCTCACAACCCATCCATCAGCCCATTAGCCATACTGTTGAGCAAGAGCCATACAATGATATCCAAAGTGATGTCTCCAAGAAAGTCACCAGTCTTCACTACTACTCTGACCAAACACCCCAACATTCTGAACATCTCGCGATTACCTTGCATCAACCTGGTCAGCCCATTAGTGCTACCCTCCAGGACAGAGATCCTTCCATGGCTAGCTTGGATGACAGTCAAGGGAGTTTGAGGCAAGTCATATTGACTGATTACATTAGCACATCAGATGGGTGTGCACCAAACTACCCCTCAAATCTGGCTAATTCATATTCTTTCACAGTGGCAGCAACAATATGCTCCTCAACCCAGAACTACAGGAGGAACCTAAAGTTTTACCTCCAACTAGTCTTGCAAGAGAAAAGTCCAAGGTTGAATGTAAGTTACTTTGGTCCATATTCGGTCAGATCTCGGCTGACACTTACTGACCCAGTTGAGTTGCTGTACTTTGGTGTAAGACAGCACTTTCATCAATTTGAATGTACTGGTCAACTTGAGGAGTTGGAAAAGGCAGTCAAGTTGTGTCGAGATGCTCTTACTCTTCAACCAGAACCTAATAGTGATAGGGCCTGGATACTCCAATCCCTTGCCTTTTACCTTGGCCATCGATTCAAGCATTCTGGAGACCTTGGAGATTTGGAGGAAGCAGTAAAGTTGGACCGTGAGGCACTGGAACTCCGACCTGAACCCAATGCAAATCGTGCTGGTTCACTGCACCACCTTGCCTTTGTCCTTTCCAGTCGATTCAAGCATTCCGGAGACCTTGGAGATTTGGAGGAGGCAGTAAAGTTGGGCCGTGAAGCACTGGTACTCCGACCTGAGCCAAATGGAGATCGTGCTGGCTCACTGTACAACCTTGCCTTTGTCCTTGCCAGTCGATTCAAGCATTCCGGAGACCTTGGAGATTTGGAGGAAGCAGTAAAGTTGGGTCGTGAAGTACTGGAACTCCGACCTCAGCCCAATGCAGATCGTGCTCGTTCACTGGAAAACCTTGCCCTCGACCTTGTCGGACGATTCAAAAATGGAGGTCATCTTAGAGATTTGGAGGAAGCTATCCATTTCAATCGCGAAGCCCTAGTGCTTCGACCAGACATGAATGAAGATCGCGCTCAATCACTCACTCGCTTCGCCACCCATCTCCAAGATAGATTTCGCCACAATGGCCAGATGTATGATTTGGATGAGTCAATCGTACTTCTCCGTGAAGCTCTGAATCTCTATCCAGGATCCGCAACCGATGAACGAGTCGATAGACTCATCAAACACCTCAAGTCACGGTACAATTCCCTCGGCCGGCCTGAGGATTTGAAGGAGATGAATGAGATGGAAGTGAGATTGGGTAGGGTCCCTTCGCCTCCGGGCAGACCGGTTCGAGCTACAAAGAATTTTTTTTCACGTGTATTCTCCTCGCGCTTTAAGTAAATACTGTCCATGTGAATGTACCAGCCTCAGAATGTGTCTGAAAACGCGATGAACACGTGAGCACAGCACGACTTGGTTATCCCAACCTCGCACAAATCCTAAAAGAATTCCCTTCATCGCCCCAATGATCCCGTCGCTAGTCCAGCGAACAACACGGACCCGGACCCCACCTCCGCAATGCGGCCAGCCCAATCTTCCGAGCGGATATTCGTTCTGTAAGAGAATCGGTGAGATAGATCCGTCGAAGCGACGACACGACGTCAGTCTTGATGATGAATATCTGAAAGGTAGTCACGGCGAAAGGAAATCGCACAGGTTCTGGATGCAATTTGGATAAGTTGCATGGTGGTGCTGAAGGCAGAGTGTGACTGTGAGTACTTGCGCGGAGAGCTTGAGTCGAGTAGCCGACGGCGAAGACGCGCACCTCCCGAGCAGGTTGAAGACACCTGAATGGATCAATGAGATGTAACAGCTCGTAAGTTTGGTTTGGGACACCCTCAGTGGGGCCTGTTCCTGCGAATGTTCAAGAAAGACGAGATACACGCCGATCAGTAATAGAAGATGAATAGGAGGAGTCGAGTGTGTTGTAGGAGGCGGGGATCTCGACTTGATATTGTCAGAATTAAAGCTGAGTCTGGCGAGGCAGCATATAAAGTGGGAGTGGGCGATGTCTGAGGATCTGAATAGGGTTCGGTTATAATTGTAGGGAGTGCGACGGGTATATGCTTGGGAAGATAAAGTATCGGACTCACGACGCGTCGTAGCTGGTCCAAACCAGGGTTTAACGACTCTAGCAATGCCCTCAGAGCAAGGTCGAAGATCATGGTTCCCATCGAAATACGGAGGGCGTGGCCTAATGAGAGGAATAATGCAGAGTAGCGGTGGGGCTAATATTGAGTGACGACAAATCGGTGAGTATGTATACACGCCCATCAGATTTGGCGCAAGTTCCTCCGACGTGAAACCTCGAGAGATATGAGGGGTCTGATAAGATGCAATTCCTCTGCACTCCAGGGCGCTTGGCCGCTCGTCGTAAGTCAAAATCCCGGTGTCTGCTAGTGCAACGGTTCTAGTTAGATAGAGTCGCTAAGGTGGAACAAGTAGAGGGAGGCTGAGAAACAGAGGTGAGTTGTGTAATACTCGAACGTCAGAGCTGGAAGATTGGTAGGTTGCTGGTGTGAGCGTGCTCGCCACTGTCATCGACGATGAGCGGGTGCCGACAAACGATGGGATCGGAGAATGAATTCCAACCTTATCTGTCCGCCGACGTGCCTCGGGCCTTGGTCAACGTCCTAACCCACATTGATTGCTGATCTTGTCACAGCATCGTCGTGCATCGTTGTAAAATATGTTCCGCAGACTGCCTCTAACCTGCTGGAAGTGTGGTGAGAGTCTTCGCCTTATCAATCCCTTTCCATCCGCCCACTAACCTATTCACTAGAAGCACTCGTCCTCGTTGAGGTTTCCCCCACCCAGGAGTGATTCCACACTCATCCCCGACTATGTGGCAATTCAACTCTCGGGTGATAGATGCTTAAACGCTCGCAAGACACGCCGCCCCCGCCCTCGGGATACTCGAATCCGAATCTTCCCACAACACACCTTCTCAAACTCCCAGCGGTCCAACCTCGACTCCCCGAGCGATACCTGACTCTCCTAACCCCCCGGCACTTCATTCTGGGACCCTCGAACGATCCTAGGGATATACGAGTGACGACTCATTCACCCCGAATGATACGTGATGTGGTCTGTTGGGTGATTTCAGGGAGCTTGGTGATCGGGTGATTGGAAGATGAAAGTGCGATAAGCTTGGGACTTTGGGTGATTAGGGATAGTGGGATTTGAGGATTGGGATTGGAATTTGGGTGGTTGGGGAATCGAGAGGGTTGGTCGAGGCTGGGGCTGGGGCTGGAGGTATTGGGATTTGTGTAGTGGGAGGATGAGGTGTTTCGGGTTTGGAATAGGTTGGGGATAGGGTTGTGTGAAGGGAGTTGGGAGTTGGAAGGGATCCACCTTTGTGGAGCTTGGGATGAAGGTCGGAATAGCTTTGGAGATGGGGGGTGGTTTTGCTAGGAGGAAACATAGTGTTGGGTCCGTAGCTTTGAGGTCTGTGTGTCGACAGAGCGTCGCGTCATCCTCCTCTTCCCTTGTCCCTCTTGCCTTTTGGTTAGTACTCCTCATATCCTCTCGCAGAAACGGAGTTACTTACGATCCTTCCTTTCCAGATCTCAACTCTCGATCAAACCCGACGGTGTACATCCCTTAGCGATTGAGCTCGTTACGACCCAGCATCTCAGATGAACGCCCAATCTTCCTGTATCAGTATACCCTGTACAACCCAAGAAGAGTGATCAGTTGTATCGGCCAACTAGCACAACTTCGAGCAACCTAAATTCCAACCGCTCTCCTCCCCCATCCGCAACTGTCGCTTCCAACCCGACCTTGGCATGCCGACGCTACCTACTCGATAATTCTTACCTGTTACCCACGACTATACTGCGCCCCCCTTCCCCTACTTTCGACATAATTGACCATTCAGCACGTCTCAACGGCCTTCCAGAAGCCCATGTCAACCCATCAGCCATTTGACCACCCTCCAGGAATCCGTCTCACCACATCCACTCCCGTTTCCGCACTTCCGTCAAGCCCTCCCTGTCCCGGTTGGGTATTGAAAGGACGGGATAAGTTACGCGAGACCGAGTAGCGGTAGGGAAGTCTTGGTGGAATTATCGAGTCTGAAATTGAGATTTGTGTCGATGGTGAGGGTGTTTCGAGAGAGTCGTAGGGCGTTACATCGAAGAGGGCCTGAGGGTGTTATGTGAAGAGGGGGGGAAGGGTAGTCTGTGGAGAGGAGAGCGACGATATTGGGGTGATAAGAAGGGGATTGTACACCTGAGCTGACGAGTCGGAGCGGCCCCTCCGTCTCTAGAAATCAATGGCTTGATGTGAGTTTCCTCATCCAATGATGTCTTTCCTCTGCTTATATTCACATTGCGATTCAGTTCTTCTACTCGTCGTTGTCATCACCATCGCCCGACTCGACCCTCTCTTTCCGTCGACCGCGAGACTTAACTCTTACCGTCTTCCTCGACTGCCCAATTGCCCTACTCTCGCCAACAGTGATCGTTAAGTGCTGTGCAAATCCCACCACCCTATGAACCCCGATTTTTCAAATTGATTCTACTATGACGTTGGCTCGTCTCCTCGGGAGCGGGCGTGAAACCTCTGTCTTCCTTCACGACCTAGTTTTCAGGGCCCTTTCCGTCCTCTAGTAACATTTGCTATCGTCGTGCTGTCATCACAATCTGAGCTCCTACACAAGATTTTCCGTTTGACTCATCCCTCCGAACTGGCTCTTCCCTCTCAACGGCGGCGAGAATTCATCTTCTCATCTTTCAAGTTCCGGCGGACATACGACTTGCTATTCGGAGAATATGTCACGATGTTCTCACGTAGGGGTCTCCTTCGAACAATATAAACCCTCCTTTGGCGCTAGGACGTTCCGCAATCACCTGTAACTTCCATCAAGGACACGCTCGAATATGAATGTGTTATATCTGGGTATATGCGAGCATTCGATGCTATAGAGGGGATTGGAGATCCACAGACGAATCTGAAAGTTCGGTGAGCGACGTTTTTGTCTGGTATGCCCTTCACTTTCAGCATCCCAAGCCCCAAGCCCCATCGTCGACCAACCCCAACCCTCCGCGCTCCGTCTATTGAGCGAAACCCTCTCAAAATCGTTCCTCGGACTCGGGATTGATGGAGTTCAGATTTCCCTGACAACCCATTTCACAGGTCGGACCTTGCTATGGCTTAGAACTGAGTTGATGACAGAACCGCGACTCACGATATTTAGATCGGTGAGTGGACCGATACGCGATCGGCCCTTCACTCTCCTTATGCCTACGTGATGTAAGATGTGTATCTCCCATTCGCTGCCCTTTGGTTTCATTGTACAGTGGTGGGACCTGACGGCATATCAGAGTTTTGGGGGTGGCGGTTGGTGGGGTTGATGGGGTTGGGCGGGAAGAGGTTGGTTGGTGCAGAAACTTGGAGTGGATTGGGCTTCGATGCTGCTCGTGTTGTTGGTCTACACGCCCTTGTCCACGTTATCAAAGGAATGGAGCGTCCACGCGGAGCAGAGAGTGTGGAATATTACATCCCTGGCGTTCAGTAGAATGCTGGTACTGTGTGATTGACAATCGTTGGATCCATGTCGAGCGGTAAGGGTCGGGGAAAGTCAGAAATTCTCAGAAGTACAGCAGGCGACAGCAGATAGACATTAATATTGGTGGACAAAGTGAATGACAAGAACAATAATTACAAGTCCGTATGTTGAGCAGGGACGTCAAGTCAAAGCCCAAGCAATCAGCATCTCGTGCCACGCCTCTCGCATCTTTTGGTCCTACCCGCCCAACCAACCAAACAACCAGCAACCCAGCTCTCCCCACCACCAACCCTCCCTCAATGTCACACAGGTTACTGCCGAACCCAGCTCTCGAAATCAAATTCCTTCTCTCTTTCATCCTCCCACCAGAACTGGTCGTGCCCATCCTCAACTACGCCGAACTGTTCCATCGATCTTCCGTTCACAGACGACTCGAAACGGTGTTGTCTGGTCGCGGTCAGTCGTTGAATGAGCGAGAGAAGAGGAGGAAAGTTTATTTGGAGTGGACTTGTGAGAGACCGACGAGGAAGGTCGTTTGGATGGTTAGGATGCCCGAGTTGGGCAAGCAGCCTGCGCTCGGGAGGGTTGCGGTGGGGAGAGTCGTGGATGTGTTGGAGGTATCGTTGTATCGTCCGACTAGCTCGGTTAGGAGGAACACATCCGCCAACCATCCCTCGCTCCCTATCCCAAACCCGGCACACCAATCCATACCACCGAGGATCTCCATCCTCATCGCCGACACCAAGGACCCTGAAATCCTACGCGTCCCTCTGTCCCTCACCGTCCCTAATCATCCTCGCACCCAACACATTGTAACCTGGTCTCGTAACCATCCATTGCTCGAGGCAGCACAAGTTGGCGATACCATCAGGCTGATCATCCCAGCGGTTTACGGACGCGAAGCTAAACCTGGATCGCAGGGGGGTGGGTTTCAGAGGTTGGAAGTCTGGCAGGTTGCAGCGCACGTTTTTACGGATTGGTGAATGTTAGGTATGTTTATAATCTCGCCTTCGATGGGTTTGTTCATTGACCATCATTACTCAGACTTCGTTCATGCCCTGACCGGAGATCACATTCAGTGTTTCTGAAACTTGATTGATTTTGCGGCGTAATGGTGAGCAGCTATTCTATCCCTTTCCTTCCCTTCCTCTTCACCTACGCCTTATCTCCACATCACCAATCTCACCCTCCTCCTACGAAAGCACGCCCGCCCTTCCTTCTCTCGTCTTCCCAACCTACTCTGCGGTATTAAAGACGGCATATATGCGCTGCCCGGACGACCACTTGGCCCTGCTTCATCACCACACTCAATACAACTTCACCAAGACTCGCACCATCCGATGAGTGATCGCGTGGGCTTGTATCGTCCGGTTGGATGTGAGAGACAGGTACAGGTACAGGGTTGGGGAATGGCTGGGTTCGGCGGTTGGATAGGATCCTAGAAGGCAAGTGACCAGCCACTCTCTCGCTTTCCGCCCCTTTATATCCAGTCGATGCCTTACCCCCACCACACGAATCTCACCCCGCCTCCTCCGCAGAGCCACTCGATACTACCTACCTCGTCTTTCAATCCAACTCTCTGACAATGAAGACCGGCACGGAGGACCACTCGACTCTCGCATATCACCACACTCCGTACGACCCTCGAAGCGTCTTCGGATGAGTGATCGCGTGGGGTTACATGTCTGTTTGGATGTGGAGAGACAGGTCGAGGGTTGTTGAGAGATCCGGGCCATGTGTGGAGTCGAGGTTACAACGATGGTGGAGGTTGACATATTCGTAACGACTGGTTGACGGTAAGCCTCGTTTCTCTCCTCCGGCCCTCCAATTGATCGCTGACCTCGTAACAGCATCACTGCCAAACGTTTTCTGCCTCGCACGTACTGGAAGTATGTGGCCAAACTTCGTCGCATCTAATTCTCACTCAACCCTTTCCATCCTCCCATTCGACTACTCCTTAGAGGCACTCGTCGTCCTCCGATTTCCCGCCCCAGGAACAACACTGGACTCTCCAGTCTCAACACGCGATAATTCGACTCTCGGACACGTGAGACGCTTGGATGCTCGCTCGATTCGAAACTCTCGAGATCCTCCACCCTCAAGCCCTTACGCTATCCACTAATCTCGAACCCCCAACGACCCGGTCTTGAACCCTCGAACCCACAATTGATGTGCCAAGTCTCGAATCCCCAAACGATACGTGACCCCCCTGACCCTGACGATTCAACTTGAAACCCTCACACCATACCTGAGGCTGATATTGGTGATTGGGTGGTTGGAGGATGTTGTGTGTTACATGTTTGGAGGATGGTGACGTTTGAGGATTGGAAAAGTTTTGGGATTGAGTCGGGGTTGGAGGGTATTGGGATATGGGTGATGAGGGATTTCGGGGCTTGGAATGAGTTACGGGAGAGCGGCGAAAGAACGAACGCTTATTTCAAGCATACAATGCTCCTCGCCTCGTCTGTTAGGGGCCCAGACGAATCAAAGTGTAGGTGTTTCTTTATTCATGAGGAAAGGAGATATAAATAAGTACGACATGTGTTTTGACTCCACTGAGTTCGCCATCCCATCGTCCACCCCGGTAATTCAATTATCTCAGGCTTTGAAGTTCACGTCGACAATCTTGAAATTGCCGTTTTCCATCTTTCAAAACTCTTGTCCGGTATTCACGAGGCTTGAAAGTTGAAGAAAACGAAACAAAGCGCTCGTAGGCTCGCTTGTCGCCCCAGAACATAGCATAAAAGGACAAGGTCAAACCGGAAGAACAAGCTGGCGCTTATGTGGTCCCTGAACTCTCACCAGTTATTGAGTTGAGTATGGCTGGCGTCAAGCGCCTATCACGGAGCACTGCCGCCAGCACAGCTCGGGACCTCGGGCTTGACATTTGCAAATCCATGTTCCTAGAATCTTCGCTGCGGCACCGCATTGAGAGGGCACTCTCCACCGCTATCCGCCCGCACTGATCCTGAGCCATCTGTCTCCCTTCCCCGTTCTCGTCCATCATAACCAACCAAGTAAGCTGCGATGCAACATCCAACTGCAACCGAAACGACAACAAGTCCATCCAACACTTTTGTAATCAATCCTAACGAGGTGGAGATTGAGCGGAACGTCCTCCTTGGCCAAGGAGGATTCGGAGATGTATATCGTGGAAATTGGGAAGGTCACCCTGTGGCGATCAAAGTATTACTGAGAGGTATTCCCCCAAAGGTCCGTCCATTTCATTTGATTCTATTCTTCCTTGACCTCTCATCCCTGGCTCCAGATCTTGCAGAAGGAAGTCGAGGTGTGGCAGTCACTTCGACACCCCAACATCCTGGAGTTTTACGGCTGCAACACCTCTTCTGACCCACTATTCATCATTTCCGCCCTTAAGCAGCAAGGCGATGCTCTTACTTTCTTTACGCTCAAACCCGAGGCCAGTCGACCGAAATTGGTGGGTATCCAATCATCCTCCCGGTAAAACCGTGTTCATCGCAGACACTCTTCGCAGCTCCATGAGGCCTCCCTGGGATTGCGATACTTACATCGGAATAAAATCATCCACGGCGATCTCAAAGGGGTGAGTTTGCTTTCAGTGGGTGTACTGTTTCGAAGCTAACATTTCGAATCAGTGCAATATACTGGTCGATGAACACGGAACTGCATGTTTGTCTGACTTTGGGTTATCCCGAGTTAGGGAGATCTCGAAGTCTAATAGCGCCAGGACTACGCGGAACGGACCAGGAGGGACGTTTCCCTGGATGGCTCCAGAATGTATGATTGGTGCAACGTTGGGGAACACAAGGTCCGACATGTATAGCTTCGGTATGACGATTTACGAAGTGAGTTCCTAGTACTATCTTTCACTCCTTCGATCTTAATCCTGCTTAGATATTTTCTGGTCGCTCGCCGTTTTCTGGACTCACCGACCCTGTGATATACGTCGAGGTTACCGAGCGAAAACACCGCCCCCCTCGACCGACTGATGAAGAGATTGTACAGCGTGGTTTGGATGATCGTATGTGGTCTCTTGCTGTGGAATGTTGGACCCACGAACCAGATTCGAGACCTCGTGCGAGTGATCTTGTTCATCGCTTTGATTCAATACGCAAATCTCATACGGATATGGGACCTGCTTCACCCCTGCCGGGTACTACAACGAGACGGGGAGATGATGTTTCGACCATAGCCTCATCACTGGATGCTGTCGAGTTACGTCCGATTGACGGTCTCCAGAACGGTGCCTTCAGAACTTTCAACAACGTACACTACCCCAATCACGCACCCCCGCTCCTCGACTCTCAAACGGCGACCTCGCGCCAGATTTCTCGCCCCGTTTCCCCTGTTAGTCTGCCATCATACTCTGATGTCCAACGCGACATCTTCGGTGCTCTTCACGCCTCTGGTAGCACACCCCAATCACCCGAACGCATCATAGCGACTCCGCGTCAGCCCACCATTCCTACCTTCGGTGTACAGTCGTATCCTGATATGCCAACCGGCGTCTCCAGGACCATCACCAGTCTTCACTACTCCGACCGCATACCCCAACTTTCCGAAGCTACGATAACCCCCCCACAACGCGACCATCGACCCATTATTCGTACGAATGAACGAGAGCCATACGTCGATATTCAAAATAACGTCTCCAGGGAACGCACCAGGCTTCACTATTACTCTGACCGAACACTCCGCGACGCACAACCTAACATTTTACCTCCAACTGGTCTAGCAACAGCAAGGTTCGCGGCTGAATGTGAGTTACTCTGATCCGTATATGGTCAGATCTCGGCTAACTCTTACTGACCACAGTGGAGACGCTGTTCTCCCGTGCCAAAGAGTACTCTCGTGAATTTAAACGTACAGGTCAACTCGAGCATTTGGAAGAGTCGGTCAAGTTGTATCGTGATGCTTGCGCTCTTCAACCAGAACCTAACAGCGATAGGGGCCGGATACTCCATTACCTTGCCAACAGCCTTGCTCGTCGGTTTCAGTATTCCCGAGACATTGGAGATTTGGAGGAAGCAGTACGCTTGGGACGTCAAGCACTGCTACTCCGACCTGAGCCCAATGTCGATCGCGCTTTTGCACTGAAAAACCTTGCCCTTGACCTCACCACTCGATTCAAGCATATTGGAGACTTTGGAGATTTGGAGGAGGCGGTAGCCTTGGGACGTGAAGCACTCAAACTCCGATATGGGCGTGATGGAGACCGTGGTAATGCACTGGAAACCCTAGCCGAAAGTCTTGCCATTCGATTCAAGCATTCTGGGTACCCTGGAGATTTGGAGGAGGCCGTAACATTGGGACGTGAAGCGCTGGGACTACGATACAGTCCCAATGTGATTCGAGCTCGTTCACTTACTTCCCTCGCCACCAACCTCCGTGACAGATATTTCCACACCCGACGGATGTATGATTTGGACGAGTCAATCGTACTTTTCCGTGAAGCCCTGAACCTCTATCCAGGGTCTGTGACTGACGAACGAGTTGATGGACTCGTCAAACAACTCAAGTTACGGTACGATTCTCTGGGTAGACGTGAGGACTTGAAGGAGATAAACCAGATGGAGGTGAGATTTGGTAGGGTCCTTTCATCTTCATCTTCGGCTGGACCAGGTCGAGTTGGCAGGAACTTTTTTTCACGTGTATTCTCCTCTCCCTTCAGGTAAATACTGTATACGCAATGTACCAGCTGTAGAATATGTCTGAAAATGAGATGAACGAATGAGGGGCCGGACTTAATTTTCGAAACCTGGGACAAATCCATATTCAAAGAAGTACCGTCATCTTCCAACACTACTGTAGCTAGTCCATCGAACGCGGACCACATCACCTACCTCAGTACAACAGCCAACCCAATCTTCAGAGGGTATAGTCGTGCAGTGGGAGAGCCGATAAGATAGACCCATGGAAGCGCCGACGCGATCGCTCTCGATGATGAGTATCCGAAAGGTAGCGTGGCGAAAGGAATCGAACAAGTTCCAGGTAAAATCGAAAGAAGTAGTATGGTGGTGCTGAAGGCAGATTTTGACTGTGAGTAATGACGAGGGCTTGTCGAGACGCCTTAGCAGACGGCGAAGACACGCAACTCCCGAACAGGTTGTTGAGAACTGAGTTGATCAATGGCTTATAGCAGACCGTAAGGTCGGGTGGGAAAGCTTCAAGAGGCCTGTTCTATTCTGCGAATGTTGAAGGAAGGCGAGATGCCCACCGATCGATAATGCAAGGAGTCGCATGCGGTGTAAGAGGCGGGGATCTCGACTTGATATTGTCAGAATTAGAGCTGAGGCTTGCGAGGTAGTATGTAAAGTGGGAGGTGTCTGAGAGGATGTGGATAGGTTTCGGCTATGATTGTAGGCACTGCGACGGTGACATGCTCAAGACGATAAAGTATCAGACTCACGACCCGTCGTAGCTGGTCCGAACCGGGGTTCAAATAGTCTCGCGAATATCGCCAGAGCATGGTCGAAGATCTTGCTAAGGATTGGGGCGCGACCAAATCTGAGGAATAGATGGAGAGCACTGGGCTAATATTGGACGACGACAAGTTCGAAAATATGTGTATACGCTCATCTGGTTGGCTCAGGTCCCTCGAACGTGAACGCGTAAGTTCGAGAGAGATGTGAGGCTCTAGTTGGATGTGATCCGTTGACATGCTTCTCCAGGGCTCTTAGCCGCTTGGCATAGGTCAAAATCGCGACGTCCCCAAGGGTTCCAGCTTAACAGACTCGGTGAGGTGAAACAAGTAGAGGGCAGGCAGGGGAACAGAATTGAGCTGTGAGATGCTTGATCCTCAGAGGGAAAAAGGCAGGAAGATTGGTGGGCTGTTGTTGGGAGCATACTCGTCGCTGTGGTCGTCGATGAGCGGGGTGCCGACAAACGATGAGCACAGTGATGGCGGAGAATGAATTCTAACCTTATCTCTCCGCCGACATGCCACAACTAAAATACACTGTATCAGTGATACACCAAAACTACTTAACTTCCGTCCACTGAAGCTGAGACATCGTTCCCGTACCGACCTGGAACTCGACTGCAGCTTTCGTTGACATTCGTTTGCGGTGGATGGGGTAGGATTGGTATGCATATGTGGGTGGTGAGGGGATCGAAATGATGCGAAGGGTATCGAGGACTGTGTGGAGGAGTCGAGTGGTTGGAGAATGAGGATGGTGTGGATGGTGTGGATTGGAAAGAATTGTGCATGGGGACGATGTGGGTGTTGGGAGTATCGAGTTCACGTCGCTCCATTTTTCCGAAACTTGTGAGTCCCTAACACTCTCGATTGACACTGCTTCGAGTTAACCCATCCGCTCTCCCATCTCTAACCCATCCCCATCCTTCCAGAAACTCGGCACACCTGCCCAAACCACCGACCACTGCTGTCTTCGTCACCGACTCCAAACACTACGCGTCCCCCTCTCCTTCACTGTCCCTCCCCACCCTCGTACTCGACACGTCGCCACATGGCCCCCTACCCATCCCTTGATCGAAGCCGCAAAAGTGGGTGATACCATCAGATTGATCATTCCAGCGGTTTACGGACGTGAAGCTAAACCTGGAGCCCAGGGTGGTGGGTTTCAGAGGTTGGAAGTATGGCAGGTTGCTGCCCATGTTTTTACGGATTGGTGAACGTGGTGAGTCTTTCCGCATACACATTGCATATGTCGCCCTATGTCCCTCATACTACTCGAACTCGTAGGCCTTCCCGAATCAACCTTGGTCAATCTCGCGCATTGCACCTTCCAGTCATGCACCCCGAACCATTCCTCTACTTATGCAGCACGATCCTCGTCCAAAGGTCCACAATTTCTCACTTATATTCGGTTCTGGACCAGTCCTAGGGATCTCAGCCTCACCTCATCGCCATTGCTTTTCACCAACCCAACCTACCACTCGACAATCCTGACCTGTTATAGAGTATGTCAACCAACCTCCCTCCAGTCATGTGTGTCCGCACATGGATTTGCGTTTCAGCACTCGTTGAAGACCCCTCTCTTTGGTGGCTCATTGTTGAAAGGACGGAATGAAGTACATCAGAGGGTATGGACGATGAGGGTGACAAGACTGGGTGGTAGGGTGTCATGTCGATCGGAATCTGAGGGTGTTGTGTGAAGAGGTGAGAGAGGAAGGTCTGTGGAGAGGAGAGCGACGACGGTGGGCTGACAAGGAGGGTAATGGATGCCTCAGTGGCGAGTGCCAGACTCGAAGGCTGGACCCGACATGGATTCAGGCGTTGCATACGAGGAGCGAGAGAGCTAAGCTAGCTTGAGTCTCCTTGAGGTTGATGTGGATGGAATGATTGGCTGTTGGAGCTCCGTCTCTGGAAATTAATAGCTTAATGTGAGTTTCCCCATCCAATTACGCCTTTCCCTTGCTTATATTTCCAGTGCAACGCAGTTCTCCCACTCGTTGTTGTCACCTTCAGGACCCAACTTGACCTTCCCTATCCCGTTATCCCGTCGACCACGAGACTCAAACCTACCCGTCTTCTTCACCCCTACTCTCAATAACAGCGATCATTAAGCACCATGCATATCCCACCACCTCGTAAACCCCGACTTGTCAAATCGATTCTACTCGCAATGTCTGAGAACCCCCAACTCACTTCCCGGAAACGAACATTTGGTTCACTCCTTCGGCTTTCAATCCGTAATCTTATGATTCATCGCCTCTCGTTATAGAATGGGGGGGAGGTTGGATATTAGGATGAGAGAGGTGGAGTGCGGGGTAGGGAGTATGTTGGTGGGAACGGTCGAGGTCTGGATATGCGGAGGGGAGATATGAGACAAAACTAAGTAGCGGCAATAGGCGATGGGTATTGAGAGGACAAATAGGAGCCCTGACGGCTGGAACTACCTGGAATCAGAAGCCGCCCATTGGGACCAAGTGGTTTCGAATACGATCGAGATGGGTGGTTGGATTTACCCACTTTTGGGTTGATTAGGACGCCGAACTTCGTCGAGATTGAGCCTGAGTTATCTTCGTCGAGGGAGGGTGATATTTCGTTCCATGGGCTGTTGTTATGGCCCGTTGGATTCGTTGTCGATGGGCGATAGTTTATCGTGAGTTCATCCCTTGTGCTGTGTTGTGATTAGGAGAGGGCCCTTACTGATGAGAAACCTTCATGGAATTTCCAGCTTTCTTCGATACCTAGTGTTCAATCCATCCCCTCCTCTGGTGACTGGCAGGATCATCATCATTTCATCGTCTCGATCTGCGGTTTTAGGCAAGTTATTTCCGGTTGATTCATGCCACCCCATGCTTCTAACTATTACATCTGCACCTCAAAGCCATTTCCCATCGCTTTCTGTTATGCGTCATATTTGATTCCCTCTGGATCATGAAATTGCAGCCGTCTACTCCTTCGCCTTGGTGATGGACCATCCTTGGGTTGTGTATGGATTGGGAGGTATCGATCGTTGAAGGGTGTTGGAGAGAGAACGCACAGCGCGACGTTGAACCAGCAAATGAGTCGTATGTTTACGCTATGTAGAACTAAACGTCGGGCTGTCGGGTTGCGCAGCAAGTCGGCAGCTGGAGATTTGCAATGCGTGAGCAAGAGGAAATAAGGGGAGCGGCCCCATTATTGGATTGGTATAATACATGAACCGTGATGTCTACCCATAAGGCTACGCCCTGAAGGATAATGGAATACTGTAGAGCTAAGATACAGCTTATAATATGATATGTATATGGCAATTAATTATCGACGATGCCGGCTGGGAAGACGCACAAGATGATTGAAAATACAGATATCGATCCATAGGGAACGAGAATTACTGCCAAAACATGGTGGAGAAACACATCGATTTGACATTTTCATGAAAGGTTCTGAAGTCTCGAACTCCCAAGCAATGGGTCCTTGAATGTCATCCAACTGTACGACAAACAACATACCACACGGAAGAATGATTTATCACTTTCCCGCCTCCAGGTTTCCCAAGTCTTGGATCTCCGTCCGCAAATTCCGTAACTCCTCCAAATCCTCAGGTCTTCCCAGAAGATCATATCGGGCGGCGAGACTCTCTCTGAGGACAACGAGAGGATAACGCGTTCGAGAACCCGGATAAAGATGAAGTGCTTGATGACAAAACACGATAGACTCGTCCAAATCCTGGGAATGGGGGGTATGCTGGGATCGGAGACGGAGCCAATTCGCAAGTTGTGCGAGTGACTGAGCTCGATCAGCATTGGGTTTGGGTAGGAGCGAGAGTGCTTCGCAGTTCAAGGATACTGCTTCGTCCAAGTCTTGCACATGGTGATTGTGGTGGAATCGCTGAACGAGGTAATACACGAGGCTTGCAAGTGACCGACGCCGATGGGGATTAGGCTTTGGTCGAAGGGAGAGCGCCTCACGTTGACATTTGATAGCCTCCTCTAAATCCTCACGATGTTTATTGTGCCGGAATCGACACCCGAGATGTTTGGCTAAGTTTGTGAGTGCAGAAGCTCGATGATCGTCAGGATGGGGTAGAAGCGAGAGTGCTTCGCGACTCAACCTGATTCCCTCATCTAAATCCTCGGGGTGACCGGCGCCTTCAAACCGAATGTTGTGGTCGCGAGCAAGGTTTGAGAGGGAATCTGCTCGATCAGAGTCGGTAGTGGAAAGTTCAAGTGCTTCGTGGTCCAATTTGAAAGCTTCGTCCAAATCATTGGACCGACTGCCAGTGGTGCGCTTGAATCGACATCTGAGGTCATCAGCGAGGCGAGTGAGTGAGAGCGCTCGATGGGCACTGGGTTCGCATCGAAGCGAGAGTGCTTCGCGATCCAATTTAATTGCTTCTTCCAAATCGTCGAGTTGGCTAGTGTGAACGAACCGAAGGCTAAGATCATCAGCGAGGCGGGTAAGCAATTCAGCGCGGTGGGTATTGGGTTCCCGAGTAAGCGACAGAATTTGACGGTCCAACTCGACTACCTCTTCCAAGTCCCGAAGTTGACCTTCTTGATGAAATCGAAGGCGAAGGCAAACAGTCAGGTTTGGGAGCCAGGCAGCTCGATAGCTATTGATTTCTGGCACGAGCAAAAGGGCTTCACCGTACAACCTGATTGCCTCTTGTAAGTCCTCAAAATGGCCGGCGCGTTGGAATCGATGACCAAGATCGAGAGCAAGCTTCGAGAGCGACTGGGCTCGTTCGGCGTTGGGTTTTAGGCAAAGGGAAACAGCTTCGTGGTCCAACTTGATGGCCTCTTCCAAATCCCCGAGTTCACCAGTGCTTTCGAAGTGGTGAAAGAGTTGACCAGCACGGGTTGAAAGAGACCGAGCTTCTGCTTTGGGAGGGGATGAGACATAGATAAAGGCCTGCTGGAAGTAGCTCACCTTCAATGGGAGGCGCCAGCCTCTCCGGCTTGGGGGTTGAATGGATCCTTCGTGTTCGGTCATTTTTCTCGATGCTAGTGGGTCTCGGGTGTGTATGAGACTGTAAATCATCTAAGTTTACATTCGGACAGTGACCAGCAGCTCACCCATTCAGTGTGGTAGAGGTAGAGTAATGAATGCTCGTTACGTCCTTGAAGCCATCTTGGCCAGGAATAATTGGAATAATTGCCGGAGGAGATGTATCGCGAGTCCCAGGGATCTTTCGAGGAGTGGTGACTTTAGGGTCGGGCATGATGAGCGAATAATTGACGACCGTAGATATCTCTTGATTGGCGCGAGCCGGAGATTGTCTCTCATTGGGATCCTGAGTCGCCCGGAGGGTCCTGTCGGGATCCTCAGTGTCTTCGTCACAGACAATGGGTTCTGGCTTTCGTCCGGCATATCGCGAGAGCGATTGTTTCTCTCCGTGGCGCTTGGCTAGCGTATCGAGACGACGAGTTAAGTCTGTGGAATTGGGTCTCTGCTGCGGCTCGTGTCCCCAGCACTCCACCACAAGAGTCCACATTGAATCACCAAGTCCACGAAGTAAAGCCTCCTCATCAGGAGGTCGATCGGGGCGCATCCTCCTCTCTTGAACCTGTGCAATCACCACAGCATCACGGAGATAAGGAAACGGTGCGTGTCCAGTAAAGATCTAAGGAGGACTTAGAACCATATTTATAGTTGCGTGACGCATCGAGCTCACCTCGTATATCGTCATGCCAAAGCTGTAGATATCCGATTTCGAGTTAGCCTTGCAGCCAACCAAGCATTCTGGTGCCATCCATTGCAAGGTTCCTTCAAATCCATGCCCACTCCGTTTGGAAGGCGAGGTTGAGAGTGTTCTAACATGTGAAAGGCCAAAGTCAGATAAACAGGCAGATCCATGGTCGTCCACCAATATATTGAGCTGAGATGACCAATTACCACCGAACTTCAGGGGAGAAAGCAATGGAACTCACCGCTTTCAGGTCACCATGGATAATTGAATGTCGGTGGAGGTGCTGTAAGCCAAGAGAAGCCTCATAAAGCTATGGAGGATGTCAACAACGAATATGAAGCCATATTCATCACAATCAAATGCATACGCACCAACTTTGGCCTGCTAGCACCTGGATTATCGATGAAGAAAGCGACAGCGTTACCCCTCTTCTTTAACGCAGACACGAGGAAAATGGGTTCTGATGACGAGTTGTAACCGTAGAATTCAAGGATGTTTGGGTGGCGAATTGACTGCCAAATGTCGATTTCCTGTTGTAGAGACTGGAACGCGGAGATGAGACGACTAGGCGGAGGACCATGAGAGGGACTTACTTTGGCGGGAATCCGTTCCCGCAAAACTTTAACGGCCACAAGGTGTCCTCCCCAACGCCCACGGTATACAGTGCTAAATCCCCCTTCTCCGATACAACCTGACTTGTAATCAATCTCCACCTCCTCTGGCTTGATCACAAATGTACTTGGCGTTAACGGTCTTGATTCGGTTCTGTGGTGCCTCCTGGGGTTCATGGAACGATGATGATTGATGTCTGTTGAACTAACAGCGAGAGGGTGAACTCGGTTAATCTACTTGTTAGATTGTCCGAGACGGCACAATGGCTAACCCAACGATAGATGAGATCAGTGACAGTGGTGGTTGAGATACCTGAATCTCGTACCTGTGTAATGAAAAAAATGGGAGTCTTGGGATTCGAATCGAGTAGTTATGTGATTTCTCAATGGTAACGATGTGAAGGTGGAAGATGGAAGCGCTCGACTCAGCTTGGCATCTATTATATGGGGCAGTTCCCTGTTGATAGTACACAGCTTTGATGTGCTTCCAGCCTCGCGGTGGATACCAGATGACCGGAGCTCAAAGCGAACGACCATTGAGATACACAGCTCGGCGTTATTCTGGAACGTATCCACTTCAGTCTGCAGACAAAACTGCGTTAGCTTCGTTCTGTAAATACTCCGAATGGCTCGCATAGCAGTTTGTGAAGCGCTTTTAAGACGAGGATTCCAATTGTTGACAGAACGAAAACGATCGGGGGTGGAAATAATGAGCTCAGGATATTCGAATGCACAAGGTTGGCCGATCTATCACAATGGACACCTAACCGTAGGTGACATCAGTGACGACGTTCGTTGAAACCACTCAACCTCGTACCTGAGCAATGAGAAATGGGGGTCTTGGGGTTTAGATCAGCTGTGTGATATCTCAACGGCAACTATGTGATAATGGAACTGACAAAAGTACTTGAACTCCATTAATTTGACTGTCCTTCAGGGTTAGCGTCCTGTTCGTCCAACACAGCCGGTGGTGTGTTCCTAGCCTTGCAGTGGGCGCTCGACGACAGGAGCTCGACTTGGAAATGAAGACTTACAGGGATGGGGAGCTCCGTGCCGTTTCCGCATCATTCTGGAATGCGTCTACTGCAGTCTACAGACAAAACCGCATTAGAACCGTTCTTCCAATTCAAGTACTCAACTCATCGGTAGGTTGAACGGCCGCAGATAGGCCGACTCAAGTGATCAGCTGATACATGGGTAGCAGGCCGCGAAACGTTGGAGGCGATGATGACGTGGAGAGGGGCTGGGGTATTGGAACGGATCAGTATGGCTGGCATCAAGCGCCCATCACGGAGGACTCCCGCCAGCACAGCTCGGTCTTGACATTTGCAATTCAATATTCCTAGAATCTTCGCTGCTGCACTGCATTGAGAGAGCACTCCCGCCGCACTGATCCCGAGCCATCTGTGTCCCTTCCATTGTTCTCGCCGTCCATTCATTGCTAGCTAAGGACGCTGCAATGCAACATCCAAGTGCAACCGAAACGACAACAAGACCATCCAGCAGAAGAGGGTGTATGACGAGGGTGGGGGGTGTAGTTGACATCGCAGATGGCAAACATGATTTGGCTGGTGGGCGTCGAAGGTTGAGCATCAGCAAAACTACAAATAACTTGCACAACTTGTGAGTCTTGCATGAGTTGTCGACTTGTGCAAGTTGCTCGCAAGTCAGACCAAGTTCGCTATCGAAGACCAAGTTCAGAAAGCAATATTAAGCCCAAGTCCTTAAGTCCTAGTCAACAAAGTGCAGAGTAAGTCATATTCCTTCAACTGAACTAGCCTACACAACGAGCATGTCAAGATTAACGAATAAATTTGGGAGTAACATGTGGGAGGGTACAGAAGGTATATAGTAGGGGAAGCATCATGTGAGAGACCAAGAGATCCAAAGAAACGGTGCGGGTGCAAGCTGTTGAGAAACAAGAGTTGGATGGTTTAAGTGTATGTCCTCCAAACTCTCAGCTCGCCTACTTATTATCTTCGGTCAGGCAAAGTTGGCAAGACGATTGGTGCAGGTGTGGACGCACCGGCGAAGGCATCAGATCATCGGACCCGGAGGGATGTGAGCTTGGGAGATGGGAGATGATGAGGGTTGGACATGGGTACGAAGTGGAGGTCGGGAAGAGTGGGGGGTTGGTGATGGCAAGCGCGACATCATCCATCTCAGTCGTTCCTCCCCACCTCCCCTACTGACTTTCTTGGCGTGGACCAGGGCATCCGAGAGAACTTGGGTGGTATATGATGCGAGAATTGGAGAAGTTGGTGGAGCACACCGAATTCTTCTGGGACGGAGGGGAGTTTGGTTGTTTGGGCTGCTAAGGTATGGTGTGTACTGCGACGCAATGTTAGGGAGAGAACGCGGCGGTTGGAATGCAGAGACGACGAACCTCTTCTGGTACTCTCCCGCCAAGCTCCCAACTAACTCTTGCCTAGCTCTGATACATACTACGGGGTGCTTCCTCAGTATCCGACACGTCCTCATCGTCCTTGAAGACATCGTCGGAATCACCAGGTACCCTGATACATGTCGGAGGTCCAATGTTTCTTGTGAGGAGCTGACGGTGCACGGCAGTGCGAGTGACACAAGTGGGTCTGGAAGAGACATCAATCACTGTATTAGGTCTTCGGGGTCGTTACTGTTGTCAACGGGATTGGTGATGCGAACGTGGCTGATTGTGAAGACAGGTTGGAGGTCAAGGACATACCAGAACTCGTGGCGAGGAGTGTTGGTGGTGAGACCAATATTAATGGCAACCTGATGAGGGGAGCTCGAGATAGTTCTGTACATGGCAGCCCGACTTGAGTTCGAGCGTTGGCAAGAAGTACGGCGATCACGTGCGTGTCGAAGGGGATCGAAATGATAAGAGGGGTGCAAGATCTGGATCGGGTACATCGTCCTCCTTTTTCAAAGACAGCCAGATAACTCCAGATCCTTTGCTCACACTGGAAGTTGGGTTGCAAATACGTATTCTACAGTATTGATTTTGAGGTAGTCAAGTAGGACAGAATCATTGTGAATGTTGAGCTCAGGGGGCTGGTCGGATCCGAATTTCCGAAGTTGACAGTTCCCAAAACGGAAAACCAACGCAGTTCTCCCACGGTTTGGGCGACGTTCTACTCGACGCTCGGCGAGTTTTGTGGAAAACTAACAGTGTAGAATATTTCGTAGGCATCACAAATAGGATAGGTCAAGTAGGTCGGAATTCCGAAAGCACAAGCACCAAGCCCCCCATCAGCGTCGCAACATGGAGTACCCCGTGGGAAAAAGAAGACGATGTCTGAGACTAAGGCCCAGCCAAAAGTCGTGTGAGCGAAAACGAGCGAAATCGGTCGTGATTTTAGGTCGCTCGATTTTGCTTGACGAGGCTCGAGATTTGGGTCCATTGACAACGAGAATCAAGCTTCCATCAGACGGCTAAGAGAAAATCAAGGGTTTTTGATGGAAAATGATGGAGAAATACATTGGAAAAAGAAAAGTTGAGAACAGTGTGCACAAGGGGATTCGAACACCAGACCATTAGAGACAGCGGGAAGCAGCGTGTAGAGTATGACACATACAACCACTGTACTACAAGAGCTTAAAGACTTGGGATAACGGCTGCTATATAAGCCTGTTGGCCAGTTGAGCCGTATCACATTAGTTGGCCTCCAAATAAATTATATCCTCTTTGAACACGGACTATTCGCCAATTTACAGTAGCATCCGTATTTTTGATGAGCAGGGAATCAATGTGGAGGCCAACTGATGTGATAAGGCTCAACTGGCCAACAGGGTCATATAGCAGCCATTACCCCAAGTCTTTAAGCTCTTGTAGTGCAGTGGTTGTAGGTGTATTGTTCTACGTGCTGTTTTCCGCTGTCTCTAATAGTCTGGTGTTCGAATCCCCTTGTGCACACTGTTCTCAACTTTTCTTTTTCCAATGTATTTCTCCATCATTTTCCATCAAAAACCCTTGATTTTCTCTTAGCCGTCTGATGGAAGCTTGATTCTCGTTGTCAATGGACCCAAATCTCGAGCCTCGTCAAGCAAAATCGAGCGACCTAAAATCACGACCGATTTCGCTCGTTTTCGCTCACACGACTTTTGGCTGGGACTAAGGTTTTGCACCCCTCTTGCGAAATGATGCGAACTTGAAGCTGGCGTCGAGGACCGTGGCGGAGTCGAGTGGGTGGAGAATGAGGATAGTGTGGATTGGGGAGAATTGGGCATGGGGACGATGTGGGTGTTGGGAGTATTGAGTTCACGTCGCTCCATTTTTCCGAAACTTGTGAGTCCTTAGCACTCCGAGTCTCGAGTGACATTGCTTCGAGCCTTCCTAATCGCACACGGTATGGTCACAGTTTGTCATCCGCTGCCTCACCTGCTCCCTCCATCTCGCCGAATACTCCACCCTTCCGGGTTGCCCCCTGCTGCGTGTCGCCGTCTCTCCTTTCAAGTTTCCTAATGGCTGGATGTTTTGCATCTTTCTCACTTGCGCCGGTCTGGTGGATATCAGGACATCTTTCACATCCACCGTACCCGCTTGGCTTGAAGATAATCGAATGCTCACACTTGGCCCAACAATGATCACTCCTTGGCTATTTCACACCACGATTCGTTGGACACCCATTCAGACGATTTCTTTCGACGACTCGCCCCACAGCAGATGCTCCGAGCTTCCGGATCATACACGTTACAGTCAGACCACACTACCTGCTCCCTCGCCCGTACGACTTTAGTCATTCCGGATCGCTCTTCATGGTCGTGCTATCGACTTTACATGTCACTTCCGGTCTTGCGGCACCACTTCCACTTCGACCTTCATTCTACCCTCTCAATCCGAGGACCATCGTATCTTGAGGACGCTTACACTCGCCTCAACTATTGTCGTTTCTATCGATTCAGTCTTCTATACCCCAATCCTTCGACAACACTCATTTGGATGATCCCTCTTCAGGCATCCGCCTCACAGAAAGCCATGATAGATGATAAGAGGCATGTGTGGAGGCAGCGTTCGGGTGGTAGCTCGTGGTTGAACGTCTCGAGCGGACGGGTTGTATCTTTCGTGGACTGAAACATCGAGGACGAGGCGCCGAGGTAACGGCGCGACTTTCTGGGGCCTTGGGTTGGAATGTTTGCCTGTCCATGCACGGATTTAGAGGGTTCAGGGTCCTGGGTATATTTTTTGGGGTGACGGCGGATGGAATCTAGTCGTGGTGTAGGGTTGTTGATTTCACTGGGTTTGGGTCCTTCATCCGTCGGTGGCGTTTGCTTGCGAGTCGATCTTCGTTTCCAGATCCGCCATTCTGCGACTCCGCTCATGAACCACCCTTCGAAGTCGCCCTTGTCCCTTGTCGCTCCTTCATTCCTCAATTCGTTATTGTTCCTCTGGTCGGTCGGATTATGTTGAGAGGGGGTGACGGTTGTTGATACGTAGGGTCTTCGGGAGACGAGGGTTGTGGTCGTTGATGGGAGGAGCTTGCATTACGGCGCGCTAGGGATGTAGAAGTGGCGAAAAAAGGTGAGGTCTTCCCTAGTGCTGGTTCAATGTCGACCTGATCGGACTACCTCCTCTCCTCCGCAGCCTGAAGGAATCTGAAATTGGTGTCATTTGGCCACCATATGGTCTATTAACCTGTACGTGATCGAAACTTGTCTAACGACCCTCCAATAATCTCAATTGTTTGCAATCTGCCAAAGTCTGCGGCTCCGACATTAGTCCTACTGGCTTGTTCGGTTCAGTATCTCTGCAAAAATCTCTTGGCCGCGACTCGATTCAATTATGGGACCTTTACGTCTCACTTCAATTTGCCTGGAATCCTACTCACCGCAACCGCGCGCCCTCGACGCCACAAACTCTCCATATTCCCACCTTAAGCTTCGTACACGGTCCCTTCGACCCATATCGATTTATTTCACCGATCGTCGCTCCATTCCACGCTCATGGCCCTACTTTTCGGAGACCAACCCGGCTCATCTCCTCCCCCGTTCATATTCCAACAAGGTACGACGAGCCACTCCTCATCGAAAGTACGGAATCGGACACTGATCTCTTCTCCTCTTGTAATCCTTGAATAGTTGATGCAGTCTATAGCTCTGTCAATTCCCGTGCTCGTCGGCTTGCGCCCCACCTTTCCCCAAGCCTCTTTTCGGCCTCGCACCGCGGTTCACCGCGAACTCCGTTCACGTGGGAGCCTGCGAACGGTCCTACAAGAAACCCGCTTTTGTCAGACAAACCCCTTCTCTATCAGCTTGTGGCTTCATCGAACCATTTCAGACGCGTTCACATGTACCGCGGAACCAGCCGGATCGACAATCGTCTACTTACTACCGTAAGGTATTCATGGTGCAATACCACAAGCCTCGAACGGCCTTCACCCCAGCGCCCGAGCGTTGGGCTATCATCAGGGATGATCTACGTCAGGTTTATCGGCCCTAAGTGGGAGTGACACGGACATAGTGAGAGGCACTGAGTGTGCGCGTGTAAATGAGGAGATAGGTCGTGTCGACTGTACCAAGTCCAGCCACATCTATTTATTGAGGGATGAATGGGTGGGAGTGAAGTGTCGAGAGAGATGCAGGGACGGCTATTGGCTGTATGTGTTATGTTCTTCCCCAACATTAGCGAAAACTGACACGACCAACAGGTACCGCGACTTCGTCCATCCATCAAGGAAGCAGGTCGATGTTCGAGGGAGATGCGTCGACTGCTGTTCCAAGTTCCCAGTTTCAATGTCTCTGGAACTTAGATTGTAAATAGCGCCAGCTTGGTGGACAGCGCCGGACATCAACATGGTCAATGTCCCAATCGCGTCTGACGCCACTCTACCTCCCCCGCATTGAGCAGTACCCAATCACTTTGTTCAGTACCCATCTCTTCCTCGTCACCTGACAAATCCTTCTACCCGCGAACCATCCCTGCACTCCCCACGTTTGGGACTTCGAACGGATCAGAAGCTGACGAAGGAAGAGCATATTTGCGTACATCGCGTTCTCGTCCTGAACACCGCCGGAACTACTTAGATGGGCATTGGTCAGAAATTCAGAAGCCATCAAATCCCTCGTGCGTGACCGTATCTGCATTCCGTCATATTTCTACAACACATCCCTCCGACAATGGTTGCTGGAGAGCCTACTAGACGCCAGTGGTTTTTCGAAAGATAATCTGTGACCCAAGCTTCGTTGTCAGCCTGTACTCTGGTCGTGGTATTCTTCCTTTCCCCAATTCTTCCGTCCGTCATTTGATCATGACTAGAGAGGCTGCCAGTTTGCTGCGCCTCCGGGTCCTGATGATGCACCGAACCGTATACACTATTTGCCTGCTATGCCGTTACTCTCCACAACGTCAACCTAATTCGACCCATGTGGCAGGAACACTTCAGGAACATACCGAGCGCCCCACCAATGCAGGTGCAGGGACGGCCTGCTATGAGAAGGCTTTCGGTTACAATTGAAGATCAGGAGGCCAATCACCTCTCCCTCGGTTCTTTTGTGGAGGTACTTCTTCGCCCAAATCTGGTATGGTCTTGTGGAGGGACCTCAACCACGCGATATGCGCTGGTGTCAGTACTTCCGCCCAATGATTCCACGCTAAGTATTTTACGTCGAGCCATAGAGCCAATCAAAGCGCCTCGGCTGGCGGCTTTACGGTGCTGTTCTTCCACACGCACTTATCTTGGCTTCGCATCTCCACCAACCGGGACCCTCCTGCCATGGCTCCAGTTCATAGGCTCGATCTTCACCCTAGCCTACGTCACAGTTAAGTCTGTGCTTCTGGGTACCGCTATAGGAAGCTCCTGTCGGAGGAAACACCGAAGGCATACTGGGACTGGTGGCCCTGCAATTCACTGCACCAAAAGTTCGACCCAACCCATGGGGCAGATCACGCTGTGCACCAATAACAAGAACTCCCTTGGTATGAAATGACATTCAACATCAAGCGTTTTCATCCTTGACCATTTGATGCCGAACTGAACTCAGTTGGCAGCTGTCTCCACTCGCGGCGTCCCAAATACGTCCCTCCCTCCTTTAAAGACGGGCAGGGAAACGTCGCTTGCATTCCCTTTGAATCCCTGCTGGCTCAAAGTTACCATGATAAACTCGGTGGTTGGTGGTGGTGGTTCTAGTCGCATGATGTTTCCGTCTACGGGAATGCAAATCCTGAGCTCGATCATTCACCTCCTCGGTTGGTTACTTACCTGGATCTCATCATGGATATTTGCCCACTCTCTCTCTTAGGAGTATCGATTATCGCTCATTGCCTATCTAGGAGGATCGCCATTGAAAACTTGACGACCATGGATGGTTTCAGGCAGATTTCATGGCCGCGTCTGTGTATTATTCTCGTATTCCTAGACTCGTGGCTTTTCGTGTTTATGGGTACGTCGTAACAGATATGATTTGAATTTGATATTTCGTTAACAATGACCACACAGGCGGGCTCCTGATATTTGGTGCTGGCGTGGAGCTCCATCCTCTCGCATGCAGCCTCGGAGTCGACATCTGTATCGCGTTCTACGCAACCTCCAAGATCTTTATATATTGCTTCTTAAGTAACCCTGCCCTTCGTCGAATCAGCCAATCGCTCATGTCCAACCCAGTGGAGAAGGTCTACATTGTCTGGGCACCACCTACGGGCGTCGCCGGACGTTTCAAGTCTCCTATATACAACTGCTGCATCGTGGCTGTGTCAATGTACAGCGTTGTTGTCGCAATTGCCGTCATCGGTGCGTTGGCGATCAACTGAGTTGCGAGATTTATCTAAACCCCCCCCCTTCACTCAGGTAGAACATCGTTTTTTCGGAACGACGGTGCCTGTGTCATCGGTCTTCGACGGTATGCCTCCGCTTCTCTTCTTGGTTATGACCTGTGAGTACTTCATTTGACTCTTGTTGTGGTTTGCTGAAGAACTGCACAGTTTTATCAACTTGTTCCTCACCTCTATGTTCCTTTGGCCTCTATTTCGCTACAAGTTTGCCAATGCCGCGCTACGAAAAGTCGCTTCTCGTACCTTGTTGTAAGCTCTAAATCCCTGGTGCACTTTTATTTTTTGACCCTGTCGCAACTGACTCGTAACGTTGGCTTAGTGCTGCCCTCATGGCACTTTCAACTTCGACGGTACGTAGCAACCGGCCTCTCAAAACTACGTCATGGAATTGACTTCAGTGTCTCATTCAGCTAAATATTCTCGTGCTCACTATAATGCACGGACAGCAACTCGCATGGGTGTGCCTCGGTAGTTGTGGCACCGATGTAAATAGAGCTTTTTTTCCACTCCACAGTTAAAAATCCAGACTAACTTCCAATTAGGTCGTGTTAAACGCTCTTGTCTTGTTCTGGGTCACCGGAGGGGCTGGAGCTGCATCGGATGACAGCGCTCCTACTGGGGCCGTCAATCACTTCACCTCGTGTATACGGTTCCCAACCGTGAAGACCGATATAGGTTTCGACCCAGCCATCGCGAGGGATACGACAACTGTGTGCTGACTCACCAACTGGCCCCCTATAGACATGAGAGGAGGTCATTCGAAGTTGAGAGGAAGGTATGTATGTTGTCCGAGAACATCAACATCGCTTCCTTGTAACGTAAATTGTGTATTCATAGATTTGAGGCTACGCGGCCTCTTGTAGATTTATGTTCTGGATGGCAGTTTTAAGATCGGATTTCTACCTCCAAGTCTGAGCGTCAACCGGACAGCCCCCTACGGCGGAGGAAGCAATCTCGGATACCGGGCCCTATGCAAGACCTGCGAGATAAGGAAACAAGAACGAGACGAGAGATTTCAAGAGAAACATACGAATACAGCAGTCAACTAAATCCGTTCACGCGAGTAGATACCACAGGCCCCAAACGATCAAGACAAGGATAATGATCTTCACAGAACTTCCAGTGCCATCATTGGCGGTCCCTCTAACTATTGCATATCGTCTCAACACTTCTTGATCCGATCTCATCCCACCTCCACTGCCACGAGACAAGTCGAGGCGGTAAGGACCCACCATAATACGACTGAACTTCTTGTGCAAATTCACCACCGAGCCCACGTATTGATACAAACTCCCGGCGATGCAAGCCTCGTGTAAGCGGATGGGATTTGCACCACCCTGCTCAAAAAATCGTCGATAGGCACTCCTGAGCTGCTTCACCTCGTTCCGGGACTTGCAGTTGATAAAGCCGTAATCCAAATAGATGGGCAAGGTCAATAGCCCGTCGCCGTTCCCGAATACGTACTGTTTCAGACACCACACGGATTTGGTGACTAAAGTTCCAGTACCCTGAAGAACGTCTTCAAGATGAGGGAACATGCGACGTGCATCAGCGAATCCGCTGAGGTCGAGAAGGCTGATGAGGGAAGAGCTCTCGAACGCGGAGCAGAATTCGGCGAAGGTACATCGGTGGATAAGGTCCCGGAAGAGGGATCCAAGGAGTAGTTCCTCCATCTGATCCTGGCATGTGCAGAAACCAAACCGCAGCCAGGTGCCAAATTCGGGAGAGGGATGGCTTCCGGCGAGGAGGTACACATATAGCTGGTGGCAAAATTGCTTGGGCGCAGGCCAAGTTTCCACCTCGGCCCTGATACGATCTACGGTATCGGAAGGGGGGCCGCCAATGAATCGCCATGTGGCTAGAACCCAATCGTGGAGGTGATCCACGGGCGCTATCAAGGAAGGATCTAGGACGTATCGGTTCTCCATAAGCCATAGGAAATATGCGCCTCGGTTGGCGGCTGGTAGCTTGTTGAACGCAGCGCTTATCTTCTTGAGAAGGAAACCATTCACACGCCATTGGTGAATGGTTTCCGCCTCGATGCACAGAACCTTCATCAACCCAATGTAGACTCCCAGTAACATGCGTCGATTCGCAGTCGTGAATGCGCGTTCGAAACCGTAGTCGATGCATGTTTGGTTGTCCTCGGGCAAGAGATCGTCGAAGACTGCGACTGCGAGATGATGGGCGGTGGTGGCTTGTTGAGGTGTGCAGCTGAGAACGTGACGAAAATGGGACTCTCGATGCTCTCTGCTACAATATCAGAGCTTCTGACAACCCTCGCATCTCTCTGACTCGAGGCCCTCCCGATCGTCGCAATAGTAACACAAAGGCGGCATGACGGAAGCGATGCTGGGAGGGATGTAAGTTCAGACATTGTACAGTCATTTGCATAGGCTGACCTCAACCGTCAAGTCGTTCACAAGTCTTGTCGGCACGGTAGACAGGGGATTGACGCGTTCCTCAGGCTGCGATACAACCATTAGTTGCACGATCTCCTCCAGCCAAGCATCAGCAAAACTACAAATCACTTCGGTGACTTGGACGGCTTGCGACACTTGTGAACTTGGGCCAAGACGCGACAAGTTACCGCAAGTTCGTTGAATAACACCAAGCCTACAATCCCCAAGGTCCCGTGAATCTCCAAGTTCGTCGTGTGAACGTCTCCATTGGGAACACTTTCAAGTCCACCGGCCCCTGCCCTAACTCTAACACGTGATGTTGAATATCTCAACAATACACGCGGCCTCCTCTCAACATGCAACCTTCATCGCCGTCGTCGTCTATCCCACCTCTCACCCTCCGTCTCCTCCATATGCAACAATGGATCCAACAACTCTTGGTGCTAACAACTCCTTGCGGTCAAGACATAACGGGATCCTGAAAATGCAAGAAGTCAGTACACTGCTCCATCAATGTCATCTCCGTTCTCAGACCTTCAAGTTTCAACACCGTCGCTCGGCCATCTCAATCACTCATTCTTGATCTTGCTGGATATGACTGTATATCGTGCTGTATGTCAGGTTGCCTTGCTTCCTTCATTCGGGCCAAACTCTACTCTCCGGCTCCTCTGGTGCTTGTTGGGTTGATCCAGGAGTAGCTCGCAGTCCCCACTGGTGTCCCCTCCTACTTCACGTGGAGTATATGTCAACTAGAGTCCGAAGGCCACACATCCTCGTCGTAGATATCTATTGACTTCGAGCCCAATGAACAGCATCAACTCTCGTGCAACATATCCAGTCTTCTCTAGTAATCTCGGACAGCAGGTACCGGAACCAGCAACTTTGTCTCACTAAATTCAAATATCGTCTTATCAAACCCTCTGCACCTTCCAAGGACATCCACAACAGCCAGATTCGGCCCCCAGGACCAATATACAACGAGACTTTTGTGTTCGAACCTGAAGATTCTCGGTCGGTCTGCGTTCTAGCTGTTGCTCCTGCCCTCTCGATTGCCTACAGCGTCCACCTCTTCGAAGCTGTTTGGGCTACTGTCTGTTGCCCATCAACCCTTTGCCTCGGCTTTTTCCTGAGGCTGGCAGGTGTTGTCGAGGTCTCGTTCCACCCGCCGGGCGTTGGTCGTTGCCTTGTCAGTTACCACCGGAGGATCATCCTGCTTGCTTCCTACCTCGTTCTACTGGAATGGTTTGGGAGGGGTTTGGAATGAGATATGTGGAGTTTCGTCGGGTGGTGTGTGGATGTTCGGATGTGACTGGTTGACTGTGAGAACTACCATTGAATGTATCCGTAGCTACGATAGGTTTAATAGTATCAAATTCGTCCTAATCCAAGTCCAGATTCGTGACTTGCAATGACTTGAGAGGTGGCTGAGGGCGGCTTGCGACATCTTTGTATGAACGACTTGAACTGGGGGTCCAAACTTGCGGAACTTGTACAAGAACCTCGCTACTTGCCAAGAAAGTGGACCTACATGTACAAGTCCGAATTACTTGAGCCTTGCGGGTCTTGCACGACTTGCTCAAGACCACCAAGTTCACATAAGTGGTATGTAGTTTTGCTGATGAATGAAATTGAAAGCAATGTACTTACGAGATATGCGAACGAAGCGACCACTCTCGAGAGGATGGACTAAGTGATGAGAACGATAAAGCCAGATGTCGACGACGCGGGTGTAAAGGCAACGTTGGCGTTGGGCGCTAAACGAATACCAAAACAGGACCTAAAATACTCTCCGTCAATCGTGGTGTTATCATACATCAGGAGTTCGGTTTTGATCCTTGGACGGCCTGAGAACATGGATTTTTGGTACAAGTAAAACGTACACGATGAATAGACGACTAATGACCATAGACGAGGACGGCAAACTAATTAGTACGCCGCAAGGGGGTAAGGGTTTTTCATCAAACGTTGAAACTTCTTCTTCAACTTCATCATTCCTCCAACGTGCTGGTACAATCTACCCGAGATGCAAGCCTGGTGCAATTCGAGAGGATTCGCATCAGGACGTTGGAGAACCTGACGATAGATGTCCTTCAACTGTGCCAACTCCCCCGTCGACTTGCAGTTAAGGAACCCATAATCCACTCGAATAGACGGTATCAACAGCTCGTCCTCGTCAAGTTGTGCCAGCACATAGTTCTTCAGGTTCCAAACAGATTTGAAGGTATGGGGAGAACCTTGGAGGACCTCTTCGAGATATGGGAACGCTTGTCGTCGAGCGGTGAGACCGTGCGCGTCGAAAAGGGCAATGATGGAGGATGTGCGGTACGCTTCACAGAACTCGTCGAAGGTGCAAAGATGGATAAGGTCTCTGTAAATGGAGCAAAGTGTCGCCTCCTCTCTCTCATCGGCACAAGAGCAAAAGCCGAGGTTGAGCCACTGTGGCAGATCGGGAGAAGGATGCCATCCAGCGAGGAGGACGAGATAGAATTGCTGGCAAAGCTGCTTGTACGGGGGCCAAGTTTTGATCTTAGCCATCGCTTGTGATTCATTATCCGCCGGAGAGCCTCCAACGAACCGCCAGGCTTGGAGGAACTGATCCTCGGGATCTCTCGGTTGAGGCAACGAATTGTCGAGGACGTATCGGTTCTGTAGGAACCATGGAAAATACCCGCCTCGACTGTGGGCGGGGAGGGTATTGTAGGCGGCAATTATCTCCTGGGCGAGAGTTCCGTTCAATCTCCACTTGTGGACAGTCTTCGCCTTTACGCCGAGACGATTCGGGTCCATCAACCCGATGTATAGGCCCAATAAGTTGGACCGATTCTCGAGAGTGAATGCTCGAACGAAGCCGAAATCGTTAAGGGTTTGGACATCTTCGGGGAGGAGATTGTCGTGGACAGCGAGCGCAAGTCGGTCGGCGGTGGTGACGGGACGATTTGGATCACAATCAAAGATGTGGCGCACCCAATCGTACTCCTGATGCTCTCTGCCACAATACCAGACTTTCTGGCATGCAGCACAGCGCTTCAACTCACGATCGCCCGAGTCGGATTTGTGACAAAAGTGGCATTCGCGAACCATCCTGCAAGCTACCGCGGCGGAGGATGAGATCGCCAACCAACAGCTTGAAGCAGAAAAGCGGTAGTCACCTCTTCGACTTATGTGTCCACTGGGCCAGCCGTAACCCTCTACTCCTATGAAATGGTAGGTCCTGAAGATGAAAAAGTTGGGAACCGATACATATGAAGGTCCTTGACTCGTACCTTCTTAAACCAAGTGGTGAAAGTGATGTCCCTCACCGATGTTGGATGATGTGAATTGAACCGCAGCTGAACCTTCGAGCGCTAAACAAGGGGATTGCGGGCGCTTGCTGGTGAGAAAATTGCAGTCGTGGGTCCTGATGTAACAGTTGTTCGAATTCTGCCATCTTTCGATTAGTTGTGTTCACTCTTGTATTTTGTTTACTATGCTGTTGGAGGCTTGCCCGCTCGTGGCTGAGATCTGAGAGTAGCGACGACAAGTCGAATTACCCAAGCCCAGGTTCCATAGTTGTCAAAGCAAGGTTGCCAGCGAGTTCAATCCGCAAATTGCGAGCCGCTGGCTCGGAGTCGGAGTTACAGAACACCGAGTAAGTGCGCTGCCAGAGCAACAGCAACACACGCCAAAGTACGAATCGATCTACGTTTAATCCACCACTAGCACTAGCTCTGAAATTTCAAGGGCCTCCCAACAGCCGCAACGAGGGTCATCTAGCAAACAAATGAGCCCTTAATGCCCAATTCATATCCTAAGGCGTTACAACTAGAAGGAAGTGTAGGGTGATGTAGTAACACATCCATTGGCGCTGTTCTCAATGAACACGCCACCATAGATCAGACCCTCGTTAATCCCCGACTCCTGATAACCTGCATGTACGACATCAATACCCAACGGTCCCGTCGGCTCCTTCATCAATCCAACATGGAAATCTCCACCTCCGGTATTGTTATTGAATGAAGGACCGGCGACGAGTTGGAGGGGCTCATAATCAGTAGAGTACCAGACACTTAAAGTGCTGTTGCGAGGAACGAGAATGAGCGTTTCGTTCCTTCATGAGAAGGAGGGGGAAGAGCTTACTTGGTAGTCCAGCCGATCGTGACTGCCCAGTTATGCCACACGGTGTCATCGAACGGAACCTGGAAGAAAGTCGTCTCGGGGCTAACCGATTGGCGACCTGCGAGACGGAGTGTCTTCGGCACGTGTACTGTCGGGTCGAAAGATGCGTTGAAGGGTGTGCCCAAGGTCAACGTAAACTCGGAGTCTGAGTAGTCGGCCGTCTCGTGCCAAATGGGCTGAAGTGGGATGTCAGTTGAGTTCGGCCTCAGTCACGGACGAGGATATCTTACATGATACTCATGCGAATAGTTCAATGGCTTGAAGAGGTCAGTTCGCATTGACCAATGGAAAGTTGTGGTTCCTTGTACGGTGGCATCTGTGCCATTGTTCGTCGCAGGCATGAGTTCTGAACGACGGAAACCGACTTCCAGGGGAGCTCCTCCAGGTAAGAAGATCGATTGATCGCTACGGATGGGTAAGTTCAGGGAAGATCAAATGTGATGCAGGGAACAAACTTGATGGTTACTTCGAAGGATTTTGTGCGGGATGGGATATCGAACTATGGCGCTGAGTGAGGATCTTCCTGTGGGACCAAGCTGAAGGCAAACGTACGAGGGAAGGGACCATGGGGGGGAACGAGATAACCTGGTCCCATGTCTGATCTGAAGAACAATGATCTGTCAGATACAACATGAGGGGCCGAAAAGGACGGCGAGACTTACTTTGCCCAAGGTTGTACGAAGGATTGTACAAGCTTGTGTTCTTGTCGAAATCCGTAGGTTGGGTGGTGTAAGAAATGCGTCCATCAAAGAGTACGGGGCAGCTGATCCCAGGCGCAGTCGTCTGAGCAACAACGGCGAGGGGTGCCAAGGCGCCCAACACAGCCAGCAGGTATTTTGACGAGGTCGACATTCAGGTACACTTTGGATGAGTGGATCAGCTTCGAGCTGAGACATTCCTCTATGAGTAGGCAAAGTTATATGAGTGACCATGAGCAAGAATTCGGAGAAATATCTGGGCAACTCACGGGGAAATGTCGAGAGACATCTTGAAGACCTCTCATGCACATTCAACAGTATCGTAACGAATGTCGTACTCCACAACATCTTCCTCGATATTTTCCAAAATATCACTGCCTGCAGGTTGAAATCGATCAGCTGATGGACGTATGTCGGTCCGTCTATTCCAGAGTGTCTGAACGACGAACGCCTCATTGGGCACAGAAGTTAGCTCCACCGATTGCGACGCCCATGGAGAGAATTGGATTCTCACCAAAATAGGTTCGTGGGTTGCTGGATGAAACAGGGCAATGTGAAAGCTTAGCCTGGAGCGATGAAGGAAGATTTGGAAGAATATGGCGAACCTCAGAACGTCGAGAGGCGTCGAGCTGTCGACGATGGGGTGACTTTCACCACATTTTCGAAGCAGTAGAGATGTCAAGAGTATCCTCCAAGCTGAGCTGTCGGTGAGATGTGCTTTTTCAGTTGCAACGAGGCAAGTTCATGAGAAAGCCAAAGGATGAGTGCGGAGAAGAACAGTGAAGAACTCGAAGAAAAACGGCATCGGGGAACGGATTCCTGCCACGTGGATATTTGGAGTAAGTTACTCGTCTCCTGAACTTTTGTCTTTCGAGCTTGGCCATGGCCGTTCAACCAAGTTTACCACAACTTTCGAGCGGCAGCTCGCTCTATGTACGCTGTTTCCGACTTCCTCATAAACTCACACCTAACTTACGTGGAAAAGCTGGTGGAGGGTCCGATGCTCTCTCCCGAGTTACACGATCTCATCATCGACCAAGTCACAGATGGATCGACTTTGCATTCATGCGCCCTTGTTTGTCGAAACTGGCTTCCTCGGAGCCGTTATCATCTTTTCCGCAACATCTCCGTGACTACCCTCGGACAACACCTTGCCTTCCGCACGTTCTTGAACCACGGCAATCCCTGCGTCTTTGATTACACCACCCATCTCTCTATATGTCAATATGAACATGGTAACTACGACACTATGCCTTGGTTCGACCCCCAATTCCTAAACCTCGACGTCTCCAAGTTGACCGAGTTGACTTCGATGCACGTGTGTAATTGGCAGACGCAGTTCGAGGACATGGAAGTTGGATGGTATCTCCTCGGCCATTTTAGTGGCATAAAGAAACTGGAATTGGAGTCCTGGATCTTGGTCGGCATGGCAGATCTCCGCACAATCCTCTGTGCCTTCCCCAATCTTTGTGAGCTGGCTTTGAACGATATGGCACCATGGGATGACGACTGGGGAGGTGGATGGCCGGAACCAGCGATAGCTCCCCCCACTCGTCCTTTATCCTACCTCAAGCTTGTGGACTGTCCCAAGGAGATGATCCAATGGGTGGCACTCGAGTATGTTGACCCGCGCGCGCTGGTTACCGTCCACGTAGGGTTAGACCAGGATCTGGAACCCATAGGATTCATGCTTCAGAAGGCAGGATCATCCATAAAGAACCTCACCTTGGAATGTGGATGCGGCCGTCGTAAGTTTTGGTTATCAGCCTCCTATCTTCCCTTACGATTATTGACTACATTGGAATAGCTACCGTAGAGGGTAAAGTTGACCTCGCGTACAACAAGTCCCTTCGATCTCTCACATTTATCGCCCCCATATATCCACGGGATCCTGCCATCACCGCATTATTATCCCAAGTTGCTAGCGACGAACTTGAGCTCGTGGAATTCGAGTTTAGCGACAAGAAATATGTGCTGATGGAAGGCAGAGTGGACTGGCAGATGATTGACAACATCCTATCCGGCCCAAGGTTCCCCGCGTTGAAGGAGGTGTCGATCGTCCTGAGCTATGCATCCCAGATTTCGGGACCTGAGCCTCACTGGGAAATCAAAATGCCGCAGTTGACTCGCAAGGGGATTTTGCGGGCGAAGCAGAGTGTGGGATGACCTGAGGTTTCGGTTCCCTGGGTCAGGTCAGGGTGTGGGCGTGTTCTCTCGAGGACTTACCAGACGATTCGTGGGATGCGACTGGTTCATGCGAATACGTACTACTTCAGCTGCTACAAGACTAGCGAATGTATGTAATAATATGGTGTAAATCAGTATCATAGATTTCCCGCTTCCAGATCCCTTTTGAACTGGGCAACCACAGGCACCATCCCACCCTCGTCAACCAAAAACCCAAGGCTCAGTGGGTAAGAAATGTCAAACCGCGCAGGCCACGATTTCACAATCCGACTGTTCACAGGATCATGTCGAAACTGGACAAGACGGACAGTGTCTTTCCCAGCAACGTTCTCTAGCGCCTCTAACTCCTGCCGGATCGTCGTCGAAAATCCAGGAAGACAAACCACCCCGGTATGCGACGTAAACTTCTCGGCAGGTATATGTTTGGCGATGATGAAGTTTTTGATGGTTGTGGTCGGGCTAGCTACCCAAGCTGCAAGGTCGAGTTCTGGAGAGTCGAGTGAATCTCCTATAGGACATATGGTCTCCCGTCCCATGAGGGGCTCTCGAATGATCGCTGCCAAAGCGGCGTGAGATTAGGAAAGTAGTGGCGGGTGCATATTTACCTGACATGAAGCCTGAAGTAGCGCCAGATGGAACACCAGACCGGACGATGATAGTAGGTAGGCGCAGGATACGACCGTCAATGAACCCTCTTCGAGTGTACTCGTTGACAAATAACTCGATGGCGAGTTTTTCCATACCATACGCTCCTTCCGGAGTCGCGATCGTGCTTGGTGTTACGATATCAGGCTATGCCGAACCTGTGAGGTGCTCTTCCTTAGAGTATGAGAGTATCGTACTCACTAGAGCACCACCATAAACTGCCCCTCCTGAAGTGAAGATGAACTTGATCAACCGACCTGCTGCTGAACCGTATTGGCGGGCAGCATCAAGGACGGCACGCACGGAGTCAAAATTGACCTTGTGTATACCCCTGTTAGCAAGGCCTCCAGGTAGGGAAGAGTGTTCTTACCTTGATACCAAGGTCAAAGTTATCTTCAGACCCTCTCGACATGATACCATGCATGCAATAAACGGTGTCTGGGATACCAAACTCGGTTTGGAATAATGACTGGACTTGACTAGGATCAGTCAAATCAGCCTTCATCGTGACCGCCTTAGTATCTTGAGGTGCCTTTGGCTTGACGACATCGGCCAAGATAAGGTGTAGGTCAGGGGTTTGGTTATCGTCACGAAGAGCTTTGGCTAGCTGGATGACAGTTAGCAAAGAGAAGTACTAAGTGTCTAGGACCACTCACCAGTCCACCCAGCCATCCCGCAGCGCCGGTTATTAGCACGACACTCGTTTGTGCCATTGCAGAAATCAGGGGCGTCTTGTCAGAGGTAGGGAGGCTAACATGAACATGATGCTGATACCAACATCATAGAACTGTAGGGCCGGTAGGATCAGGTGTTACGGACGGTCCGAGGGAATGCGGTAATGGACGGGAAAGATATTCCACGTGGGTGGTATATCGGGATCGGTGCCGTGACAGATGCGAATTGGAAGGAAGTAGTGTTGTCGGACAACGGAACGAAAATGAGCTTGGAGGGTCGGATAATATATCACATACAGTGGTATTCCTGGTCGTACAAGGACGCTTTGCACTTCGTATAAACATTCTTCAGGCCAGACCCGCCTCAACATCCTTCTTAAACTGCTCAACGACCGGAACCATGCCTCCCTCATCAACCGCAAACCCGAGACCGATGGCATAGGAATTATCGAATCGAGCAGGCCAAGAGGAGACGACGCGGCGATTCGTCGCATCATCCTTGAACTTCACCAACTTCAGAGCTTCCTTTCCAGCAACCTTCTCAAGTGCTTCCAGTTCTTGACGGATAGTCGTGGTGAATCCAGGGAGACAAACGACTCGTGTGTGAGGGAAGAACTTCTCCGCCGGAATGTGTTTAGAGATAATGAAGTTCTTCATCGTGGTCGAAGGGCTAGCGACCCACGCTGCCAGGTCTAGTTCGGATGAGTCGAGTGAGTTTCCAATTGGGCAGATTGACTCGAGACCCTTGAGTGGCTCTCGAATGATCCCTGAAAACAGATGAGCCCAAGAAGGATCACGTTGAGGCAGACGTACCAGACATAAAAGACGATGTCGCTGCGGATGGAGCGCCAGGTCGGACAACGATGGTTGGAAGTCGCATGATGCGGCCATCAATGAAACCTCTCCGAGTATATTCGTTCACAAAGAGTTCCACCGCAAGCTTCCCCATACCGTATGCTCCCTCTGGCGTTGCGATAGTATCAGGTTTTATAACATCAGGCTATCTCGGCCGTCAATCCCAGTATGTGGCGTGTGTTGAGCATGACTCACCAAAGGGCCACCATAAACTGCCAACGAAGAAGTGAAAATGAACTTGATCAGGCGACCAGCTGCCGCTCCTTTGAATCTCGCAGCATCCAGTACAAAACGGACGGAGTCCACATTGACCTATACGTATCGAGGCGGTCGACGTTCATGGGATGTAGCAGAGCTGTCGACTCATGCATCGACTCACCTTCAACCCCAGATCGAAATTGTCCTCCGATCCACGAGACATAATCCCATGCAGACAGTACACAGTATCCGGAACCCCATACCCCGTCTCGAATAAGGAGTTGATCTGGGTCTTGTCGGTCAAATCAGCTTTGATCGTGATAGCCTTCACATTGGGAGGCGCTTTGGGCTCGACGATGTCAGCCAAGATGAGGTGCAAGTTTGGCGTTCGCGAATCATTCTCAAGGGCCTGTGCAAGCTGGAGAGGGTGAGGAGAACATGAAAGTGTCAGCACCTCCGTGCTAAGTCGGAAGTGCGCTACATGATACGACTTACCAGGCTGCCCAGAAATCCCCCAGCGCCTGTGATTAGGACGACACTTGTTGACATTCTCGTAGCAAAAGTAAACGGGATGATGAAGAGATGCAATTGAGCATGAGTATCTCGTATAATTGGATCATCGTGCCGTGGTTCCAGTCAGATGGTCGTCGAAGCAAAGTCAAGTTAGCAAGTTTGTGGTCAAGTCAAATCCGTGAATAGCCGTTCCCTCCCGCCGTTCCTAACTTCAACTTGTCAGCGTTCTGACCAAGAATCCCGTTTCGATAAACTAGATATTTATTCTATCCTGAACTGCAGCGGAAGGTATCAAGCCTTCCCTACAGATTGAAATACATTGAAGAACCGTTCGCACACTTTCGCAAATACCTCTGTAGCTTCTTCTACGGCGTCTGGGAACGGTTTTGATTGAAGACCCGCCGCTAGAGCTTTGGCATAGGGATCACGACCCCAGCTGTTGACATTGATCTAGGAAATTTTGCAAAGGCCGCACGGTCAGTGAGGATCCACGGCGACAGGGCCACGGGTATACACACCTTGCTAATCCCATTCTTGATACATTCCACGAACAGCCAGTCAGGCAGTTCGTCAGTACCGTGGAGACAAAGGGGGACCGAGCCCTTGAAGGTTGCTTGAAGGGATTTGAGACTATCACTGGGTTTGAAATCTGAGCTGGAAGGAAAAATCGCCCACTCACATATCTTGTCTAAAGTTCGGTGGGTTGATATAAGAGCCATGAAGGTTGCCAATACTTGGCGCGAGGACAACCGCCCCAGTTCTATAAACCAGATTATCAGGAGGTCAGAACATCGGTGAGAAGGGTCTCCATACCCATTCATGAACGTCAGTGCCTTCGCCGGATCCGTCAGCTTTGCATCTGAGATCATCCGGAGACCAGCTTCCCCGCCTTCGAGACGACCAAGCTCCACTTCTACAGGAACGCCACACTTTCGAGCACGCTCAACATAGGGACGGGCGAGGGCAATGTTTTCTTCATCGCTCTGGATACCACCGTATTCGTTACTCCGGCTGGTAGGGATTGAGGAATGAATAATCGACTCACCTCTGCGTGACTGGCGTCCACCATGATGCTATCAAATGCGATTCCAGCCTCTGCCAAGCTGAGAGCCAACTCAAGATGCTCAGGATCAGTAGCATGATCAAGGTTGACGGCGATCGGAACCGATGCTTGGTGCGCTCTGTATAGTTTCAGACGTTGGATGTGAAGAACTACCTGAACCATTAAAGAGGACCCACGCGTTCAAGCAGAATTGCAGGAATGGACCCTTTCCATACGCCAGCGTCACAGGGAACAAGTTGATAATGGCAGGACTCCGACATCTCTCAGCAGCTCGCACAAGCCCAATGACACAGTGAGCGTCGTAACTGAATGGTTGTCAGCGACGTGATGTGCAGATGAATGAAGAGCGACCTCACCAGGTCTGTGCTAGAATACCATACCCTTCACGCTCAGCCTTCCTCAAGATCTCCAAGGTTCGGTTTCCTGTGAAAGACATCGGATATTGCAGATGATTGGGATGTGAGGGGTCAGTAGTGATACGTTTCGGAAACCGCGATCTATGACTTACAGTGAAAATACGGATTTGTAAACGAAGCAATAGAGGCTAAGATTGGATTGCATACACCTGACCGGCGCCTTCATTCAAAGAACGGTCTCCCGTCGACGTCGAACGAAGCCACCGTGTTCTCGTTAGCCGCGACCGGGGATGGTCATCAGTTCACACAACCGGACACGCGGATCGAACCGGACCGATCTCCAAAGGGCAGCAAGGTTGCAGTTGATTCTCCAGAAACATAAAGGAAACGTACAAGTCCCTATGAAACAACTATCAATGGCAGTCATAACTCACTCCATGGTGTATAATCAATCCTATTCGAGTCCCAGCTCGAGCCCTTCCAACAGCAACCTAATCCTTCTCCACCGCCCCCAACGAACGCAGATCTACATGATCCCAGGAAAAACATCGAGACGCAGATTTTGGAAGACAGTGCGATGGTACATTGGAACTATGGGTTCCGAGTTTTGAAAGGTGGTCGCGAGCTACCAGGCTGTTGAGCAGCGTCCCAAGCGGGTTGATACGCAGGAGGCAGCCGCCCAGAATTAGAACGAGCAAGCTGAGGTACAGGACCTCCATCCTCGTGTCTTTCAGCTGCTTCTGTTGTGGGTGCCGGCGATGAAAGGAGGGAACCGCTGGAGTGGCTGGAAGAGTGTCCTGGTATCGAAGGATAGAGGGAGTTGTTTGAGTATGAAGTCGTATACTGGTGACCGCCTTGGGACAGGACACTCGGTCCTTTAGGAGGAATATGGGACGTCGATGTGGCAGCTGGATAAATGATAATCGTGAGCAGGGTAAGTGCGAAACTCGACTAGCTCGAAACATACCCGATGCGGGTAGTGTGAAGGGTGTGACAGTCATCTGGCCATAAAAGCCACTTGCGTCGTGAGTCGTTGGACTGGTGTACTCTTGACTCAAATCAATTTCTCCGATCCCCCGTCGGCGCCGTCTTCGATACCATACTAGCACCCCGACCGAGATCAGAGCGATCAGCCCTACTAAGCCACCGACGACACCTCCGACGATGGGACCGGTATTCGACGGTGGAACAGGACTCTGGGAAGCACTTGAAGAGGCACCCAAGGTGGGTGGGGACGACGATGTTCGCGATGGCGCCGAAGTCGAAGTCGAATTTGAAGTAGGAGGGTGTGTTGAGGAGACAATTTCGTTGGGGCAGTGGGTGAAGGTGTTGTTGTTGTTCGCGATGTGATCTGAATTGCCCGTGTCCTCTGTGTAAACACTGGAGGTTCTGGCTTTAGCCGGCAACACCGAGGCGAGCACGAAGAGACTTACTAGAACCTAAAGGAAACACGTTAATGAAGATCTTCGGGGCGTGACATCGGAACTCACCAAGACCCGTCAGTCCAAAAAAGTGAGTATAAGAAGTTGTCTAGTTTGATGTTTTCGTTGCAAACAGCCGCTTGGATATTGGTGGGTAGTCTAAAGGGAGGGATGATAGAATGTGAGATGGAATTGCCAAACGATGAGAAAGACTAACGACTGGTTGGTATTTGGGCTACAAAAGGAACCGTCGGTTTGCGTTCGATACAAGGCGTAGGCGGTGACACCTAGAGGGGTGGTAAGCACATCCGGTTCGTCGACGATGGTATGTTGATGACTTGCCAGCGTCGATTCCTGAGGGGCTCCCACCGGGAAGATCTTGTTGACAACTAGAAAGCCAAAAGGTTGAGTGAGGTGAGAGGGAGTACAAGGGTGAAAACTTACTTCATACAGAGCATACTGAGCGCCCACGCTATCGAGTTGCAACAACAATCCTCTGCAGTTGAAAGTCACGTCAGAGAACAGGCATCGAGTTGAAAACTTAATGCACTCGCTCAGTTGATCGTCACAGTTATCCCCCGGTGTCAATGGTCTGAACGATGGGACCTGGTCTAGGCGAAATGTTGGAGGAAAGCCCAAGAAGAACTACATGGTATGCTCACATTGGGGGTTACAAATCTGTCTCAATCTCTGGTATGTCATACCTGCCCGTCCTCCCAACGTTAATCATCCTACTGTAAGTCTTATGGCCCACAAGAAACTCACAAGGTGTCTCTCCCACCACGCTCGTATACCAATCCAGTTGGTTACTAGCACATGTCGTGTTGCCCGCAAGCACTGCGCTCAAGCTCAAAAAGATCGTGGTCAAAGCGAGTGTGAGGGACCATAGTAGTTGAGACATCCTCCCCTACAACCAGCAAGCGAAATCCAGGATAACCAGTCCAAGCTGAGGGTCTCCTCCAGCAGTCGCCAACGGTCAACAATGGAGGTCGAGGGAAAGTTGAATCGTTCGCAAGGACCGGCATCGTCGATTGGTTCCGTAACTCCATCAGGAATGCAAGAATGGGAACGTGTTGGCTTTGCCAAGGAAATCGCAGTGAGGACCTCGTCAGTCGCTCTGCGATGTGCAGGTCGGTGAACAACGTCCGTTCGCGGTGGACGGACTTTCGGTGCATCTGGTTTCATCGCAGCCGTTCAACTCTCCTCTCTCTCGCTTGCAAAATATTCGGAAAACGTTGGCACCTTGTAGCCTCGTCACCGCCGTCCCCGAACGGAACAGCGGAATCGTGGATATCTACTCCCATGACAACCACCCTTCATCAGATCGATAGCGTCACCAAGGTCACCGCAACCCCAGATCTCCAAGAGACAATCAGTGTGGGATATATTATTGACGATAGCGATGCATTGCTGAGATAGAAACAAAATGGCCATGGGTTGTATGTACACGACTGCATGCATATGTGTGTCGAGCAAAAGATGACGACGGAACGAAACTGGAGTCAACAAAGATAGAACAAGACATAGAGCAGAGTTGGAACAGAGGTGGTCAGTAACGCTCAGCGCTGCTCATATGACCATCTAGAGGGGGAGGAGGGATAAATACGGGGTCGGGGGTAGATATAAAGTCCGTCATACTAGGTCAGCCTGCTTGAGATGATCTCGGAGAATACCATCGCGAACTAATCATAAGAAGGGTGATCAGTCTTGAATGCTGCGATGGTACGGAGGTATGAACAAACCTGATTCCAGGGTCGCAGTCGTTGCTTTCGTATCCTACGTTAAGGAAGCACGACGATGATCAAAACGAGAGCGGCCATCAAAGAGGAAGAACATACTGTACAAGTCGTTGCGTAACCATAGAACGCGCGTGGCTGAGGTGAATACTGCTTCTGCATATCCTTGAACTTTGTTCTTAAATCTAGCAATCGCAAAACCATCAGTCTTCCAAGCCGACATCAGAAAAGGAACAAAGCACTCACATTTAATAACTGTATTGGTAGAATTATCCCGATCGCCGTAGCTCGGCATGTATTTCTTAACCATAATTCCTGACTTGAGTTTCGAGTGCAATATATCGCACTTGTTCATGAACAGGACTATGGTGGCTTTGGCGAGGAGGGGTGATGAGACGATGGACTTCCAGAGGAGGAAGGTGTCTTCGAGACGATTGACTCGAGGGTCTTCAACCAGTCGTTCGTCGAAACATGAAACAGGGGCAAGGAAGATGATGGCGTTGACATCGTCGAAGAAGGGCACCCAAGCAGCTCGCTGAGGATGAATCGTGCGTCAGCCCCAACTCAAAATAGAAGACGACCAAGTAAGACTTCACCATTGTGCGAGAGCCTCCAACATCGTAGATGACCCACTCCCGACCAGTTTCCGGTCCTGTGGAATGGGGAAAGGAATAAGAGAACGAAGATGCAGGAAAGACGGACAATAGTTACCTTCCTCGAATGTCAATCGGTGTTCTTGAACACCTAATGTCCGGAGCCGAGCACGAACGACATCGTCGTCATTAGGGGAATAGGATCGCGTGGCTATTCGATCAATGTCATTCAAAAAGCTAAACGCCACGAAAATAAGCAATTAGACGAAAAGAATGACAGCAAATACACTCACAATCCAGCCGAGTTCTCCATTCGCATTTTCCTACTCCCAAGCAAGTGCCGCACGATCTCATCCTGCCAAAGCGCCTTCATATCTTCTCTACATTCCGCAATCACATCAGTCGCCTCATCCGAGTCTAAACTATTCCCGTGACCCAGGTTCGAACCCCTGGAAGAAGTGGCAGACTTGACATGGTCATTTCGCTCCAAGGCACCTTTCCACGATCTGACACAGAATTCGGGACGACGAGGACTATCGAAGGGAGAAGCAGTTAAGGGTGCTGATGGAGATTCGATATCGTCGCTGGCAGCACCCAGTGCCCTTCTGAGGTCGGCTTCAATTCGGCGGAGGGGGCGAAGACGGAGTTTGAGAAGTTGGTGTTTCTCAGTGAATTGGACAGGGGCTAAGGTCGGCTGAGGGCTTTCGCGATCTTCATCTTCTGGATCAGATGATTGGGTTTCATGATGGCCAGCCATCTCCTCTTCGAGAGCATTGAGGATGACGATGACGGATTTGACGAGGTTGAGTTGAACTACGGCTCGCCACGACGCACGTTCGGCTTTCCATCCTTCACGGGCATAAGCAATCTGGAAGTCTGATCAATAGATAAGGATCAGGTATTAACGTGATATAACATGAAGACGTACTCTTGAGTGTGGTCGATTTGCCTGGTGTTCAGCCCACTTAGCCGTGCGATCCATCGCTCAGTCGACAGGGATTTACTCACCACTCTCCGACTGACCCAGTAGCAAGACCTTGATGGGTTTCTTACCCTTCTTCAACGCCAAACGCTCTCCTTTGAGAATTTCGTCAATTTCATCAGAGATCCGTTTTGCCTCCGCTTCCCGTTTCTCGCGTGTTGACCTCTCCTCTGGCGTTTCGTCTGGTGGAGGAGCGGTAAAGTGGTGGAAAGGATCGTTGGCGTCAGGGGAGGTTCTGCCCATGGTAGTGGATGAGGACAAGCAGGAGGAGGAGGGTTAAAGCCAAGATGCAGTTGATGTTTTATGTCACATCATTCGTTGAGAAGGCGAGGACGAAGGACGGACCCTGACACAAAGAAGCAATCGCAAAATTCAAAATTAGTTGCCGTACCGTTTAGCGCCTGGAATCAGCCGTCAAAAAATATCATATCTCTTCGTAGTCGCCGCTGCGATGATCGTGCAACGCACAAAAGAGTTCCATGGTCATGGTGGTGGAAAGACAAAGTCCATGCATGATCGACTAACCTCCGCCCGACGCTTAGGAGTAGTCTGTGGCATCTTTGTTCAGTTGCAGACTGAGCCCTCATCTCTGGCGGCCGGAAATATTACGCCAGTCTGGCCATATCTCCCGGATCAGAATGTGAACATCTCGGGCTTCCTGCGTTACAGAAATTAGCTTGCAACAGGCCACACGCTTACACGGGACACGGTTGCAGGGCAACGATTTGCTGACAACTGCCCAGACGATCCCCTGCAGAAAGCCTCGCGCGAGAAGTCGTCGGTGCAAGACCGAGAGTTTATCAGACATTTTTATGACATCGATGCAGGCGTTACCCGATATCCTCAACGCTAACGATTTTGTCGATTACTCGAGTTGGCAACACTGCGCCGACGGTTTCGCGCGGCCTCGCCGGGCTTCGCGACCCTCGCAGAAAACCAGGGAATAATATGTAAGTATGTAGTGGGGAACAGGAGAGGAACCAATAGTAGGGAGAGGAGGTATGAGGAAGAAAACGTCCCCGGCTCCCGAAGGACATCCACCAGAAATGTCGTGCCCTTCTCATCCTCACAGCAACGAGTCTAGTTTTGATAACACCTCCAGCACACCGGCCACCAGCTCGAACCCCAAATCCTCCTCCCCATTCATCTCCTTCTTCACCTCTTGAACCAATCCCAGGACAGCATCACGCCCACTGACCACCCCTGTACTTCCCATGCCGATCCGCGATGACTCTCGCCGCCTTGATCCAGGCGTCGAAGTAGTCGAACCACTTCCAAAGGGCCAACACGCAAACTCCCCGAGAATCTCGTCGCTTCTTTGGAATGCCGCTTCTCGGTCCTCGTACGTCAGCCGACCAAAGGCATTATCTAACACACTAGCAGCGTAGGCCGCGCAGATGAGACACACGGCACGCATCGCTCGGCATTGGGTACCGTCTTTGTCAAGCGCGGCTGGTGGAACGGTTGACGTAGTAGCAGTGAGGAGGGTGACAACACGGGTTACGATGGAGTCTTTCGTCCGAACGTCTGCGACGGGATGCGTAGCCATGTCGAAGAGGAGGAAATTTCGCTTTTCGGTCCGCAAAACGCCCTTGTCCACTAATCCTTTTGCGAGTCGCTCGCGGACCTGTTTCAATTGGAAACCAATCTTCATCACGTTCCATGTTTCGCCTGAATGAACCAGTTAGACGCAGTCGTGTGACAGAAAGGAGAAAAGAGAACTAGAACTCACCACTCAACAAATCAATCCAATTATTCACCCCCAGTTTCTCCGCCTGTTGACTCTTCATCATTCTCAGCGTCTCGTCCAGTATCGTCTCCCCAGTCTGTCGATCGTCGATGACTTCAATGAGTCGCTCCGTGAGGGGAATCCGCCGCCGGTTCGCATCCTTGACGATGGCGATTCGTCTCCGCAGAGCAAGCTCTATCAGGATGCAACCTCGCAATGCATAGGATATGTTGTCGTTCCAAAATGATAGGTAACCCTACGATGAAAACTTAGAGACCGTATAAAGACACGCTCCAAATAAGTTTTGAAGGACGAAATAATGCGATAAATTCTGCACGCATTGCGCTCACGAGAGACATCCAAGCGAGAAGAATGAAGATGCTACAATCGAAATAGGTGCTCACCTGCTTATCCTTCAACCCCATCAATAGCACTTCCTCCATTATGGTCAACCGAGGCATCTTCCCTCCCGCCCGACTCTCTTCATTATCTCTCTCCAAGTCCCTAGGGTCAAATGCAATCTTACTTCCACCCTCAAATGCCGAACCACCGTTGCCCAGCTGAGTAGAGACGTTTGAAACCGAACCATTTGCGGATGGGGAGCGTGAGTCCCAATCATCGTCCAGAGCCGACGTGGAGGCTGACTGGTTGCCTACTCGTCGTCGCGAAAGTCCTGCGGAGCTCATAGCATCCAGTGAATAGACGAGGTATAAGGATTATTGGAAAGAACTGAGTGCTTTGCTGGAGGAATATTGTGGTGAGCGGTTTAGCTGCGCGCGCCCCCTTCGGAAGATCAGCTGGCGTTTACGGCATACGCCGAACGGACTTGTCTTTTTCTCGCAAGGCGGCTTGAAGACTCCAAGGCTACTTGGTACTTGAACTCACTGTCCTGGGCGTTGAACGTTGAACATCGTGATTCGGTTACAACGGTCCACTTGAAGGGTCAACCGTGCTGCCGGAATTCCTTCGTCAGAAGGCTGGTAATGAGGAAAAGTGGCGTCTGCGACCCTGCGCACCTTTTTCCTTGCCTATCAGATGCTGGGGAAAGTCCCCTGATCAACGGGTTGACTCTGATCTGCTCACTACTCTCTGGCAAATCTGGTATGTAAGCAGCACTATCCATATTTCCTCGACTTTGTCTCCCCCGATTGCGAGGAGTTTCCCTCATGCTTGCCTCGTGTGAGCAACGAGGATGCTATATTTCCAGAGTTCAGCCATCTTACCACCCCAGACTCCTTCGTCGTTCCTGAACTTGACTCCGTTCAGCTCTCCGATACTTCCTACTCTGGTTCTCGATATTCTGGCCCTTTGGAACGTTCATATCGACCAATCATGGGACGCCATCGTGTCAACGATCCTCATTCTCTTGGCTATTTTTCAGCGTGCGTCCAAGGCTGTGGCCTTTTCATTGGGTCGGTTTTGCAAGAAAGTGGGGAATTTCACCAGATAAACTGTAATCTTGGGATCGAGTTGACCCGCTTTCGCCGACTCTGCATTAATCTTCACCTGGTTACCTTCGCAACGAAGCCATACAACTGCCCCTTCACTCTCTTGGCGCGTGTAAACTCCGCCCTGGATATGCAGAACACTCAAGTAAACTCAAACTTTTCCACGTTTCCTTTCATTTCCGCTGAGTCGAAACGAGCCGTGAGTACCATTTACTCGTCGTGGACCGCAGCTGCTTGACGCTACTATACAGATATACCAACGTCCCCTGCAACATCGTATCTCCACGGCAGACGCCATCAGCGACATCATGGACTCACCACCTGGCTATATTTGATTCCACTCCTGGTCCAATCAAATCCCTCTGCTCGCTGTGACATGGACTGTAACATCACACTTCATAATACTGGCGTTCTTCGGAAAGACGTTGAGGGTTCTCCACCTTGCCGTAAATCGTCCCACAAATCATTCCATCCATGAGGCCTTGAGGCACCGGCTAGAGGTATTTGGACCCCATTCTATTGCTTGTCTCTCCTTTCTTCCGAGTAACCCCCCTCGTCGACCGTGTGCGGGCCATACGGCGATTTACACTCCCTCGCGATACCCCTTCGCCACGCCCCACACTCGTCGCCAAAATTCTCTCATTGTTCTGTCCCTTATCGGCTCAAGATGAGTCAAAGGACTGCGGATAGGCGTATCGGTCATACCGTTCGTGAACGACCATCTCGTCCCTTTGTCGATGTGAATACCAAGAGTACCGCGAAACCTCTTCCAAAGCCATCTAATCCTCCTACTTTCCGCCGAAGCAAGACAGAACCCATTCAACCCGTAGCTGTGCAAGGGAGCTCGACAAACAGAAAGGTGCGTCACCGTTCCTTGTTTGTCCCCACCAAAACTGAGCTCCTTGATAGCTTCTTCATCCGCATTGGACCCCTTCCGATAGAGATAAGAACTCGACTCCACCCTCTCCACCCGACTCTCGCTGGTCAGAAGTAATTCCTCCCCATACGGCTCTCACCTTCGCCGCCATATGGGACCCCGTAGAAGGCATGGTTGCCTTCTCCGGAGCTCAACTTCGTGATTTCCTAGATAAAGACGTCTCATTCAACACTCGTCCTACGTCACCTGGCGATGGCGACTCGCAAATCTTGACCATCGACCGCTTCGCACTCCCCTCGACTGTCAACTCTGCTGCACTCGCACTCGATATGGAAAGAATGCCCATGACGTTTGCCTGCGAGGCTGTTATGGAACCCGACACATACGCCGATATCTTCCTACGTCCCGGCTGGCAGACTCCAACGCCTCTGCCCGAGCCCGAACAGTCAAGCCCCAAACCACCTCGATCTCGCTCAGCAGTTTTCGCCTCTTTACTTCGACAACTTCCGCCCGATACGATGGGCGAACTGCATTGGTCGAAAACGGAGAAGGATTCTCTTGACAGTCCACGCTATGACTTTGTGAAAGGCATGATGGGTTCGATATCGTCGAAAGGGTCGTCAAAGCAGAGTGGGAGAGTGTTTGGTCCGGTTTACGAGAAGTCAGTGACGGATGAGGGATTCTTCGAGGGGAGGGATAATAGGATATCAATGGGGTCCGGTGAGGCTGTCATGGTGGAGGTCAACCTGGTGCGCTCTCCGAAATCGTCCCAATGAATACTTCCTGACGTCAATCCCGATAGAACTCCTCTTTTTCCATGACAACGACTTCCACCTCCAAATATATTGAAGTTAATTATGATCCCTTCGACGACAGCGATTCCTCATCCTCCTCATCCTGGTCCACCCTCCGGGCGCCTGATGATTCCGAATACCTTTCCTCATCGAATAACTCTCCGACCTCTCAGAACCGTCGAAGACTCATGAAGCGACGTTTTGTCCAAACCAGCGACACGCCAGCTCGAGCTTCCCGCGTTCTCGCTCGAGAGGAATACAATTTCGTATCTCCATCTCCGACCGATGTGAAGCCCACCCTCCAGCGAGTCAAGGAGTGTTTACGCCACAAGTGCTCCAAGAGGGAGGACGAGCGATGGGTGACCGTGGAGGTGACCCAGTTGATAACCCAGCATATCAAGAATGTAATTTGACGGTACTCTTCTAAATGGACCTGCCATGATCGGATGGCCTCTATTATTCGCACTCCCTTATTTCGAACCCCTTCGTTCAACCACATTCTTTGCGGCTGCGCCGTTGTCTTAGGGTCTACCCTGGAACACTGTATTTCGTTCACGTGTACTCGGTTTGTAACGTTGACTTTCGAATTTCGTAGACACTGTTGTCCGACCATACTGATCATCGACCCCATCTCCTTTGTATCCACGTGGAAATGTTGAACGCAACCCTTGTACGATCTGTTTGATATATCAATGCCATATTTGTCTCCTCTATTTGCAGTCAATCCTTTTGAATTTCGAGCAGAGGCGTGTATTGGATGTGAGACAACATTTCGAAACGAAGGCAATCACGCGGAGATCCTGCCTGCATAAGAATCAGGCAAATTCCCTCCACTCGTGGGCCTCAACGCCTCCACCGTCAACGCAAATTTCGATGCGGGTTGAAATGACTTCGGAAGGGAATAAGCTTCCACCCTTGAGGAATGAGAGAGAGTCGCACCAATTCGCCGGTCCCTCACTCTCCATCCGAATCGCAGACGGCGACCTGGGTGCGTGTAAAAGGTGTCAAAAGAGGTTCCGAGTCCGGCAACTGTGTGTGCGAGGGGTGAATGTATAAACCATACGGCCCAGCTCCTGATAAACATTGCACAGGGACTCCCAACGGTATGCTCGAAGGCTGTGAAGGTGGAAGTGCGGGCAGATTGCAAGAGGGAGGGACGGAACAAACGCGAAAATCCACGAGAATTGTATAGCGGGACAACAAGATAAAGAAAACAAGAAGATGGATAGATAACGTCGTATACACTGTGACCGAACCCTTGCAATGAGCTAATTGACACAAATGCACGGAAAAAGCAACGGGGAGGAGGGGAAGGGTAGAGATACCGATATGAGGAAGAGGAGGGTTGACCGATATGGGATAAAGGTGGTAAGAATAGGGTATGGAGTCGAATACGAACAGCGTCTAAGGTCATCGCGACACAGATATGGATTTGAGTATTTTGGGATGGTGGGATCACCGGCCGTAGTAGGCTTCGTCGTCCCACGAGTCTACGTAGAGAGTGATATTAGTATGGATGGGAAGGGGGGACGAAGACGTGAGCAATACCTTCTGTTATACTCTTCCACGCCGAATACAGTACCCAGACTGCGATTGTTTCTAGAATTGTCGCCACGAACGATCCGTCAACCTTCGCAGTAGATCCCTGTAACCGAATATGGTCAAACTCGTGGCTCACCCTCACGCGGAACCATCCACGATCCGAGAACAAAGCCTCGACGACGAGAAGGAAGCGAAAAGAGATGGGCACGGAACTCACCTTGCAGATGACTTTGTTCAACAAGAAGAAGTCGAGCTGGCTGAGGACGAAGAGGATGGCGGCGAGGATGAAGTACCACATCGGTCGCACTTCATTTAGTACACCGACGACGATCCAGATCATAATGATGAAGTACAGCAAGGCAGCGCTATGAATCGATAGAACGTAAGAACGTGGGCAACGTAAGAATGCGGTAAGCGAACAAGGAATAGAAGCAGCCCGACTTACGCGCCGGGCCATACGCTTGTCAAGATGAAAAGGGGCACGCTGTGCAGGGCTTGGGGTGGATTCGAGGGTCCAAATGTCGAGGTATATGTATACGCGACGTCGAGAGAGATGTATGTCGTGATAGCGAAAATTGCGAGGGTGAAAAAGTGGAAAGGCTGGAAATGACCCTATCAGAACGGTGAACTGGGGAGGAAATGATGGTGCTCACTATTAGAGAGCTAAGGGTACCATCCTCGACGACCTGCGTCGCGACGAGGGCATTTGCTAGTAGTGTCCAGAAAGCAGCGGCAACTAGGCCGGCATGTATTGCTGTGAGGATGGTCAGGGATGATGAGCCTTGCTCTAAGAAACCGCCTGTTGTTACAAGCTGGAAAGGGAGGGTGAGGAAATAGAGGATGAAGAAATGTCGGAGCTCGATCCGGCCTACATAGTTCGGAGAGAGAAGAGGTGAGATTTACGGGATGGGAAGCGGAAAAACGATTCTTGCTCACCGACGGCAGCCTTTCTCCGATTTGTGAATAGAATCAACACCGCCATGATTATAATGCTAACGGCGCACGCCACGACATTCGCAATGTTTCCGAGGGATCCACCCTGCCCTGAGCGTAAGGTTCCGCAGATGGGATTGATCCCGACAGGCGCAGATACGGCATTCGCGGAGGGCCCAGCGAGGGTAGACGGTGAATGTCGTTGGAGCTACGGGGGGATCAGCTGAGGACAAAGGGAGACTTTCGGCGAGATCTGACTTGGTGATAGAAAAGATTACACCAGGGATAAGAGGGCACATTTGAACAGAGGTATTGGAAATCTCCGAAGCGAGTCATTGGATGAGACTATGGTGTCGCAAGGGTATTGAAATAGTATGGAAACAAGTCGTGCAAGAGTCGTGGCAGCGGTCGTGGATGGGAGCAAAAGCCAGTGGTCAATGCGCGGTAATGGGAGAACAAGAAAACATGTGGTCGGCAAACACGGCAAAACACTCAGATCCAGATTCAACAACGTACCGAAATTCACTTTGGACTTGGTGAAAATAATAATAAACGAGCGTAGGGGACCTCCAGAGGTCTGAGAATGAGATCCTAGAAATTTTGAAAGAGAAAGGGCGTTCTTTGACGCTGTGCGACAGTGTCGACGAATACTTGTTTCTCGGAAATGATGAGACTGTTGGCACCGCGACCGGGCTCCCACCGCCCACGCTGCTGCTTTATTCTCTTTTCTCGTGATCGACGATCATCCAAGCTGTGCTCTCCAGCAATCCAATCTTGTTCAAATCTCTGCTATTCGTGTATTGCTGCGCCTCTTCATTGACGAGCGTGGTGCAATGCAGACGAGTAGACGACACGGGTACGGAGAATGGCTCTTAGTGTTTGGTGTTCACTCCTGTCGGAACTGTGAACTCCGAGCTTTGTTTCACGTTCCTCGTCCCCGACGAAGCCAGTCGGAGCGTTCCTGACAGGCTCGTCGAATTTGGTCCTACCACCCTATGTTCTTGTCCTCACCCAATGGTCTTTCCTTTCTGGCTCCACGCATCATGGTTGGATGACTCTCCACCTCGGTCAGCAGGCCTTCACTTTTCTCATGTTTACAGTGAGGGTAGGTTGAGTGGCCGAGAATGCGCGAAAGGTAGTTGGAGGGCGGATCCGTCCGAAGGTGGGAACGAGAGAGGTTGGCGTTTTGTCAGTCAACCAGTCCTAGAGGGTTATCTCAATGGACTAAGCAGAAGTTCGTTCGAATTGAAGAGAGGGTGTTGCACGGGGCTCATGGGCGAGATGGAGTCTGATCATGACGAAGATCTAGTTGGGAAGGGGTTGACTTCGTGAGCCCGCATTCATTGGACGTTGAGATAATATGGTCGAGATGGGATTCATTACTTGATGGCGAAACGTCTCGGTCAGTTCAATCACCCTACCATCACTCCACGTTCTAACACCGTGATTCTGTTCGTCAGTTATCCTTCAGTTCCAGATCTGTGACTGCACGGAATTATTCCGCGAATTTCTCAACCTGTCGGACGCACGGTGGTGTCAAGCGACGTTCGCGAGCGTCCCCTCCTGCAAATCACGCTGATCGCCTCGCAATGATCGACCATACCAGGTTACATCTTCGGGGCAATCTTCGGCGTATGTCCGAATATATCGTCTATCTATCGGGTTGCCATCGCATTGTCAAGACGCTACCCCTTCCTGGCCTACCCACGTTGTAACATCCTTTACAATTGCTTCTGCGTCGTCACTCTTCCCATTCGCAAAACCGATCCAGGACAGCGTTACACATTGTATCATCACTTATCGAATCAGGCGATACCACGTCTCAACATCGACACCTACGCATCCTGAGCCCGTCTTCGCGCCGGCGCGCCGACTTCTCGCATTCGTTCCATCTTCGCCCACTCGATTCACCAACAATGGCCGTACTCCAATCTCGGACCGGCACTCGTTCATCTGACCGAGGCGCACAGTTATTTGGCGTTTCGCTGATCGACCTTGGGCGTGTTGCCTTCAAGCTGGTTGCGAGCGGTATGAAGATCCTATCAGCGAGACGAGCGGGAGACCTGGATTTAGCGAGGTTTCTCCAGGTATCGGCGCCACCAATATGGAGGTCACGAAGGTCGAAGTTCGATGTCGATTTGCATTTTCGATCAGAGCAACCCCTCATCCCAAGGTGTCGTCGATACCTCCCCATCCCACGGAGTCCCAACTCGAAGACATTTCCCTCGTCTATCCCTTCGGTAACCATTCTTGCCCTTCGAACCCCCTTGTATCTCGCCCACCGCCCATCGTCTCCCGATTTACAGCCCTAGAAGACCACGCAGTTTTTCCAGATGGAATTTCCGTATTGGCTGAAGGAAGGATGGGAAAGTCACGAAGGTGTTCCGAAGCAGATCGAATCCCACTGTTCCTACTCCATCTGCCACATATCATGCTCGAGTTTCGTTGCGATTTCCACAAGAGACCCAATGCCATTATCCCCAGTAACCCCAATTGGGTAATAGTGCTCCCTGGCGCGTTTACGATCTCGTTCAAGGTCGAATCAGCTGGAGTAGAAGACCTTGATTGGACGTATAGCGGGCGACGGATTGTCGTTAGGACCAGGGATCAAACTGCAGTTATTGGTACTTAATACGTGTCGTGGCTGTCCGGAAGACTGCAGCCAATCTGTCTCGGTTCCGGAATCTATAACACTTCAGAGCCGGGGAGCGCTTAATTCCTATATTGATCAAGTTGAACTCGCGTATTTGGTCATACCAGTCATTCTTAATGGAGGTCTCGTCGGGCAACGAATCCTACCTCTCCGCTCCTATGTCAATATCCCACCGAGTCTTCCATTGTTGTCCCCATATCCATTCTCGCCCTCATCTACGCCCGTTAGTCCATCTCCTCCTCCCAAGTCTCTCTCGTCTCTCCCTCGTCAACAACGGAGCTCAAGCTTCCAAGATATCCTCATCTTTGATCCTGACAACAGCACACTCTGGCCCCGTCGATTCACGAATCAAACTATCAGCGAGGACAATGTGGATTCAGTCGCTCCAGGTAACGAGTACTTCCCTTCCTGGTGTAAGTTCCATCGACGACTGAGCACGCCACCCTCGGATCGCGGCTCCAACCTGAGTCTGTCAAGCCTGTCGATAATGACAGAAGCCGCTAGATCTCATGGGCAGAGATAGCGCTGCTGCAACTTTAAGATTGAGACGAAGTCGAGGTTGACCTGATGTGAGGACCATTACCGGAGCGAGAGAGGCTGTTATCGCCACTGGCTGTCCAGACAAATCCGAGTATGTGGCAGTCCCCTTCGCATTTTGCTGGTGTTGACTATCTTGTTTAGCCGGCTATCTCAGGCGGTTTTGTCCACGAACTCACCTTCATTCTACGTCCTCCCTCGGTCGCTCCATCTTCCTCATCGACTATCTTTTCATTCGCTGGCCCACTATTATCAAGCATCTTAGGCGTCATAGGCTCGACGCCCAATGTCGAAGATCGGCTGCTCCCAACGCATGCCGCACAGACTCTGGAGATTCGTACACAGGAAAGCTAGTGTGGATGGCTTGGGTCCAAATTCTTTCGCTCGCGTCGTTCCAATGTGTTCTGTCAAATCCCGTTCAAGCGACCCCATCACTGAGGCCATAGGGCGTATCCGACGCGATATTGGCGCAGTTCCCCCCAGGCTACTTCCTCGACCTGACGGAGGAACAGTTACCAGTTGACGATCCGATGGGCCACGAAGACACTTCGGTCCACGGAGTACATCTCGCGTGGATTCTGAACCATTTGTTTCAACATGTCCACCACTGCAGTGTAGAAGATGGCGGATCTTGGAATCGATAGGATCCTGATTTATAGATGAGGATCTGGAGACTATACAAGAGTCTTCGAGCTGGCGTCGACAACACCTCCGCTGATGCAGTGATCAGGTGTACTTCTTGTTGCAATGGGAGTGCGAGCGTCGTGGATGCAATTGATCCACATGATTGAAAGCTGATGCCCGTACCTACAATGAGAACCTGAGGATGATGCTCGCTGCGATATATATCACTGGGGACGTCGACAATTAAGACAATTGAAGGGTCTCGTATAACATCAAGTGTTCGTCGATTACTCGGGTGCGTGTGCGGAGAGGAAAGACATACCTGTCTTCGAACATCACGGAAAAGTGTGGCCTTGATTCTCCTCGTCACAATATCGTGTTCTTATCTGCCGTGGTAGTTGTCAGATATCCGCTAAAAATGCTTGAGACAGGTACGAGAGGATAGAGACGGGGGGAACTTACTCCCGTACCATACGCGCCTAATCTAGGGCGACAACATGATGATGATATCTCTGTCCGCCCGGACTTCATCAGTCGTACAACAGTTCACTTACGTTCTGTGAACATACGGGCAGCATGGCACACCAGAATTAAGCCGTTGGTCCAGATGGGCTAGTAGAACGGGAGAGAGTTCATGATGTTAGGGCGGCGGTATGGCAGTGCCCATGTGGAGAGATGATGGTGAGGATGTGGGCGAGAAGGTGGATGTGGAAACAATACTTGACATGAAACCCGTCGGTCGACTCGGACGAACATACTGGGAGGAACATTCCGCATCGAACTGGGTGCGGGCAGCAAACCACAAAGCCCTCAGGCTAGTCAGAGCAACGCCCAAGTCCATTGATACTCGTTTTTGAGGTGAGAGCTGATACCTGCAGACTATGTGTGGAGTTGGGCATTTGTACGTGCCCGCGCAAGATTCAATAAAGAGTTGGTAACCGCCAGCGTAAGTTCTGAGGAAGAATTCGTGTTGAAAGAACAATCAACATAACTTTGAGGCAGGATGTGGGCTCGGGCTTCAGGGTGGTCTCGTAAATCCGAAATCGCGGTAGGTCGCGGTGGCAAATGTAGAGTCGGGTTACAAGGCACTTCCCCTCGTGATTCCATCATGTTCAACCCTCAAAAGCGATTTCAAAGCCCCTCCCCGTTCATCGGGTGACAGCCATGTTGTCGTGGCTCCTCGCACTGGGTATTTTCTTCATCGTTCTGTTTTTGATCCAGTACATTCGTTGGAATGACGAGAAGCTCCGCACCCTCCCATCCGAGGCCGCTGCATTTTCCCCCTTGCGACTGACGAATACAAGCGTCCTAGAAACGTTTGAGACATATCAAGCGTCACCGAATTCCATTGATGGCCAGTTACCACCAAATACAGGGAGGAGGTACATTGTTGTTGGAGGGGTACGCATATTCCCTTTTGTCGGAGGCTCGTAGCGATGTCGCCAAATTCGGGTCCTCCTCGACGAAGTTTATTATTGATATTTGATTGTTTTTCTCTTAAAGGCTGGATTTCTAGGTGGATGGATCGTGATCCACCTCATTCGACGTGGAGAAGACCCCAGTCATATTCGGATTGTCGACATCCGGCCTCCCATTCGGAAGGACCTCACTACAGGACCTGCTCAGCTCGTCGAATTCAAGCAAGCAGATGTGGCGAATGAACGGGCCCTGCTTGGCGCCTTCACCGCTCCTTGGCCTTCGTCTCCAGGCCCAGATCAAGAAATCACAGTTTTCCATACCGCATCCAACATACGTCCCTACGAGCGACATCCATCCCTCCTGCACCGCTCGTCCGTCGTCAACGTCTCTGGCGCCCGAAACGTTGTCAACGCGTGTCTCGAAATCGGTGCTGCCACTCTCATCTACACATCTTCCAGTTCGGTGTGTGTCAAAGCCTCGACTTTCTTCTTGAATCCCTTCGCATGGTGGGCGAAGAAGGAGCCCTTGGGGTTTGTGCAAGTGTTGAACGACGACGAGAAGAGGCTGCCACGGCGGCACGAGGAATTTTTCTCGAACTATGCTGTTACGAAGTTGGGCGCTGAGAAGCTCGTGAGAGAGGCTAATGGGAAGTCAGGGAGAGATGGCGGGAAGGTTCTGAGGACAGGTTGTATCAGGCCCGGGAATGGTATCTTTGGTTCAGGTACGCAGTACTGTTTGGCCTTACTTCTACATCAGTTTTCAGGTTTTCGATCCTCTCGCTGACTCGACATCCTGACGCTAGGTGGTGACATGGTCTGTGGCGCCTACCTAACCCGCAAGACCAACCCAACGTGGTTCGGGCATATCCTCGCGTCCTTCACTTATGTCGAGAACTGCTCTCTTGCACACCTCTGCTATGAGGCTCGTCTGGTCGAGATCGCCAAAGGAAGCCCGAATCCTGACATATCCGGCCAATCCTTCCTCATTGCCGACCCCGGTCCTCCTCGAACATACTCAGATGTGTACACGATCTTGAATGCGCTTACCGATGGAGAGACTACCTTCCCGTATCTCTCCCCCACTCTCATGTTCATCCTCGCACAAGCTGTCGAAGCGTATCACCTCCTTCATCACTTCCTCACTTCTTCTCGCTCTCCAATTCTCTTCTATGTGTTGCGTATCCTTCCTCCAATAACAGGTGACCTTATAAACCTCCAACCCTCTCTGTTCTCCGTAACGACTCTCCATCTCATACTCGACGATCACCGTGCACGGTTACCTCCCACGAAAGGAGGGTTGGGGTATGAGGGAGCTTGGACTACATTGGAGGGATGTTGTAAACTTGTTGAAGAGTTTCGGGAGGCTGGTGGTGAAGTGGCAAGGAATGTGGGAGGCGGACTCGGTTTTTTTGTCGGAGGTGGGAAGGGGAGGGAAGACAATGGAGAGGAATAGTAAGGGTGTGAAGATGGGGATGGACGCGGCTGTGAATGTGTTGAATTAAACAGGTTTTGGTATGTTGTGTCGCGTAATATTAATATTAGCAAATATACAGATTTCTTAAGGTTTGTCACAAGGGGTGCCCTCGGCAATTTCCAGCGACGTCGACCCTATGGTTGTCCTTACTGATCTTGGTTCCGGGGTCCTAAAAGTCACTTTCTCCCAACTCTGAGCTCATTCCTCAACCAAGACCGATCCACAACTGGAATATGGTAGAAATCCGATTTCGATACGTTCTCTGGACCGTTCTTCACCTGTATGGGTCGTAGTTTCCGTGAAACCAGGGCTTCAGCAGTTCCCGCGAAATCAGATAACCTCCCCTCCAAGATCGAACTCCCTGCGTCTCGCCTCGTCTTTCGCTCACACTCCCCCTACGTCCTCGGGTTCAAATACGTGTAAAATGTAGTGTGCAGGGTACGCGAGGTATGTTATTTCTCCGAAATGAATAATCTCTTCTGACACGACCTGTTGGTGCACCTGCAGCCAGGCAGCCCGCTGCTCAATGCTCTTTATTGCAAGTATCAACACTTTTGACGAATCTCGTCCTTGTCCCCCTCCCCGCAATGTCCTTCCTAGAATGGAATTCTCTGGACTCGGTGGAAAACTCTACCCTCCGACCCCCATCAGGTGTTACCACACCGTCGCCATCTCTTCCATCACTGCCTGTCCCTCCACCGGATCCAATACCGTCTCAGGGCACAGTCCACCCTCCCGTTGCACCTGTTGTTACGGGTACGAGTACTCTGCGACAGTGTCCTCGATGCACCAAACAGGTTACAATCAGGAAAAATGGCAACGACTACCATTTCCTCACACACATTGGCTCCAAACAGTGTGATAAAGAGGTCAAGTGGCTAGAGAAGCAACGTTTACAAGCCGAAATCGGTGCTCAGACATCAAATTCACCCATCGGCCTACTCAGTGATGGCAGAGCCGGTCCGAGTCATAGCCAAAACCAGCAGTTCACCCACACAACTCCACCTACCCAAGCCGTCTATCATCCTGAACAACAATACATTCCGTCTCATCCCCCTGCCCCTGCTTCTCAGCCCAGTCTGCCCTATCCTCTCAGCCACCTTCCTCTCAGATCTGTACCCCTGACACGTGCCATGTCATATGAGGGACACTTACCGCTCACAAGACCTACCACTCCCCCCACTGCTTTCAGCAGGGATTCATCACGTCAGCCCCCATCTCCACCGTATCCACCCTCTTGCACCCAACTGCAAGTTCTGGGGAGTCATAGTCAGGGCTCGTTTGAGTATTGACTGGGGCAACATGTTGAGGAAGAGAATGTGAGGGTTGGCAGTAGTGGTGTTGTGAGCAGGGATGAAGAAGATCTCTATGCTGCTATGATCCGACAATGTACAGATATCTCAGTGGAATGGAGACCTGGTTCACTCTGGGACTTGTATCCATTTCAGAATCATGCCTATTCCACCTATGGATGGGAGCCCGTCAGTATCAAGAATGACCACTGGATTCGCCTGCGCTCCATCAAGTGTCTTCGACAGATATCGACATCAGGCACCAAGTCCTGCCTGTGCTGTGCTGTCATACCATCAACAGTGGCCTTCCGTACAGTTGTCCAGCGAGCCGAAGAGGCTCTAGCTCATACGGTATACAAGTACCTCTCGTCTCGGCAGCTACTTGTGGTTCTTCGCAGGGTGGCAGAACAATATCGTATGGAATCCTTACGGGTGAGTACCTATTGAGTCATTGATGATTGTCGACCTCATGCTTTCTATGTACATAGGTCTTGAACTTATCACAGAAACTTGACACAATGCTGAAACGAACCAACGACTATCAACGCATCAATATGCTCCTCGCCACCAATGACTTCCAGCGCCTTCAACAACTTATCGTGGTCGCCCTCCGGTGGGGAGCAAGTCCGTGCGCCATCATCGTGAAGCTTGGCCAGTGCATCAATTGCACGTACCATGCAACAGGAAGCTACAACGACCGAGAATTAGACGTTGCATTTCTCGTTAAGGCGATTGGGGGTCCTCGATTGCTGTACACACTTCAAAAGTCATATGGCCTTGTATCCTACTCAACTGTCCTTCGCAACCGCCACGTCCCCGACCTCATTCCAAGTGTGACGAAGCCCCAAGCCGATGAGATTGATGCTAATATTGCGTCGTTCTTCGGAGAGGAACAACGGCCCATGCTTCCCCTTTGTGGTCATAGTATCTTCATCGATGGGATTGTTATGAGCGCCTTAGCGTTAGCGTAAGGTAGCGAATAAGGCTTGTACGTTTTTGGG
>KL197767.1:62588-142659 GCA_000697665.1 Jaapia argillacea MUCL 33604 | reverse complement strand
GTTTGGACTGACAGCGTGAATTTCGCCATACGCTTGCGACCAATAGCNTAAATCACTGACTACTTGTCCCGTAGCAATTATACCTAAAGTAAGACCTGAACGGACGGTCGCGGGGGTTACTGCGCATTCCGGTTTGACCCATGGTCGGCTGGGTGGCTATGCCTCTGCTTCGCAGACCTATTACGGGTGCAGTCCAGTGTCATGGCAAGATCCGCTCTGCCCGCTGACCGAGTCGGCTGTGATGGAGAAACGGGTATATCATTCCCCGATGGGAATTTTCTCATGGGTACTCCGGGGTTAGTTCGGGCCGGAACCCATGCCAGGTAATATAAAAGCCTAGAGTAAAGAGTCTGAAGAGATTATCGAAACAGTGTCTACTCTTCGGATAGCCTGTTATTCTTTACTCCTTTCGACTTATCTTGATTCGCTCGCGCTTCGCGCTCGCTTCCCCCCTAACCTAACCTAACCCTTCGCGCTCGCTCCCCCCTAAAAATCCACTTTCATCCGTTTGTCGTAGGTGGTGGGTTTGATGGCCGCAATGCGTTTAGCAAGTCTGAGGGACATGGCGTGTGTAGGTGGGCGAGGGGTGAAAGGGGATGAGGATGTTGAAGGTGAACGGCGAGAGTTTCTTATAAACTGAGGCAATTCAAGCGGACAATGTGTGAAGAGCCACGGGCGTTCACTTCCATTTCCTCAGGGAGGCCACCAACCATTTACAAATGGTGCAAGGATGCGTAGGCAAATTGTGCCGCCCAATATTGTTCTAACTGTTGGCGAGTCTACAAGTGCCAAGGCAATAGTGGCTTCGACCGTTCTGCAAGAGACGCGGTTGGTGATGGGATGGCGTCATTTGGAATTAGAGAGGTACATGATCCCTGATAATCACAAACGACTCATGCAGCTGGGGAGGCAGGGTGAGTTGATACTGGCAAAGGGACATAGAGTGGTATGTTGGACTGGTTCGGATGTTGCGAACGGGCAACTGGGCGGAAATGCTGCTTCGCAGTCGGCTGGAGTAGGCAATAACCCATCGCAATCACTGCAAGAGTCACGGTGTCGTTTGATGGTTTCGGAAATTACAGGCTCTAGTGATGCTGGGAGCATTGAAATTTTTTGCTCTGTGGAAAAAGTGAAGGAAAGTCCAAGCAACCACCATCTCGTACTACCAAAACACCCCTCGCATCTTGAAGTTCGTGAAACAGTTCTCAAGACTCCGCTAGTCCAACCCACCGAACTACTAGCAATCCTGCTCTCCCACCACCAACTCTCCCTCAAGCTCACACAGGTTACCGCCGAACCCTCATCCATCCTCCTACTACAACTGGTCGCACCCATATTCAACTACGCCGAACCCTTCCATCGCTCCTTCGTTTATAGACGACTGGAAACTGTGTTATCGGGTCGCGGTCGATCGTTCAGTGAGAGGGAGAGGAGGAAGGTTTATTTGGAGTGGAGGTGTAAGAAGGTAATGAAGAAGGTGGTTTGAATGGTGAGAATGCCCGAGTTGAGCAATCAGCCTACGCTGGGGAGGCTTGGGCCGGGAAGAGTGGTGGAGGTGTTGTATAGCACTGATCTTGTTCTTCAACTGCCTCTTCTCCTTACTCGACATCCGCCTCCTAGCTTCCTTGCCTCACAACCGCACTCGTTGGCACCCCACTGTCAACCACCCCATTCCCCTTCTCCTTACTCTTTCAAATGACCCGAACCCACCGCCGACAATGCCGAAGCTTTCGCCGAAGACGGTGAGGACCCCAAGGACGATTTCTTGACAACCCCCCCCGTCCCAGCCCCAGAAGCAACAGTGCCTTTCCGTCTCTTGCCTTTGCCTGCAACCTTCATAGCCACATTCTCCATAACCGCTACATTCTCCTCTTCCTCCTCCCGCGAGCTCATCGCCTCTTCTTCGTCAGCATCAGCCTGTGCTTGATTGCACGCATCCTCCTCCTCTTCATCAAAATCCGACATGGCTTTCGACGCCGAGGGTGGACCGACCAATTGAGGGTCGATAGCCGGTATGGGTGCTGGTGGCTGAGCCGATACACTGGAATTCGACGAACCCTATGACGAGGGGTGGGAACAGGAGTTTGTAGCTGGACTGCTTCCGGAGGAGGGAGACGACGAGAACGAACGTCGGAGTCCGTCAGGCACGTCGAGAGAGACCGTATCAGGGTTGTTTGCGCGTTGGCGAACCGGGCCGTTAATGGATGACAGCTTCCCGCCGAGCAGCTAAATTTGTCCAGGGACCTGCATTCACTATTCAAGTAGTCAGCGGGTGTTGATATTGATGGCAACATCGGTCGTCGCAGAGACGAGTGAAAACTCAAGGGATGACATACCTTCGTCTTTGCTAGTGATGAGAAAAGTGGTGATGCTTTCGTATTTCGATTCCTTGCTGTCTTCTCGTACGTGTGCTGATCGGTCACCGTAAGTAGTACCAACTATATATACGAGGATACCGATCGCAGAGCGAAGCCCACCTGCTGAAACGACCTTCGACGTTCGCAGTCAGTTTGGTGGCGAGGATCAGGAGATTGTGTACATTGAGACAAGTGAGATGGCAGTACCAGTGACCTACATACGCGTCAGAAAACGCTTTCAGCGCGTTTTGTCGAGAGACGCGATGTCACTAACTGCATTTGTTATTCGTGCACATGACTTTACCGGCACCGAAATTCCGGATTCCAGTGAAACACGCGCGAGTGGATGCAGACTAGTCGTGTTGATAGAAGTTCATATTGCCCAAAATGGAGAATCGAACAAGAGCGACGACAGTATAAGTTACCTTTCTCCCCATCCTACATCTACTTACAGCCCTGTTCTGCTCTCCAGCTCGCACCTTCCAACATGACCAGCAGTATGTCATCCGTGCAGTAATATCTTGATGTGTTAACGACTGCTCGAAATAGTCAGGCACAAGAAGACCCTCAAGAAGACCTCCAAGAAGACCTCCAAGAAGAAGTCGATTTCAGAACTGCCCAAAGGCGGATTGTCTTTCGAGCTCAAGCCCAAGCCCAAATATATGATCGATAGGGTTTTGAAGTTTGATATCATGCAAGTCCTGGGTCTGAGGAAGGAGAAGGACTTCGTAGAGCTACAGGTCAGTGTTGTGGGCGAGTTGTGTTTGTTAGCGACCGACTGACTATCCTAACCAACAGGTCAAAATCCTCAAGCTGATAGAAACCCGTCTCCAAGTGAATAAAACTTGGAAGAACCAAGATCCTCGTGATTTAGAAACATTCACCGAAGAGGTATGTTGCGATATTTACTGACATAGTATTGTACCGATTGAAGTCCATAGGCCCTAGACCTCTTCCCTAAATTTCGAGGATTTGAGGCTGACTGGTCTCTAGAGCATATCACAACCCACCTGCTGAAGAGACACAGAAGGAAGAGTTTTATTACCGCGAACAAGGCAAGCGTGTTTCTTTCTCCACGTCATATTCACCAGTTGCTAACGCGGATATGAAACCTGATCAGGTACACACATTACGTTCTTTGGCATCCACTCCGGGTGGTACAGAGTCAGCCCCCGCTCCCCGCTCCCCCAGCCCTTGGCAAGCACCAGGCAGCTGTTTCTTCCCAGTCGAGTCTTATCTACGTTGTCTAGGCCTCACTCGGCTGATCCCCCGCTTTCTGTTTGCTGGGATTGTTGACGGGGAGTCGCTCGGCGTGTTCTTCATGTGGGATGCCAGGATACAGAGGGGCCTCTTTGATCTGGTGGTGGATGGAAGTGTGATGAATGATATTGAGAGACGCATACTGGGCACAGCCCTTGGCCATTAGGATATTCTATCTCATGCCAACTTTTACTTGTAACTGAACCATTAACTTGGTGGGTTGTGTAAATACTACCGTCCCATGCCTACTCCTCGACCACTTCACAGAATTTCATCAATATCTTTACCACTCTTCCTCCAAATCCTAAGCGGTATCCTCTAGCGTCTAGTATACATTCATGCTGATGTATGAGCACTGGAAAACTTATTTTTGACTTGAATGAAACTGTGCGACCAATATCTTGGGTGGGAGGATTAAAAAATGTGTTGTGACTGGGTACTCGGCCATGTGTCACAAGGGATGGGCCGTTTGGCCTTGTAGTGGATCATCGTGAACAACTGAACATAAGACAAGAATAGGGGCCTTTGGATTCGTCATCTCGTCAATCCTTGTCCCAAATGGATTCCGATTGGAAACTGGAGCTTCTCGCCCCTCGTGATACCGAGCTACCGAAGTCCAACGCTGTGCAACGGAAACCCAAGCAACCACTCAAACGTTCCGCATCATCTGATTCTATTGAGGAGATCGCTGGCTTCAAGGACGAGGATGTTTCAATGAAGCGAGAGGCCATGGCAATGTCAAAGAAGGGCCGTGGAGAGCAGGTATGTGGCATATATTTCCATTGTTATGACATTGTGAACCCATCTTGATCTCGCTTCATCAGATCGTCGAAGTCATTGTCGAGGGGCCAAAACCGAAAGCCACTTGTAAGGCCAAAACCGCCGTACCACGAGCCAAATCGCTCGCATTCAGTGCCTTACCTGCGTATATCCAGCCTATCTATCATTCCAAACTCATGCCCACCCTCATTGAGTTCTACAGAGCTGAGAAGGACCCATTTGACCCGGATCACGGTGAGGACCATTTCCTCAAGGTATTGAAGCGGGCACTTGGGTTGATATTCCCAGGAAAGTCAATTGATGTAGCGAGGTCGGGTGGACCTAACAATGGGCGTATCTATGCAATCGTGAGTCACCTTTTTTGTTCTATCCTTGCCATCTTCGGTAACGTTCTGTAGACTCGACAGGGCCTGAGTGAATGGCGACGGTCGTTTCATACAAATGCGTGTAAGTCAGTCAAACGAAGGATCACCGAACGCACGCGTACCGCCGAAGAAATTGAAGCTCTCGTCGCGGCTGCCCTTGAAGATGACGGGGAGGCTTATTTGGGAGAACCGGATCCTGAGGTATGTCGCGCTTTGATTTTACTTCAATATCCATCTAACCCACCCGTAGGACCCCGCTCGAGCATGGCGTTCTATATATATTCTCGAGACGATGTCCAGTCACATCCAAGTATTCTGGAGCACCATCGAGACGATTGGCTACCGTTTGAATAGCGTCTCAAACACCTGAAGGAAAAATTCTCATATAGAGTACTTAGTCCTGGGTCGCCGTTTCAGTGCTTGATCATCCTCGAACCGCTACGTACAGTGCCTTCGAGCCTCGGAGCGTGAAGACTGCCCTCCTTTGCTTCTGATATCCGTACCCGAGGTGTCATGGAACCGATTCAATTGCATCCAAGTCCTCTGAATAGTGTGGGACTGGGCCATTGGCCATCAACCACCCTAGCTGAGAGCCGTGATAGCAGTCAACGGCACACTTATTTGCCCAAGGACTTACTTCGACAGCCTGTAGGGAAAGAGTCACTTGTCCTTGTCACCGACCTGCACAAATCAACCTACGTGCGAGCCTTCCACTTCCAGACTTCGTACCACTTGCGCGACGCCACCTTCGACTTCCATGAAAACCTGCAGCTTCCGCAAATCCGTATTTTTTGCGCAGTATATCGCCCATATCACACAATCCCATACACTCTTCAGTTGCATTTCCTATAACCCTAACCTAAGGGATGAAGTAAGAATAGGGACAGGCTTCGGTACGAGACCAACCTGGAGGCCAATACAACACCGCTTCTCCAAAGACATGTGAAGAATCATCAAGCAAATGAGATTTCATGGAAGGACGTGCACATGGCGCGATTGTCTCAATATCGACGAAAGGCAACTAGTGAGCATTTACAATTCATTGTCGCGCTATATTACAACAACGTCACTATACTAATTACTTTCGCTTTTTAGTAGGACCTGTCAAGCCCTCAATCGGCTATCAGGTGCATTAGATGTGTTAGCAGGTTGGCAACAAACAGCATCAGGGTTAGACTCACTATGAGAGACTTGGCACCAGAGTGCAACTGCCGCTTGGCATAAAAACCCCTGGCCGGCTGGGTCGCTGACAATCGAAAAGGAATTCTTCCTATATGAAATGGGATCAGGGAGATAAGTGCAAAGAAACAAACAGACAAACTTACCCATGATGGCTCCCGCCAGCACAAAATCGGTAAAATCCGCCACCACCAGCTCACGCCTGCCCAGCTTACGGGCACTTCCCCTGCTATGCATCAGTGAAAGCTCAAAAAAGGAACAGTCAGATACTTACAGCTCAGCAACCAGGTGCTTCCCCCTCAGAAGCCATTGCACTTTCAGGACAAGATCCTACGCCCCCATCAGCAATGTCAAAAGGCAATCAACGCAGAGACTTACCCCTGTATCCGGGTCCACCCTTATCTTCTTGATCTCACCATACCACGAGTCGACGCGATACATCACATTGAAGAAAGAAACCCTACATTTCCAACATTAGAGTGAGTCAGACGAAAAAGAAAAGACGTACCGATCCCCCACATAGTAGAGGTTGCCCTCCGAGTCTGGCGATCCGGCTGAGCGCAGAGACAAGGACATATAAACGACACTTACCGCGACAAGACTTCTTCGATTTCCATGCGTCGTACGTTTGCGGTTTTATGGCAGAGACACGGTCGGCGACTGTAAGGGAGAGGGCGAGTATAGACATGCTGAGGAGGTGAGTGAGTGACGAGGACGCTGGTAGAGGCTAAGGGGGATGAGGACGCTGACCCTTGAACGCGAGAGCTTCTTATAAGGACAGATGAGACAATGTGCCGCCGAATCTGTGGCCCTACACCGGAACTATTGTGCTAGCGTCCACAAGGGCCACTGGCATGTATTTCCAATATTTGTGGCAGATTCTGTGGCCGCATGCTCACACCATTGTACTCAAGTCCACAGCATTCACTTTCTCTATTTTCAAATCGTTGCACAAAGTGCGGCCGTATGCTGAGGGTATTGTGCCTCAGTCCACAGCAGAGTCCGCAACCACTGGCATTCGTTTCTGCCATTTGCAAACGGTGTGACAATTCGTTGGGCGAACTGCGAGGCCAACCATTGTCACAACACTTGGCAACTCCACAACCCGCCCTCCCGCCTCCCAACAAAAGCATCAAAGGTCTTTCTCTTCAGTCTCCTCAGTCTAACTTGGGCTCTGTCGCCTTGACCCGTACCGCCAACCCTCCGATCCTCATACCTTGACCCTGACGCAGCTAACAATTACCTTGGGTTTTCCTAACCAATCCCACCGGCGTTTGACTTCGTACATTTTGCCAACCATCATGGCTCCCAAAGCCTCACCCTTGAGCTTGATCGACTATACCCTATGCTTCCCTAGCTAACGACCTCCGTCCCTTCACGCTCTCTCCTCTGCTACATCCCTTGCCAACACCTAGGCCAGATCCCTGTCAGACAATGGGGTGACAAGTCTTTTGTATCGCCATCTGCAAGTTTTGTCAGTGGTAGGCAAGTTGGGGGGTGTCGGAGAGGTTAAGAATGCCCAGCCAGTGTGGTGGATATCTCTCGGAGGGTGATTGGTGAGTATTTATCGATCTAACCCAGTCCTTGAAATGCTACTCACGAGTTCCAAGAGTTCCAAGCCCTTATGTTAGCAGCGTGGGTGAAGACGAATAAGGGTTCAAGCAATCCCCTCCGTTCGAGTTGCAATCCGACCAATGCCGCATAGTGCGCTCGAGTGTCGAATGCACATAGCATCTGTTGGCTATGGCAACGCAATGCGGCACTTCCCCGTCTCAGTATGTCGTTGCATCCTGACCTGAGCTTCTGTACTAATTTTTCCGCACGATCATTCTGAGTGGCTGTATGCTCGGCACTTAATCCTCTCTCCTCCCTGCTTTCCTTCAAGTTCCTCTTCGTTCATTAGTAGTATTCTCTTCAAGGTTGGTCAAGAACATCCTCGTCTCACCCACGTAAGCACAGCTACTCGTTCCTGACTACTTTTCATCACCTAACTCACTATATGCGCTTATTAGTCAAGTCTAAACCACCAGCTCCTCGCCGTCGCCGCACGACACCAGCCTGCCAGTGGTGAGCTGTTCCGTTACTCGACTTCCGATACTGTTCAACCGACATTTGAACATCCGTGAGGTTTCCGGCATCGGGCGGGCCATGGGGAGCGATCTACAGTTGGAGGAGCCGCATATGGGATTTCCAGTTGGATACATGTATCTATGAGATAGGAAAGGATTGGGGAATACATATAGTGCCCTCTGATACGTCTGAACAGTCCGAACTCTCTGCTTGGCAGGGAATGGGTGAATTTGTGAGGGGAAAGAAAAGGCATGAGGAGAATTATTTGAGAATTGTGATAGTATTGTACGGAGAATTGCTCGAGAATTGTTGGAAGAAACATCCGATTCCTCGAACATTTCCTCTGGGGGGATTGTGGCAAGTATTCTGAGACTATTCCTTGGTTTTCTGACAAGTCTCCGGCAATCTCCCAGACTAGAATTTTATCGTTTTGGGCTGTGTTACGGCCAATCATCTGCATCTCTGTCGTCTTTCGCAATCACCCTTGTTCATGGTCTCTTAGGGTTACGTTAGGTTAGCCCTACTCTCCCAGGTAAGCACAGCTCCTCATTGGCAACATCCTTCAATCAGCTAACCCACCATCCCTTCTGAAATACCCTTTAGTGTTCTTCCAGGACCATCCTGTGAAGGCCAGAACAGCCCTCCTCCCTCCTTCGAGAACGCTGGCCGACTCCCTACTACCAAGCCTACACTCTACCACATATGTTGCATTGTGTACCCTCCCTCGCTCCACGTTTGAACGACCTGGCTTTGTGTTAAGCAAACGGTACCAACACCCATGTAAGTACTGGTTAGAACGCGTTGTCTCCAAAAAAACTGAAGAATCATCGAGAACAATCGCCGCACGACGTTTGCGTTGCAGGATGAGTCCGGTTTTGTTTATTAAGTGCGTTACTCTGAATCATTCTCCCCTGTGGTTGATGTCTCTTCAGTAGGTATCACAGCCTTTGACGTTGTTATCCCTCAATACGAGGACGAAGAGTCACTCACTGAGGATCCAAGTGGGGCCGAGGATACTAATGAGGCCGACGACGAGGACGACGAAGGTGACGACAAGGGCGACGACGAGTAGGTGCCAACCTTAACTATGTACCAATACGTATACCATTCAGTTATTTCCCTTCTTAGCGTTAGGCTGTACAATGCAACGCATGCTCTACATATCTTTGTTCTACGTCCGTTGCGATCAACTACTCATAGCGAGAACAACGGAAGTGGAAATGTCCTTGGTAGTTATGTCGGCAGTTAATCCAGCTCAACCTTCGCAATTCTACTCACGACTTGCAATACCCTGGGTTCAGCAGGCTATAAGTGGAACACGCACGAGTGGATGCAGACTAGTCGTGTTGATAGAAGTTCATATTGCCCAAATAATTGAACATGCATCCAAGAGCGACGACAGTATACGAACAACCAGCTCCTATCCTGCGAAAATGAGAAGAGAGGGAGAACGCATGAGTATTCAATCCCTGATAGTGGGCGTATGGCACTGGTTCGATTGAAGGTGTCGTTGGGCGTTGTTGGCAGGCGTGAGGGTCAGGGAATAAGTATAAACGGATTCTTAAATACCGTGGGTGGATGAGAAAGGACAAGAGGGAGGGTGTGTACTGGGTCTGCAACGGTTCATCGTCAATGCTGCACTCAACAACGAATGCGATTCTTGTTGACCAACGTTTTTCAATTTGCTGTAATTATTGTAAATTCCATCATCGCCGCGCGCATAAGAGGATTCCCTCCTCTAAATAATTGCTAATCCATCACCTTGTCCTCTTAAGTGTCCCCCGTTCTTGCAAAGAACATGGCAACCGGCCTCTTGAAAAGCGACAACGTAAGAAGCCTGAACAACTTTCACCTACCGGTCGATGTGGATCTATAGATATTATTATCTCCGTAAACTATGTATCAGTGCGAGAGTAACGGAGGACTGTTGAGCCATTCAATCAACTGAATGCAACTGTTGGAGAGCATGCATGATAGGACGAGGGTGCATCCATTGTACTCGGCGGACAGGAGTCGCCAGCAACGTGTGAATAACCATGGGAGACATGAAGTTTGTTGATTACCCGGTTGAGCAACGAGAGATACAAGAAGAGATACCTGATGTCTTGCAGCTGGACGAGCCTCAAGATTCAATCTTTGAAATCGTGAAAGAGATGGGACAGACGTTCATCAATCATTGGAAGGTAATATTACAGTGATTATACACGCAGGGACGACGAGTTGCAAAGCACGAAAATACGGAAACACAACAGTGGCTGACGTGGCAAAAACGGACGGAAGATGGGAGGATAAAGAGAGCCGGCGGTAAAGGTAAATCGTACCGTAGCCATGCAATGACATAATCCCAGCGTATCAATTCACTTCTGTGGCAAAACTTGGGGGATCTGCTTGCAGACCGACAAGGCCGATGTGGGCCACCAAGACATCTGCGAGTCCATGCTGAACACTTCTGTGAGTGGCGGTTGATGGGTTGGGAAAGATAGACGACTTACTGAATACCCCACAGATCAGCATCATCTCCTGTTCTGTAATGTCATCATCCACCACGATCGGCGAGTGCTTGGGCCGTAAAGATGGGAGAAAAGAGAATCGATCTAGGTGCTGGCAATACAGGATGTTAGCATATGAGTGACATATTGACGGAGACGCAACATACACGAAGGCCAAAGGGACATGATCGGCGTGAGGTGGATCGTTAACCTGAACGAGTGGACCTTGGTCACTGCAGCCAAGGTGTCGAGCGAGGTTTATCATTGGGCTGAGCAACGCCGCGAGTTGACGGGCGTGGGCGACGGCGACGGCGACGGCGATAGGATGTAGAATCAAGCGATTGGAATGAAGGCGGCGAGGTGGGCTGGAGAAGACAAGCCCTTGGGATAGTTGCACTATCCGAAGGTTATAGAGAGGGAGCGTCGAGAACTGGTTACAGTCGTCTGCAAAGACTGGAATCGTCTGGCAAACCCTTATTTGTTCGAACAAAACAAGCGGGACCACCAAAAAGGCAATGTTTACACACGGTTAGGCGCTCGAGGTCAGCGAGGAGGTTTGATGCAGCTTGGGGGCGGTTCGTCGTATGTTCGAGCTCGTTTTTCTTTTGTATATATCGCTGAAATCGATCTTTTCTGATGTTTAGCTCGCTTCCCCACATCCTCTACATCTATGCGACTTGTCTCGAGCTCATACGTTTATTACGACCTCAAGCAAACGTTTAAGCCACATCAGCATCTTTTGGGCAGAGTTGGCCCTTCCGCCTCCGGTCTTTAAAGCTCTCATTGCAAACCCCAGATCAGCCCGATCACCTTTCCTTGCTCTCAACACCATCCTCCGCACCTTGCAAACCCAAACTCGCCTTCTCACCTTAACCTTCTTCTCCTTGATTGTTGTGTTACTTGCTGCCTGGCGTACTCATGTCCGACCCGGCAACCTCACCCAAACGAAAGTCATACTTCGTAAGCTATTACTGCCGTAAATTGGGCGGCTCTCGCTCATTGATCAGTCTCTCTCGTTATCAGACAACCCTTACAGCCTTTGTGCCAATTGATTGTGCTTGTTGTACCTATTTCACCATCTCGTTTAGCAGCACACATATAGAGGCCTCCCATTGGCAGTTTCCGCCGCCGTCTCCAGTCGAAGTCATGAATCGCCATTCAAGTTTTCGTCTGCCATCTTCCCGGCGACGTCTGCTTCTGGCAACCTCCATCGAAACAGTGAACTATCCCTCGGCATCCTCTTCAGCCATTCTCCTTTCATCTTACTGCCACCAAAATCTCTGCCTTCTCGTTCCCCTCATGACCGGTGGCTCAACGAAATCCGCCAAACGACCTTCAATACCGGGTGTCACCTTATACCTTGCCTTTCCGGTCATGATGACCACGCTTCTTGGAGGGAGATAAACATCACACCGTTTCCTGCCCCCCCCCCCAACCCTTCCATTCCTTCCCCCTGGCATCCACCGACTTCCTCAAACCGCATCACGCATCCACTGTCAAAACTAACTCTCGCGATCCCATCTCCATACCTCCCCAATCTCGTACAACTTGCCAATAACCTGTCTCGCTCTCTCCCTCCCTCCGCACTCCACATAAGGATCAAACAAGAGTTTGTCCAAGTCTGGAGGGACGACAGGTCGGAGCATCTCGGAGATTACACCGAGGACGTCGGTCAAGAAGGATGGTATGGAAGGCGAGTGAGAGTTGACGTGGGTGAAGAGCATTATTTGATTCGAGGCTGAACTGGGTGGGAAGAACGTGGAGAGACATTGGTGGAATATTTCGTGGGCGAGGTCGGCTGGTAGAGGGATTTGGGGAAAGTACAGACCCGAGATGGATGGAGCTGTGCGTTGTGCTGGTCGTGGTGGGGTTTGAAGTTGTGATCAAGTCGTGGATAGGGTGGATGTTGAAGTTTTTGGAGTGGTGGCGGTGATTGGAGATGGGGACCCATCAAACATAGAGTCCTCGCCATCTTCTTGATCTGGTCGATGGAAGGTATCTCATCGAACATGGGCTGCGTAGGACTTGGTGCCTCTCCAGTGGGGGAATGTTAGTATCGATTAGCGCGCCATGGGTTTAGGTATGGTGTTGCGCGACGGGATGGCGGTGTACACGTAGCGAGAGGCACTTGTTGGTGATAGTCGCTCCTCCTCGTACTTGCGTTTCAGTAGCACTGTTGAGGTTGTTTTCATGCCTCTTGCCTCTCGTCTATGACCGGGTGCTGTCCGGCCCGCATAACAATGGGATGTGCTCTTTACTAGGCTACGGTCCTAGAATGGCTCTGATGTATGCCTATCGACATGTCAAAGTACCACTACTTCGTGGTTCCTGGCATCAGCAAACAGCATACCCCTCTCCTCAAACTCCTTGTTATATTGCATGTCTGATAACCGTTTCTTGGAAGGACGATCTTCGCAAGAGCGTGACGAGGCTTGGCGGCGTTTACGTGGGGAAAAGGGGGACGTAGGCAATGACCTAGCTGGTTCGAGAAAAAGGTCAGAAGTGGGAGGTACATTCTCGACGTCTTCTGGCTCCTTCCTCGTAACACCTGTGATACCAAGCCCTACGAAATCAATTCTCATTTACCCATCCCACAGATAAATTGGATAGAGTCACTCTTGGTTTTAGTCGGCCGAGCAACTTCCTTAGCAACTTTGAACGTGTTCACCCCTTGCTCTCCAGACCCAACCAAGGTCTTCTGAATCTCCCAATCAGCCTCATCTTCTTCCAATCGTCCAACACCCTCGTCACCCACTCATCACTCCCCCCCATAGTATGATAATCTATAATCCCCTCCCACTCACTCCCAGGAGCAGTCTTGTTCACAAAGATCACTTTCCCCGCCAAGTCGCTACTGCTGGTGCTTCCACTTGCGACACTTTTCTTCCTTGATGCAGGAAGAGGACGAGGGACGGGAGTGAACAGCTTTCGCAAACTCTTTGACGAGTTTCTTGAAACCACGGACTTTGAGTGATGTTCCCATTATGAGGAGGAGGTCGGGTGTGCGATTGAGGTCGGTTGTTTGGATTGTACCGATCTCGTCGCCTAGTGGGTGAGGTTCGTCATACAAGACAATCGCAGGACGTAGGGTTCCAAGTCTCAAAGGTCGGGCCAAGCGCACTAGACGGGCTTGGGCTATAAAGAAGAGTGAATTAGACACCAACATCATGTAAGAGATGGGTGAAGGACGAAACTTACAACAGGCGGAATATTCTGGATAGTCTGGAGCATGTCCTCGTTCGAAACCTCCATGTGTTCCTCCGTACAAGCCAACTTGAACTCCGCCGAACAGAACGTACATCTCACGCGGTGAATATCACCATGCAATTGTACGTTCCTAACTTCCTTTACCCTGTTCTTCCCCTTTCCCTTCCCTCCAACAGCCTTGGCGCCGTTACTGGAGCTTCCCAGTAGGCCCGACCTCTCTTCTAATCCTTCAACCTTCTGAGTGTATGAGCGCAGGAGGTTACCCTTCGCGTCAAGGATTTTGAGGAAGGCATGGGTGAAGGGCTGGCGCTGTCCATTGATCGTCCGAGTTGGGAGATGAAAGTGTAGAACAGTGAGGCGGATGTTGGGTCGCGAAAGAGGGAGGCGTCGAATAGGTCTCGTCCTTTGAGGACGACATCGGGGCACTGTTCCTTCACAAGGTTGTACAACCCATCGGAGGAACGAAAATCCTACGCAGTTGTGAGATAGGGGGGTTTACATGATGACGTAGAGACCTACTGGTATGCCACAAGAGCAAGATATTCCAGAGCCAGTCACGACAATCTTTTTACTTTTGGCGACAGCGAGCGAAATGTTGCTCAAATTACATTGACTTGTAGGGGGCTCGAGGTCCAAAGTTATAGTCATTGCAATAAAAGACCAAAAATATGTGCGAGAGGAATGAAGATGGTCGAGTCAATGGTTCTTGGAGAGGAAGAGTCGCTGTGGCAAATCCGGTGGCTTCGTTCAACTTCAAAGCCCCTAACCGCGCCGCGTACAGATCACATCGTTCGTTGTCCGTTTCAACACGTTGCGTCGTGTCCTCTGGGTGCAAATTTTCGACAAGTACTCCGAGGCTAAGTTTGCCCCACTTTCCCCAATGGAATCAAAGAGAACACTCAAGAGATATCAATGGATGAGAAACAGAGACAGAAATAACGGGCCCATGGTTGAGCAATACAAGTAGAGTTCCTCACGAACAATAAACAACCGGCAATGGAATGTATGTCTTCTTAACACAAGGCGCCACTCTTACCCCCTACCCTTACCCTTATGCTTGCCCTTGCCCTTGCCCTTGCCCTTGCCCTTCGCCTTAGCCTCGCTCTCTCCTTTCCGAGCCTCTTTCTCCGAGGAGTTCTCTTCCACGCCAAGGTCACGGACGCTAACTATGCTCGTACCTCCCTGGAGGACATTTTTGAGTTTGGCTTCGACGGTGTCGATTCGGGTCTGGATCTGATTAAACAGCCCCTGGGTGCTCCGGAGGAGTGTAACGCATTCCTCTAGCGCGGTTGCAACCTCATCGCTTGACAGGCGGGACGGGGAGTATGGGATTGGAATGATCCGGCGGTTTGCCTTGTGAGGTCGTCCCGCGGCAGTTCTGGTAGTGGAGAGAGATGAAGAGGAGACATTTGGATGTTTCGCACTGCCTAGTTGTTGTTGGGGTTGGACCACTCAGTTGAAGACAGGGGGAAGCAACACACACCTCCTTTGAAGCGCTTCGTTGCCGGCTCCTCTTTGACCCCCAAAATGTGCCTTTGAGGCGACCGTGATCTTTTCGTTCCGCTGATCAAGGCCGTGAGGTCATTGGTAACGATGCAATGCAAGTTCTTCTTTTTGCACCTGTCACACGTAGTCTTCGGATTGCGTATGATGCATTGCATGTTCTCCTGGCGGCAATAATAGCAAGCCTGAGATGCGAGATGTGAGACACTGGAGCAAAGCCATTGAAATAGAAACAGTCAAACATCGTCACCCTCGCATATATCACCCTCGCCTTCACCGCCCTCGCCTTCATCACCCTCGCCTCCATCACCCTCGCCTTCATCACCCTCGCCTTCATCACCCTCGCCTTCATCACCCTCGCCTTCAGAGACCTCACTCTCGTTGACTTCGGAGGCCTCGCTGTCGTCACCAACGGAGTTATCAACGCTAATATCCCCTCCGTCAACCCCGAAGTCTTCACGTCTACCAGTTCTGGTATTGATGATGTGGGAGAGGGAACGAGCTCCGGGTGGAGGAGTTGGTGGAGGAGGTGTGTGAGGCACGATTTCCATGGGGTTGTGAGGTTTGTGAGGCGAGGAATGAGAGTCCTTGAAAGAGCAGGGCGACGAAAGGGAGCAACTCGATTGAGCTAAGTTTGAATAATGGCAATCAACGCTGGTAATTTCCGCCCAGGTCACACAATACACGTGTGTCCAGAAGTCGGTTGTCGAGTTGTCAGTTGTCGAGTTGTCATGAACTGTGAATGCTTCCGTGACTTCTCAGTAAGGTGCGTCGCGGTCGATCTCCTTCAAGACTCCTTTCGTCACCATCACACATGCTCAAGTCCAACCAAGTTCAGATTTCCGTTGCGAACCTAGGCAGCTTGGGTAACGGGGTCTTCTGTCAAACGATCGTGGAGTTTCTCCCATGGAAAATGAAATTGGAGTCCCTCCATGCATGTATTGCAAGACGAGCCCTCGAAGGCTTGTTCACGGTCAGGACGTCTTGCAATGGGCGGTTGTGCATGCGTCTCGAGCCTTCACCCCGAACTTGCGAGGGCTTCAGCAAATGGTCTGATGATACAACAACCATATCTGACACGCTATACCATGTCAGCGCCCAGATGATAATGAAGGAGGTGATGACTTGCCTCATCATCACTGTGTGGTGACCATACACTTTGGATCAGAGCTTCAGACCCAGCGACATTATATGACAAACCACACAAAGCCGAGGGCGTGACATTCTTGTTTTGTTCAACACTGTGTTCGCAACTGAGAGCAAAAGTTGGCTCGAAAGCTAAGGCGTTCCGGACTTCCTGTAGCAAGGAAGCGCTGGATGGCCACGCGCTTCAGGCTATCTGCATTGTGGAATGGGAGCTTAGCCAGAGCCCTGCGTGGGGGAGGGCGACGTTGTACAAGCGATCGATATGATTTCCTGAATGGTATGTAATGGCGGAAACCTCAAGTTCCCACCCTTTGAACCATCATCCGCCGTTGTATCACGTCGTGAGATGGCAATGGATCCAAGCTTGTCAAGAATGTTGAGGTGCGATGAGAAGAAAGGCGTCCACACGAGAGGGGCGAATAGATATCAGTGACAGCCGAGGTAATGACAACCCCGAGATATACACGAGGTTCCACTTTATATAGAAGTTTACAAGGAAGGAGGCGATTCGGCGATAAAGAGGTGTAGAGTCCGACAAAAGGTGAAAACCCGAACGCCTCTCCGAAGTTGAAAACCCTGCGTTGCGATGTCTTAGCCATCAAGGGCTTCCTGGCCACCAATCGTCGACGTCATAAGAGATACATCGTCTCTACCAAATTTGAGTGCCAGCTCGCCATATTCAATGGCTTTTCAGTTTCGCCGTATTATCCGATGAGCTATCGATGGGAGAGCGTGAGGGATCCTGAGGCTGGATCTAAAGACTGGAGGGTACGTTGAGACGGTGACGAACGGGGAGGAGGATACGGAGAGCTTTGGCTCCCCATATCGTTGAAGGCGTCAGTAAAAACGCAGCGCACATCTTCGTGGCGAACCGGGTGGCGTGTGAATGCAAGTACTGTAACAGGAGCACTCGATCGCTTCAAGGCATTCTAGGGTATTTTCCTAATGACACTCTCAATCTGCACCGCTTCACTTTTTTGTGCTTGGAAGAGACGGCATGCGAGGATCAGAACGTACTGGCATAGTATAAAAATGGCCAATTCGGAACCATGAAGAGCGGGAATGGTGAGACAAACGATGTCCCAAACGGTTTGGACGTGGGAATCGAACTGTACAGTTGCTGAATTCCGTTTCCGGTGTGTTGTTCCCATCACGTGTTTCTGCTCTATTCGACTTCACTCAAAACTTGAATTCACTCGACTAGCGAGGGTAATGATGTAGACCCTGACGAGCCTCGATTGATCGTCGAAGCTCTCGTCGTTAGGAAGATGAGTATTGAGGAAGCGTTTTTGGATTTTGGAGGGTTTGAAGTCGTTTGAGTGGGATCGTGTGTGGTCGACTTGGGATTCCGGTGCTGAGGTAGATGGGACGCTTGTTTGACCCACAAACCAAACTTGCGCCTCCATCTACAGGAAGAACAACTTTTTCAAGGTATAGCTCACCTCACCTCACGACGGTGATATTGACGGACAGTGTTTTGTATTTTCTCATGCGGCTCCTCGTGTCTTCTTTCTCATAAATCTTATTTGCTATAGTCATTCTTGTACTTGTGATTGTGATTGTATGATTGTAGTTGGGCATTCGTTCGATTTTGTCTCCATAGATTTCTGGATCTCGTCCTCCGCTTGGTCGGAGGACATGTGTATATGCTATCGTTCTTATGTCTTTCTTGTACCCCTCTAATCTACGAATGAGACGTATCTGGGACTCTCGCGACGCTACGAGTTGCAAGGAAGGCAACAGTCGATGTCAGCCCAAGAGTCAATGTAGTCAAATACTACATTCAAAAACTACGATAACAACAGTGACGGGGCCATAAAGATGTAGGATGATGCAGAAGGTATGATGATTGTGTCGTGATGCGATGTGAGAGAATCCAAGTTGAACAGATAAGCGATGAGATTTAATAACGATAGCAATGCATGACGGAATAAACAACGTGAGGAACATTTGTGAGGAACTTGGAGAAAAGCATGGAAAATTATTGTTTGATCCTCTTATGTTTCGAGGTCGGAGTCGACGGTCTGTCGTTGTCATCAACACCCTCGTCTTGGAGTTCGGCTTGCCTCCGCTTCGGACTTTGGCTGAGCGATACATCGGTCCCGAGTGTTGGAGACTGTGGATTATTCTGATACCCAGAGGGGTTTGAAGGATTGGGTTGAGTGAGAGCAGGAGCTGGGGCGAGGCCAGACTCCTCCAGTACCCCTTCGATGGCGTCGTCAATATGACGAAGAATATTGTCATAGTCTGCCGCCACTTCAGGAGGAAGTTGACGGAACTCCCCCATCTTCGGCTGAGGTGTGGATGGCGAAGGATCGGGGGACGGCGGCGCGACAACTGCCGCGGCGGGGACATCACGTTTCCGGTGGGGGTCCTGCCGTGCCACCGCCGCGTTCCGCAAAGCGGCTTGCTCCTGAATTCGCGCTTGGTGTCTCCCCCAGAAGATGGCGTGTAAGGAGATGATTAGGCTTCGAATCGTCATACCCCACCACTCAGGGGGTTCGAACGTGAGTCCGACCTGAATGAATTTTGATTTGGCTTCTTCCGCTTGCTCTCCATCCGCCTCCCAGTTCACGATAGTCCGATGCGGAATCTTAACTTTGGAGTGGGGTCCTTCATAGCAGAAATATATCCAACATAGGACGTAGAAGAATGATTCGAGGTCATCAAAATAGTTGTGGTGACCGCCGCCAGACAAAATTCTCAGAGATTGGAAGGCGCGAGTACCCTACGGAGGAAGAATGAGCAGTGATAAACAAGATGCAAAAGGGAGGTTATGCTTACAGTTCTGAAATCAGTCGCCGCATTGCTGGATGCTCTCCCGACCTCAAGAGCGAGGTCAAGGTCGATGAGAATTCCACGGTTGCCGACATCGTTAGGGTCTCCAAGGAGGATGTTGCGGAGACTGACATCGCGATGGAGAATACCAATCTCGAGTAAAGCACGATGGCCTAGTACGATTCGTGTGAGATTCTGCCCGAGGTGAGGGAGAAGGCAATCATACCTGCGATTGCGTCCCGAAATGCAGTCAGCAACTCCAACTTGGTTGTGAAGTGATCGAGGCAACGTCCCCAATGTTTCATCACCAGATAGCAATACCGACGATCACTGATCCAAACGGGCACTTCGGTTTTTGGTTTGGTTCCCGGTTGGCTATGGTGATGTCTCATACGCCGCTCTTTACCCCACCGGTTCTCTGAAATTAACTCCGCTTCGCCTCCAAAGATTAGCTGGCCGACACCCTTCAGACCAGCTTTCTTGACACACTCGAGAAACTCGAGCTCCGGTTTACGATCGACGGCACGCCATGCGTATTTGACAAGGGCCCGACTGCCGCGATAGTCGACACTCCATGCTATCGTGCCCCGCCCACGGATGGACATGCGGAAAAAGAGAGGTGCTTCCTGTAACGCAGGAAGGGATTCAACGACTCCATTAATATTGACATCCAATCGGCGATTTCCATCTGGGCCCCAATATATGTTATCGTCGAAGCCGAGGGCGCGCTCATCAAGAGAAGCGAGGCCGAGGATGAATCGAATGAGGGTGGTTGGAGTCTGGTGGACGCGAATTTTGGCCGAGTACATCAACCCCGCGCGGTCGTATTGGACAAGACAAGCGTGGGTCGCCGAAAGCAGAAGTCCGTACGCGAAACGACGATTGTGCTGTTGGATGATGAGTTCGCGGGCGTAGACGGCAACTTGAACGATGTCGTTTTCCGACAATTTCCCAAGTTTGACCTCGATGCAGGCGGTGCAACCACGGTATGTGGGATCGGACAGGGAGTTTGACCCAGAGATTGCTCGCCCGGTTCCCATGATACAGATGTCGGGTTTGGTTTTGAGGAGGGTCACGTAGGAGTGTTTGATGTGTTCCATCGGGGTGGAGTGGGTGTCGATTGCCCTTCGAGATCCGCTCAGATTGAAATGTTCCAGGATTGCGTTGATGCGCTCTACCATTGGCTTGTACAGAACCTTTTCTGCCCTGGGTTTTTGGGGAGTGTCAATCCATCGGCGTTCCGTCTCTGACCATCCCTTATAAACTTTCAAGAACGACGCCATCTGGGCATCCACCTGGCGCTGCTCCTTTCCCTTCTTCATGAAAACATCCCTCGCAAATTTCCGCCCTCCATCAACCCAGCAACCCGCCAACTCGGCCTTCAGCAATAACCTGAGTTCATCGACCGCACGCGGACCCCCCATCTCAACATGAGTGCTGGATTTGAAGGGTGTGTCTTCGACGGCACTTGGCGAGAAAGACATTAAGCCAGGGGCCACGACTCGCCCTCGACCTTGAGCGTTCTTACTGTCAGAAGTTTCTGCGGCAATGGAGCCGCCTGACATGGTCGACGATGGGGGATTATACATTTCTGCAGGTGGGGGATTGACGGTCTTGCTCGCGGATTCGTATGAGATGATAGACTGGCGAATGGGTCCGGTATCCAAGGTGGTGAGGGGGAGACCCTCGTGGGGGGGCTCGCTCGAACTAGAGTCTGAGCGATAGTACAGGGGAAGTTGTAGAGGGTCGAGTGGGGGGTTGGGGTTGGGTGATTTGATGCGAGTTGTCTTGCGAGTTGATTTGCGATCCCTGGTGGAGGAAGGGTCAGCCATGGTTGCTGGGGGTTAAAGAGATGGAGGTGGATTGTTGAACGGCTCGCCTTTATAGAAGAGTACAGTCATCTACGGGTCCTTGACACCAAAATTCATATCATATTTAGCAGCCTCCACCAAGGCCTTCTGGAAATTTTGACTATCTAGTATTGTCTTATAGAGTCTCAAGGTGCTGTATGGGAGTTTTGACGATCCCCTGTTAGCTACTCGTTGAATGCGAGACAAAACTCGGAGGAGGGCCATTTTGAGCCGATACGGGTCCTTGAGACACCTTGTCACGGTATAGTCACATTACTATTTTTGGTACCAGTTGATGTAATCAGCGACTACATCGAGTGAGACGCGTGTCTCATGAGGAGTGTTGGCGCTGTAGCACTCGGTAGAGAACATGTATTGGCATATTCTTTGCTGCACACCATGCAGGCGATCAGTGGCGAGGTTTTGACACCAAATTTGCATGAGTTTTCCCTGGTCATCGCTCTCAGGAATGGTGAAAGGTTTTCCAATTTTTCAAAACCCACGGGGACACCCGAAAGACACCCAAGTTTCTAATTTATTGGGATGGTTGCCTGTATCAGGATGGGAGGTAGTTATAGCCTAGACACCATAGTGTCACTTCCCAACGACTTTGCCTAGCAGAGAGGCTGGAAACCGGTCGAAACATCGAGTGTATCAAGGACCCGTGGTGTCTCAAGGACCCGTTGATGACTGTATCGCAATCAAATTTGATCTGTGGCCTTGATAACAATGCGTGGCCCTGGTTGCAATATCCTATTGCGGACGGCCCAAGCCACAGCAACACCCACAGTAACCAGTGCAGCGTCAAAAAGAGCCTTGGACAAAGAGGCGGATAGCAGCAATTCAGAATTTTCACAACTATCTATCTCACGAAATAGAGACCTCGGGACGGAAGCACTCAGAGCAGCGAACCGTAACTACTAGAAACCGAGAGGGAGAAACACGATCGGTCACAACGGTCACGCACTGGTGTCATGAATGTCACACGCTCGGAATTGGATTTCAAGTTTACTAGCCGCTACCCGTGACTCCGTCCCGGAGGGGTATCTAACCTGCTCGCAACAGCTCACAATTATAAATACAAAGAATGAAAGCTTGAGAGTCTCAGCGGCGGCACCTACGGCGCCGCCGCCACCTTCGACTGTCCATATGCCATTGGAGGCTCATCGCCTTTGTCCCCTGGTAGTGGTTTGAATGGTTGGCTGCGTGTATCGCCACGAAGGGCAATAATTGATTTTTGAAATGACTTAGAAGTTTGAAAAACTCAGCAGCAGCACCTCTGGCACTGCTGCTCCCTTCCGCAGTTCAGTCGTCGGATGGTTGAGAGTGGGGTACCCATGAATAGTGGTCGGGCAGTCGGAGAGGGATGCGAAATGTGACGGAGACATAAACCACGTGGTTTGTCTCGCTTGTGACGCGAGTGCACAGAGTACCACAGAGTGGGATCTGGTGCTGTCTACGCATCCCGGACCGCACGTAAATCTTGGACATGGTAGCAAAGAGACATTTGGGAGCAAAATTTTGATGCTAAGACGACACAGGACTGAGGAAAATGATCACAGAGCTGGACGGTCACTCGCGTGGTTTGTCTCGCGTGGTTTGTGACCGTTACTTTGTCTGTCACAACTGTGGATTGTATTATAGATTACAACTTGATTACTGTAGCTTCACTGAGTTCGTGTATCTCAATGAATCACAGCTGATTTGATCAGGTTTTAAGCGGGTTTTGATACTAAGCTTTCACTCGAGAATTGCTGTTGTACAGTGTACACGCAGGAGGTCGGGGACTGGCGCTTGCCGCCGCTACAATTCTAGGTATGAAACCTTGAGAGACGTTGAGAGGCGGGGGTGACCGAGTTTCTGACTCGGAACCTCAACAGTGTCCTTTGAAAATAGCCTATCAATCCAATGGGTTACATATGCGCTTAGTTTAGCAGCCATTACGGATCAATCAGACCTGTCCCATTCCGAGAGCTCACGCGGTCAGAAAGGGCTTGGATTGGGCGACCGGTTGGCCTCTTGACGAACGACGCCCGCTCATGCATCGCTCGACATCTAGCAAGGTTGAAGACCATGCCTTACCCGTGCTTCCTCCACCCGATTCACCTCCAAATTCACCTCAGACTCCTCGCATCCATCAAAGCATTGACGGAAGTCACACCAACTCGCCCACGGCTGTACACTGTTCAAAACCCGAGTGCGACGATTTCGGCTCCTTGACTGGAGATACCGGTCCTGGGCTACGACTCGCGACGACAACCCATTCCCATCTCGTGATTGGCTCCGATTCATTTCGAAGGGGAGCCTACAGAAGACTTCACAGTCAGCGAAACGACTCCGACTCTCCAGCATTAAACGATTCAACTCACCCATTCTGAGGTCACCATTCCCGTCTCGAGCCCATTCCTGCCCCTGTACAACCCACTGAGCCTGTGGCAACGCGTTCGCAACGTGAACGCAAGCTGTCTCACTATCTTCGAGATCTACAGTCTGCCAGTGGTGAGGGCACGACCTCAGCACATCCATCAGATCCTGCAGTGCCGGTTGGAATGTCGGTGCCATGGTGTCGTACATCCACTGTCGAAGATACGCAGGACGAGGTGCAGGAAGTGACGGGAGTTGAGTATGTGCTGGTGGCTGAGATTGGCGAGGTTGAGGCCCTGGAACCAAAAAATCTCGCCGAGGCCAAGGGAGGGCCGGATTGGTTAGAGTGGGAGAATCCAATCAATGACGAGCCGAAGATGCTTGAGGATTCGGGAACTTGGAGCCTTGGAGATGAATCGGAAGGCATGAACGTCATTGGATCTTTCGCGGGAAGATAGATGCCGCCAGCCATGTTATCCGTCACAAGCCTCGCCTAGTAATTAGCCCAGGGTTTCAGTCAAGTCCCAGGAGACTATTATCTCGACACTTACGTACCTATGGCAAGCCGCGCAACGACCACGAACCTCATCAAGTTGACATGAAGGGAGCCTATCAAAAAAGCGAACTTACCGACTTCGAAATTCTGTACACGCGTCATCCCCCTGGCTACCACGCTCCGAACTCCTCTGGCAAGGCCCTTTGTCTCTGGAAGACTGTTTAGGACTTGAAGCAATCTGGTCGCCGCGGGTACCAGAAGCATACTTGGATCTTCGTGGACAAGTTGGGCTTCACTCGCGTTCAGGGAGAAGAAGCTGTCTTCTGTCGACGAGACAAGGATGGCAGCATAATTGTCGCGGTTCATATCGATGACTGCACTCTCGTGGCTTTGAATCTTGCTCTAGTTGTTGACTTCAAGAAGAATTTGGCGAAGTTTGTTGAGGTCACGGACCTAGGTGAGTTGCGTTGGTTGTTAAGTATCGAGGTACAGCAAGAATGCGAGATACTTACCACTCAAATCTGTCAGCGCTCCTGCGTCGATTCAATCCTTCGTCACTACTCCTTCGAAGACCTCAAACCATCCTAACCCCGATGGTAACCAATATCCACCTCTCGTCGTCACAACCCCTTTCGTCCACGCGTGAATGCTCTGATTCGAGATATCCCCTATTGCGAGGCGGTTCCCTCACATGCTCTCGCTGCTCAGCCAGACATATTCTTCGCTGTCACCACAAATTTTAGGTTCCCAATGGATCCTGGACAGGTTCATTGGGAGGCCGTCAGACGCGTGTTTCATTACTTGAAGGGAACTGGTAGGTCGGAGTGAATGGACCCATGGAAAACGAAGTAAACGCTTCGTTTCGCTTATCTGATGATTTTATAAATGTCGCCGGCGGTGCTTAGCCACCTGCGAAGCCAGCGACAGTTGATTTCGAAGGGGAAAAGTGGGTGGAGGGTACATTGGCTGGGTGTTGGAGGGGTTGGGCTCCTCGGAGCGCAAAAGGAGGTGTTTATTCGGAGTCCTGACAGTAGGGAGGGCTGATGGAAGATGGGGACGGGGCTCGCAGAAAGACCTGAAAGCGAAATAAGCGATTTAGTCAACGGAATATTTAGAATTTACCTACCTGTGGCCCTTATCCTTGTTCCCTAGCCCTCTTTGCCCTTCGCTACATCCCTATGATGAACGGTTTTCGTTTGGACGAGAGCGAACAAGCTTGAGCCGAGGAGGGGCGGAATGGGATGACTGGGCGCACAGTCGAGAGTTCGAACGAAATCAAAGCCTCCCTGAGAGTCGGTTCGTATGGGTTGTGTGTGTGGTCATGGAAAGGAAAATAAAAGCAATGGCGATCGCAATGATGGTGATTGTGACAGTCTTGGGTGAAAGGGGGGAGGAGTGGGGTTTCGATGAATTGAGATGAATGGAGCAGTTGCTTCGCCGGGTTTCCCTACGAGTCCTCCAGGCGACCAAGGTGGTCTTTAACCACACGTTAGGTTGGCGCTATCGTTAGGTGTAGGTGGAGGTTCTGACAAGAACTGAAAGTCGAAAATCAGGACATCGGTATAAAAAAAATCGGAATCGGTTTGTCGGACTTGCCATGAGCCTGTAAATTAGACTCCTCTGATCATCCACAACTTCGCTGTATTGAAAGCACTTCGAGGAAGGAGGGGGCTAAGATCGCGAAGGATATCAGAGGGGACGGGGTGCTTTCAAGCGAATGGATGCACGTCAAAAGGGGCAAATGTCGAGCAGATTCCGGATATTCATGAAAAGCGCCATAACAAGCTTTCTGTTATTGATCGACCAATCAACGTCGATGAAATCGTTCAACTTGGAACAGTCAGCTGAACTGAAGTCATGTGATTTGACGCTCAACCACGAGCCGTCCGGGTTTATGAGTCCTCCTTGGTCTCGCTGGCCGCCTCTGCCAGGAGTGTAAGCCCCAGGCAGAAAATGCGACATGCGCTCTCCTCTGGAACCCGTTGCGTCAGCCTTGTGTTACGACCGGGACGACTTCAAGTATAACTGCAAACAGTCCCTTGGCGGGAGTAATTGAAACGCACTGGCGAGTGAAGCTGTAATTGAGCGCACCGCACAACGCTCATATGGTTGAGGTTGGAGAGACATGTCAAATAGAATCCTTGAACGGGCGAGGGTTACGCGGTGCGCGGATGTCGAGGAAGGGGTTGAGGCTAGTAGGTATCTTGGGCCGTGCACCTCGAAGCACGCACACCACAACATTATAGAGGGTACATAAATCACAAGGTTATCGGATAATACATGAAGGCGGATGCAGGTAATGACGAGTCGGCATGTAGAAAAAAACGCCAGAAGTAAAGGCATGCGGGTTGAGGGACGGCAATGGGGACACGGATCATGCAATTACCTCATACTTTACACCATGCTCAAGTTGACTCGGAATTATAACAACACCTCCCTCAGGCTCAAGTGGACTCGGCCATTTTCTTCTCGAGGACCTCGATGCGAGCTGAGAGCTCAGTGTTTTTCTCACAGAGTTCTTGATTAGTGGAGTTGGTTGCGGGAGGCATCTGTGTAACCTTTTTAAGTCCCAATAACTCATTCTTGAGCTCGTAGACTTCGCGCTTCAGCTCCTCGAAGTAGGCCTTGTGGAGGTTGAATGGAGGAGAAGGCAGCAATGAAACGGATGAACTTACGAGGGGTACCCGCTGCCAACCATGCCCGGAGAAACCGCCTGAGTAGCAGGATCAACGTACGTTCAAATTTGTAACAGGCTTTGAGCACAGGCATTATGTGAGAGAAACGTGCAAAGGTGGTTAGCAGAGTTGGAGAGCAGGTGAAGAATGGTTAGCAACTCACAGGGATGCAATCACCTTCGAGTCCATAGAGTCATTCACTGCGGAGAAGTGTGAGTGAGCTAAGCGGCAGAACGGGAGGAGAGCGAGAACCATACCCTTTGTTTTGCCTTTCGGTTCAGAGTCCCCGGTAGTGACGTCGTCTTCCTCACCTGCTCCCTCCAGAACGTCAGGTATCGACTTCGGCAGTGCGTTCCTCGGAGAGCTGCTCGCATTCTGAGCCTTGGCACCAGATCGGCTGGATGGTACCAGCTGTCCAGGTGTTGACAATGACCCCTTGGCAGGATGCGGCACCGTAGTTATCAAGACGTAGGGTATTAGCTTGGGCCTGCGAGCCTTGACGGGCGTAGCCTTACGCTTTCTGCATGGCGCACCGTGTTTAGTCCTTAAACACAGAACCGGCTTGGCATTGGCGTTGAAGTGGATATTATGCTCGGTAGGGAGTCCGGAGCGAGACGGACGGCATTTCTTCTTGCGTAAGCGGCAGAAGAGGCAAGTCTTAGACTTCGTGGGGTCCTCTGGCTCGAGCTTTGACCTGTCGGTGTATAGGGCACATATGGCGCCCACATTGGTGCAGTTTTGACAGGGGTTAGAATACCGCTGATGCCGCCGTCAACAACAACCTATGGCAAACGTAAACCAACTCACCTGGGCAAGCGATTCCGTCCACTTGGGCTCGTAACCCATGAAGCCAGACAAAACCTCAAAGGCACCCAAGTCGGATGGTGTACTTTCATCATCGTCAGAGCCTTCAAGGTTGATGGGGGCAATGTTTGCAGCAGTCCCATCGTGGGATTTTGAGCGTTTGACATTCTTTCCACCTGGCGAAGAGATTGGCTGTCTTTTCCCGCGTCTGCTGGGGAGGATGGTGAAAGTCGTATCAAGAACGTCAACTCCGTGGGTGGGTGAGCCTACTTCCACGTCGCCATCAGCCGCTTCCATTTCGACATCGTCTTCTGCAGCTTGCGCCTCGCTCCCGATATCCATGGGATGCCCTGCCTCTTCCTCCCGTTCCTTCCCACCTTCTTGCAAAGGATCCCCGAACTTCTCGAATCGGGTTTGATCATCATTGGTGCCCCCACTGGCTTCAGCCTCTCCCTCCCGCTCAGCCACATATCCGGCCACGAGCCGAAACCGCTCAGCGTCAGTTGGTGTAGGATCGGTATGGGAGATGCTGTGTGTGCGCTGTTGAATGGGTTGGGGACCAGGATCCTGGGTGGAGAATGAGGCCTGAGGTGTATCGATGGCTGTATTATACGATGACGCGAGTGTGAAATATCGCTAACGGTATGGCTAGACGCCAACTTACCAGGCACAATGGCTACAGCTCCAGGTCGCGTATAACCTGAGCTTGGTTGGGAAGCTGAGTCAGGTTTATCAGACAAAGACGACGCAAAAAGAGAGAGAACTCACCAGGAATCGGGTCGAGAAGCCAAAATCGATTGACTTTCTCAAATGCGGAACCTGGGTTGGATTCCGGGACGCTTGACTGGTCGGGATCAAGTTCATAGAGCTCGGCCGCAGCAAAAGGGGTCCCTGAGGCATTGAGCCGCTCGATAATGTCATTGAGTTGTCTGATTATGTTGGGCTCAGCAAGGTCCACGCTTCGATTGAATGTTTTCCTGATTTTGTCCAAGCACTTCAAGTCGCTGTAATAGCTTGACTGGCAGCGAGAATTAGAGTCGTTTGAAATACCAAATTGGGATGGAACGTACCATGACCGCCCTGAACTCAGGCATGCAGCGACTGTTCACTTCATCCACGCCATTGAGGGGTAGTGCCGACCTCAATTCCCCCAGAAAGGCAGCAAAGACATAGACCTTCTCCTGCAAGGGCGCGACGGCCATCTCAAACCCCTCTGCAGCTATGGCCAGCTTCTGAGGGTCCTTTTTGTGTGCTGGGTTGTTCAAGGATGTTGCCATTGGACTAGATAATTAAAGTTGAGGTGCAGGTCGGTCAAGATTTATTGCAAGGCTCTCTGCTTCGATAGTTTCCCAATGCTGTGCACCCGCTGGGCGTTGCCGCCGAGGCTGACTTCCGAATTTGGATTGCCGTGGCAGCCACCAGCCCACCAGAAGTGTCGTGGCTTGTGTGGTCTCGACAAATACTCTCCGGTTCTTCACCTTTCTTAAACCGTGACGCCTGTCATACAGCCATTCCTCCAAAACTTTCTCGTTGACGTTGATTTAGCGCCCTGACCGCCGCTGCTGTACGAAGACCTTTGCTCGTACTGCAATACGGCCACAATGAGTTGCAAAAAGGTTCTGGAAGTCCCGGAGTTGCAGTCTTGGATCCTCAAATCTTTGCGCGACGTTGACCGGCACTGGACCGACCGGCGCTGGATGGCCGACCTGGTCTCAGTTGTCTGCTCTAGCCGGCTCTGGCATAGTGTTGCGTTGGGTATGATATGGGGCGAGCTGGATTCTGTGGACCCTCTCTTGAAACTGATCCCTGAATTGGAGTGGTCTTGTGATGAGCGAGGAAATCTCCATTGGGCAAGTCATATCCATCCACTTCATCCTTGCATTGTTCTGAAAGAAACACATTTCACATTGCAGAAGTGGAGGGAGGCCACACAAAGAATACCCAGTTGCCAACGTTTCGATCTCTACGCCGCTCGAGTGAAGAGGATAACGATTTGATACAATGGAACTAGGCTGTCCGTGCTTCACCAATGCAGCGCATTTCGACTACCCAACCTTAGGTCCCTGGTTTGGGTTTGGCAGGTACCGTTGGGGATTGACATGATGGTGGAACGGACCCGGAGGGCACCTGATATCGATGGGGATCATTTTGCAGCTGTCCTACCCAGCTTCCTGGCGAATAGCCTAGAGCGGCTAGACATCGAGGGGATTGTGCCGATGACACTCCCCGTGGCGTTGGCGGGGCTCTTCGAGTCTCTACGCGCGAAGTGCCCATTTCTCAAGGCGGTCAAACTTACAAGCTCCTGGAAGTTTTACGGTCTTTCTACTATGATCGAACCGCTTGCACGGAGTCTGCCAGAGTTACAATCCATTTGGTTGTCTTCCGATCCTCTGTACCAGGATGGGTTGGATGCAGTGCAAGGTGGTTTCCGGTCGCTTCGTTCACTCCGCCTGGACGCTCTCACCAAGGATCCCACCCAGTTCTTTGACACAATCGCAGGAAGATTACGAAGCTTAACGGTTGCCATCCGTTCAAGACCTGTGGGAGCGAGCATCCCAACCCAAATCGCCTGTTTGGCCAGGTTGTCGAACCTTACGAGACTTTGGATATTCCTGGGTCGCGTTGCAGGTGGTAGCAACCTTTTGGAACCCCTGTTCGCTCTCAACTCTCTCACAGAGTTGAGAGTCCTTACTCCAGATGAATATCCTCGCGGGCATGCGCATTTCCTGCCAACGGAGATCGGGAAAATGGCACAGTCTTGGCCATGGCTCAGGAGCCTAATCGTTCTCCACCCTTCACTTGCCTTCGACCTGCATGACATCCGCGCATTTGCTGCATTTGCGAATCTCCGGGAGCTGCGATTGGGAATATGCTCTCCCAACTGGGACGCCAACTTCTGCATGGATCCAGAATGGAAATCCACCTCGCATTTGGTGATTTTCGACTTGGTCCGGTTAGACCGCACTGACAACCGTTGGTGGTATGGCCAGCAGTGGAGTACACGAGAGTATGGAAAAGCAGCACGATACATCCGCTACATTTTCCCCTTTGTTCAACCTCTGCTCTCCACATACCAGGCCTGGGGATCCCCTCTTCGTTTCGACTTCAATTTACAATGTGCCCTTTATGACGAAATCTTCGGAGAAAGCTGGGAGCAATGGGCGGCCCGGGGGGTGTGGAGGAGTGTATATGATGTCCGTGTTAAACCTGATTATGAGCACCCTGATGTGGGGAGCTATAGGGAGCGCGACATTTATACTAATGAGTATGTGTCCATATATAACCACTGTTGCTGTTGTTGCTGACCCCCCCTGGTTTTTTTCTCAGCTATGCCAGTTGCCTTGACGATTTTGACCACGCCATGTAAACAGATTTTTTATTGCTATTGATTGACAATGTTTTGTAGTTGATAGTCGCTATCACTTCGAAATTGAATACGAGTTGAACCTCCGTGACAACACTACTTCCGGACATGGTACGCCCATTATGTTCGGTGAGGTCGAGGCGGAAGAGGTTCTTGAATATGAGGACCCAGACGAGGACAATTACAGGTAAAGCGAAAGCGACATTTTTGGTCATTGGTAAGTGTCGGGGAGCTGCAGCTGCCACTGCTGTTGAATCCCCCGGATTTTGTTTCTCGGCGTTTCCTCTGCGCCATTTCATTGATCATGCACTGTAGATATTGATAAATCTCTATAGATGGATATTTTGTGTTACTACTACGTTCCACCCCATGATTGCCACCGAAACGAATATATATGTTGACCGTGACAGTCGGGTCGGGGAAGATTGAATAAGTCGATGCAAGACAAAGATGACTATGTGTCTGTGTCGTGGGCCTCTCTCCTTGTTTCTTCTGGAAGCACTTCATGGGTCGGTGAATGTGCTCATATAGCCCTCGCAGAAAAAGGAACTCACCAGATACTTCGGAAGGTGTTGCCAGACCAACGGCAACTGTTTGATGGACCGATGCCATGGGCGTCAACCACGACGGAGCAGAATAAAGTTTCCGTCGCCGAGATGTGATCGGCAGAGGTGACGAGAAGACGGAGATGGTGATGGCGGACAAGGAGTTGAGGGTGAAGAACCTGAAGTCTGGCGAGGAGGGTGATGTTCGAGTCCACCTCAACGAGCTTCGGCAATTCCAGGAGAAGTTGGCTAATGCAGGGAAGGTGTTGGATGAGAAGCAATATCGTACCATTATGCACAATTCAATCACGCAGTTCTACAGTGACTACGCCAACGCGCTGCTCAGCACGATAACCTTGATCTCAACCCCCGATGCTCCGAAGACCGTTATGACTGAAGCCCTCATGAACATCATCCTCCAAAAGTTCGAAAATCAGCGGTTTCACTCCTCGAAGAGCAAACAGTCGAAGGGTGGCGCGCGGGCGGCTGACGGACTCGGCCATCGCCCGAGCCCGAAGAACGAGGGTGGTGGCAGTGCTGGATATAGTGCGGAAAGCCGAAGCCAGGTGAATCTGCAAATGGGTCAGCGATTATCGGGGAGGTCGGCGCTTGGATGGCTTTACCTGCAGATGGGTGCGACGACTTCGGGGAACTCCCACCGCCGGAGCCTGTTTCCTGTCCCACGGCTTCCATCCCGCATGACACCGACTCTGATTCTGATTCCGACGGCGATGTCCCCTCGACCAGCACCCTCACGGCAGGGCCGCTCAGTGGAAGAAGATGTTGATGTTGATGATGATGAGATGCCATCGTTGCAGAAATGGAGGATAGTGATGACGAGGGGGAGGGTACTGCCAAAGAGCACGACTATTCGAAGGAGATCGGCGCTGGCGTTACTTCGTCAGAAGTAGTGGAAAAGCCAGTTGAGCAGCTTGGGCTTTACGATTCAGGAGCCACTCAACACATATGTATCGTATCGCGACGAGCCCGTCACCTTTCGATCCATCGTGCCTAAGGTCATAAATGCTGTAAATCTGGTAGCAGCATTTCAATGCTCATGCTGGTTGGAGATATGTTGATCGACGTACCGGAGACGATAGTTCGCCGAAGACGATGCTCTCAGATGTCTTGTTGGCTCCCAATCTTGATTACTCTCCTATCAGTTGGGAGGTATGCATACGATTCATGACGGTGGTGGAGGTTAAGGGGGCAAATCATGCGCGTGAAGAGGAAGGGCCTACTGTAAACTAGTCAAACGTGAGGCCACTGCGAATGGTGCGAATTCCGTGGAGGTGCTTGCCATCGACGAACTCCACCGCCGTGCGGGAAACATTGCTCCTCAGGGACTCAACGAGAGGGAATTCCAAGATAGATATTGCATACCCGGGTGGACCCATAGCCCGAGCCGTACCCTACCCATATGGGTTAACCCACGTGGGCTACGGGTACCCGGGGTGGTTTACCCGGGTCGGTACGGGGTCCGAGGTCTTTTGGTGCGGGTACTGGTGGGTGCACCCGCTGCTGATTGGTCAATTTTCACACTCCGCCCGTTCTCCCCTTGACCTCGTCCTGCCAGTCGTTCGCCAACGACGTGAGTGTCCCTTTGAGCATGGATTACTTGTAGAAATTGCACCATCTTGCTACCAGATGATTTGTCTTCTCGCCTGCTCCTCCGACCCTGCCAACTATCAAATTTGTCTCGGTATAATACCCAGCTCGTTGGCGACAGTTGCTTCTCACTCTCGGATCCCTTCAAATATGGACAATTTGAACTTCAATAGTTTTTTACCTTCAGATAGCCTGTCAATGCATTTCCAATATCTGTGATCTCCTCTTCGATTTAAGGGAGGAAGGTGCCGACTCGAAGGGCAGAGTATATACCCCTCAATGCTGGAGGTGCTCGAAACATCAAGCTACTCGTGCTTGACGCATGGTGAGTTTCTTCAAACTGCTCTTTAGTGTTTACGAATTCAATTGAGACGGTTTACAGGGTATTCCCCTCTCGTGCACTGCAAGACTGGGAATCCGTCAAGTATGTATTATCAGTGATTTTCCGAAGCCTATATTCAGACCTCCGCTGCATTTCTAGAACGTAATGTGTCGACCCGAGGGCTCCTTGGAGCTACAACCACCCATGCAATTGCCCATCGAACGAGTTCTTCCTCACCTCGGTCTTATAGCTGCTTCCGGTTCTGATTTTTGTCGCCTCGCATGAGTTATTTAACGTTTCTGTGTGATTGTGGATCCAGATAGTCACGGAGCTTCCTCCATTGCCCTGACTCCCCTCGCAGCCTACCTGTATCTCGTGCTGTCCGTTTTTCTGTCCAGTGAGTCACCCGCTTTCGCTTTTGATGCTTATTGCGTGCTGACATCACCTTAGTTGCCCATGCCTTCCCCAGTTTTTTCGGACTCGTTCTCCCTTGCTCCCCGATCTCCACGCCGTCGCCAAGATTATCGACAAGCGCATCTCAGGGAATGGGAGAAGCAAGGCTGCTGGGAAGGGGAAGATGAAAGAACGGGCAGATGTAATTGAAGTTAAGTTAATGACTAGAATCACGTACCCCAGACTTCGTATAATAGGATTTCGACCTACTACATACTCTGGCCCACGGATGACCTGCGGGTACCCACCGCAGGTTAACCCATACCCATGTTAACCCATGTCAGACCCTAGAAGATAGACGGAGGAACGATAAGGGAACAGGAAACAAAGCAATTCAAACACCGATAAACTGTGGGAAAGTCCAAAAGCCGCCGTAAGGAAGTCGTATGGACCGTGAAATCGCAAAAACAATACGAAAGTGAGTCACAATACCTAGCTCTCCCAAGCAGTCCTGCGTTTCTCAGGTCCTTCCAGCGCCCATACTTCTGAGAGTGAAAGCTCCTGGAAGCTTCCCATGTTTCTCCTCATCTTCTGGCTACCAAAACACCCTTTCCCTCCTTGGCTTCGACTCCTACACCGAGCCAGTCGAACTGAGCGTCCTAGGTCCCTGCTCACCCACCCGCCCAAGGCCGAGTTAGCCACGTCACGTCTCTTCGCTGTGACGAAGTGTTCGCGACCCCAATGCTCAACGAAACACTCGGAAAACCTGTTCGGACGATTTGAGCCTCCTTTCCTCACAATCTTCCAGTTTCGGCGGAAAGCGCACTACCATCACCTCATTTTCACACCCGTAAGTCGTTTTCATAGGTGTTCACAACGCTTAACAGGCTGAGATAGCCTTGCAGAATACATGTAGGCACGCTAATCTTCCCCCCGTCACTTTCGGCTGTTTTGGCGTTTGGGACCGTGTCAGGCTCCTGAAGCGATGGCTTAAACTTCGATACTTCATCTTGGTACACCGTCAAATCACGGTTTGCCTCATTGACGTATGAAGCTGAAGGTGAAGAAAAGAATCTATGGGGTTGTAAGGTGGTGAGAGATGAATTCTTTCCACCCTCTAGGCTAGTAGATACAGGGGTGAAAAACACGGAGAGACTCAAGCAATAAAAATCTAATAGTGGCCTAGGAATGTTCAAGGGAGCTGGGCTGATTTCACTGTCAAAACACCGCTACATGACTGTCGTTACGTAAACCTCGATGCAGTCGCATCGGGCGTGTTGCTTGGGCCACCAGATAATGTTCAAGCACTACCTGTGATTGTGCAGGGGATGGTTGTTGATACCCTTTGCAGCAGTGGTTCAGCCCTCAGCTTGTTCGATTCGTTTGACATCCTGTCGTTTGGTCGAGGAGACATGCCTCAAATCAGTCGAGACAAAGATTAGTTTCCACCTTGGCTTGAGCCACTGAGGCTTGTATTGTCCGATACGTTGCAACGCGCCCGGGCCACAGTTTGAGACAGGGTCCACAACGTGGGATATCCACTGATCCCATAGAACCCGCACTTCTCAAACATCGGTCATTTGTCCAACCTCTGTTGCATCCATCCACCGCCCTTCCTCGAATCGCCGTGCCAATAACCCCTGTCTTGCAGCCCACCTATCCGAACCAGCACATATGGATAATCCAGTATGTACATTCGTTCAGACCCATTTCTCATCTCAGTTAACCTTGTACCTAGCACACCATCCCTGCTCTCCTGGCCAACATGGATGTGGCTCGCAACATCCTATCCTTCCATCTAGGGTCTCTTTCCAGTGTGGGAGCACTCTCTGATGCAATCACGAACTTCCGATGCGTCTCGCAACTCGCTAAAGATGTGTTGGAATCTTCTCCGGCCGCCAAAACGACCGTATTCATTGACAAGCCCGGGCTCTCTAGAAGCATCGTTTCCTGGCGAGGATCTGGCAACAAGCTTCCCTTGCTGATCACCAACGCCTTCACAGCGGATCATTTCCAACCACACTGCCCCCGCCCGAAATGGGGTCCGGTTGAAGAATTGTGTCGCGATATACAGAAATCGATGAGACTAGGGGGAAGCTTCTCAATACATCTCAGGTGTTGCACCTGCATTGTGGAAGGGATCCTAGGTTTTTTTGGTACTTCCCCTGCTCGCACCGTGGAGTCGGTCATTCTCGAGTGTGTTTCATTGTAAATTTTATCGTCTACGTCGCCGCTAACTCAGTCACTCATACATAGGACCTCTGTCCATGTCTGCAATCCTTGGGACCAGCAGATGGAACCGAACTCAGAACTGTTCTGGGGTGGACTTTCTAATGCCAAACGGATCCGACTGGATCATCGGTTTTCTGCCATGATTTCATGTCCTCGTTCTCGCCCCCCACCGCTGTACCGCTTCTTAACCGTCCTCCACCTGAAGGGAGAGGCACATTCCCTGGGTTGGCCTGGCCAAATACAGCCACTGCCCTTGAAGACGTCCAACGAGACGTTCAGTCTTCTGGCGGCCATGCCTCGCCTCGTCGAGCTTCGACTCGAATGTTTCCATTTCCGACATGACGATGGTTCTGACGCCGTCAACTTTGAGGAAGAGCGTCGTCGTCGTTTGGCCATGGGCTATGCCAGACACCCTTGTCTCCAGCAGGTCCATCTCGTACATTGCAGGAACCCGGAGATTATATTTGCTGCTCTGGCTTTGCCAGGAGCACTACCTTGTGTTCGCGATCTCGCAGTATCGGTCCCGGATCGCCCCAACCCAGGAATTATTCTGGACAAACTCATCCCGGTTATGAGCAATCGCGATCCTCACGCCCCAATCCTGACTTTACACCTGGAGATGATGGGAGTACGGCTTCGGTCATCGCCAGACCACATGGTCAAAATTCATCGTCTCCTGATGTTGCCGATGATCAAGATCTCTTGGTGGTCTGACAATGGAAATTTCGACTTCAACCACTTCACTGAGACCATCATCACAGACCAGTGGTCTTTGGACTGGGTCCTGGGGGGCTGCCATAACTCTTTGGACAGCCAGGGAGACTTCATGGTGTTTGGAGCGACCGCCCCTTCCTCCGATCTCGGATGGGGATGGGTTCCCGACCAATCTCCTACCCGCTTTGAAGTTTTGGAACCGGTACCCAGCACTGTACAGTAAGGGTGATTGAGGAGTCGACATGTTTGGTAGGAAGTACAAGGGGCTTGTATATGAACGGACCAACTAATATATATGAGATGCCAACTGCGCCTTAAATACACAAGGTCTCCGTCTCATCTTCTAGTATGGACAAATGTCCAAATCAGGGGAGCTACCACAGTATTCAAAGGTCATAGGGTGGACAAGCTGATGCAGAGGGACGGAAAAATATCATCGAGGGACGTCAAATGGGATATCAACGGCCAGAGGAATTGTCCTGGCCGACGAATGTCATGCATGTCGGCGAGACTGCTCATCGCGCTAGAAAAGACTTTCAGATGGTCATGGGAGTCCCACTGGTCGGTTCATGGGCTTGACAGAGACAAACAAACTTGTTTGTGGAACCCAAACAGACGCAACAGCGCTAGAACGCGGCTGTGGTGCTCGTGTTACCGCCGTACAAAAGCGGACTCGCGTTCTCTTTTCTTAACTCAAACTTCCACTCAACCTACCTGACCGCAACATCCTCACTTCCCCGGGCCCATATGACTGCAATCGCTAACATCCAAATCAACGGCTTCCAGTCATGGAAACAGACAACTTCGTGCCTTAGTATGCCCTTGGCGTTGACTCTCTGCGTTTTGAAAGCTGAGGCGGGTGAATAGATGGCGACCTGAAGACTTTCAATATTGGAGATTCGTGAGTTAATTTGTGCGTCCTTCTTCACAAGCAATCCGCGGAATGGGTCTGCAACAGTATTTCCATCCTTCACGACGTCTTCCGCACCGACCCCTGGTATGGGGAAATTGTGGATATCCGCGTGCGTCCGGTTGAAGATGTAAGCACGTGCCGTTGATATCGCTAGTGTCTGGACTGATATGAACGTAGGATTGTATTGTACAGGTGAAATGGCTTCTGACCGCCGGGCATGTGTCAGAGGAACTGTAAGCTCCTCATCTTCATTTGAGAATAAAGTTGTCATGAATTGCGCTTAGGGGACGACACCGTGTCTTGAAAAAAAGAGAGTTGGTTGTGGCAGACTGGACCGGCTTCATCCATGCTGAGGCCATTGACAGTGAGTGGACATGCCCTTGGACCTTGAGACTTGCTCAATACTTTCGATACAGAGAAGATCAATTTTGTGGTGAGACGGAAACAGCCTATTAGAGGGTTTTATGCGTATCGCCGTTTGGAATCTGCATCCAGGACGCTGCAGGTGAGTGTCATGGCCAACCGATTCCGTGGAGGCTACTGAAAACACCACTTTGTAGCGTATTGTCTAGTCCTCAGGCGAAACCGTTTCGCATAGTGCCCAAAGTCGTGTGTCGTTTGCCGTGTCCCTCTTTTGATAATAATTGTATTTTGAGACTTTTTTTGCATTCTAAAATCATGAGCCCCTTCGTAGCATATAGCATGATGATGATAATGAATCAATGTTAACGTGCGAGATGCTCAGCGGCCCGTATGTTACACAATATGCAATACGTATCAGTTCTGCTCGATTCGTCAAATCATCCCCCTTGCCTCAACTAATAAGCCCACTCTCGTGCAACCACGAAGGCGAGCTTCACATTGGCGAGCCGCTCCGATTGGGGCTGTCCACATCATGGTCGGCGGCCGCATCAGCATTCTCACAAATCTCTGGCGCACTGACAGCCCTAGAGAGCTGACGGCCTGCGACAGAGTTCCAGTGCACCAGAGGGATCGCCAACGTTCTGCTCGATCAAAAACGTCCACTCGAGGCGGTTCGAGCGCTCAACAACAGCTACAAACATTCTGTATTCTATCCCGCTCGACTACGGAAGCTCTTCCAGTCACGACACTTTGTCTATCCTACCTCGTTCTTTTCGACTGCATCCCCTGGAAAGGAAACTCAGACGAAAATTTCTCTCTGACGTCAATCACCCTGCAAGATGGATAATGCCGGGAGGGGTGATGCAGATGCTTTATGCGAGGTTTTTTTCTCCCTATATACTCTCATCCTCTTCGCCTCTGATTTTCTTTTTCATTGCCGCTTACTTGGGATTCAAGACGAGAATGCTGTGAATTTGGTGTATGCCCTGGTGGGGCTTCAAGTTACATCCGAGTAGGATGGGTTTGATGTCAAGCCTACATCGTTACAACGGAACCGGAACTGGTATGATTTTGAATATGTTGGTGTTGGAGACGGACGTTGGCTGCGTTGGCACACGTTGGGGAACGGGAAGGGGTGGTTGCTGGGAGCATTCGGCGGATGCGTGAGGAGTCGGGGTCGGAGGTTAAGGATTCGCATCTGTACGTCGGATTCGAATCTTCCTTGAGTTCGAGTGGGTTTCTGACGTGTTTTTCTATAGGTTCTCCCAGTTTGAAGGTTGCGAAGACGTCTCAAAACGAGAGGAAGGCTTGGCTCGAGCCCAGACCTGGTTCAATGTCATGAAGGTACGCCACCCCCTTCCCCCAACACTCCTCGCGCCCATCTTCCGCCCACAGCTAGGGTCATCAAACGACGCTTCCAGAAGCTCCGACTATGAAATCATCACTCGAGACTTGGGATAACTGGCAGATGAAGCTGCCGCTCAAGATCCTCCCATCCTAATGAGTGTACTTTCTTTCCTGGACTGTAGTACGAGATGTGGGCTTGGGGTGTTCCCGTGTACGTCCTCGTTTCTTTGGGTTGACGGAGGAGTCTGATGAGAGAGTAGGAACACTTGGGAAGATGCCTGGGATATAAGTCAACATGTCGATAGGTCCAATTCCGGCCCATGCCTCGATACTTTCCAAATATGTGGTAAGTTGCTGCCTCCTTCACTTGGCCCTCTTTCTTCCCATACATCCGTTCCACTTTCTTCATACATACCGCTTTGTCCCTCTCGCTCCATCCCTCCCTGTCCTCCCTCCAACCCATCTCTCCTCCCTTTCCCCACCATCCCCCCTTCTTCCTCACCAAAATCCAACCTAACCCACATCCACCAGCCTGTGCCCACGCAAACGCAACATTCTCCACTGTCCTCCACCAACACACTTCCGACTCACCCGCCCTATAACGCACCAAACGATTGGCAAGACCTTTCAAATACCATCTGCAAGCGGTTTGCTGGGTAGTTGCAGTTGTTGCAATAATATATTCGACCTTACAGTTCGTGTATCCCCTCCTCCTGGTCACTCTTAATCTCATTTCATTGTGGGATATTGCTGTATTTACACCAAAAGTACTAATCCATTTTTTAAATACTACATGATTTTCTTCGATTTTTCTCTGTTTTATTTGACCCTCAACAACATAAGACCTGTCCTCGTTGTTTGGAACAGCGAGCACAGCGTCTGCTGCTATGACCAACGCCCATCAGCGCCGAGCGGCCTAGAAGCCAACAGCCCACGTAGACTTTCCTTCTCTCGGCCAATCCCGAAAGACTGATCCACCAATCGGGTTCGATTTTTGGACGTTGTCTCGAGGACAGCCTCGTGCTCACTCCGAGTCTCAACCTCCGTTGACACCAACGACACAATTTCCTGCCTCTTCGAACTCCACGATGATATCACCAGAGGAGGTTTGGTGGTAGAAGATCGACGGTGCAACGAGTGAATCCGAGAGCGTCGACAAAGATGGAGGTTAGCTTTTGGTACAAACGGCGACCGGCCTGTTTCAAGTCCTAGAGGGTCTTCCTTGCCAGAGGAATTCGGAGAGTGGTAGCCAGGATGTCGGCGCATGAAGAGAACCTCAGCGTTGGTAAGCTCACCATTCAGATAAGTTCCCTCGGTGTCGACCTGATGCAACTCGTAGTCGTTGTGAGCAGACATGGCAGGAACTGTGCGGATTGAAGGAAGCTTGGCGACAGGTGCGTACGTGTCGAAATAATCAACCCCAGGTGCTTGATTGAAGTCCTGTGCAACTAGACGAACCTCGTGGCGAACGACGCTACCAGCCTCGTCCTTCTTGGCTTTGAAAACCCACTTCGAACCCATGACGTTCACTCCCCTGGCGGATCCTCCAACGTTCACGCCCTGGCATCTTCCAACGTCTTCAGCTCCTCTAAGATAGCCTTCTCCCGCTGCAACCAATCGGGCCTCCTCCTCTCTTTAGCCAAAGTACGAGCGCGTCAAGCTCCCCGTCTCCGCCACTAATGCGTATTCGCACCAACGTCGACTCATCATCCCCTCCTGGCCTCTACTTACTGCGACACCAGGGTGCGGGACAGCCAATCCCACCGGGATCGCAGGGTCGGATCGACGAGCAGAAGTCGAGCCAATGCCGGATTGAAGACCACGGGGATATTGCGACGGCTTTCGGTTGCGTTGTGGGCGCATTTCACGCATGGGAGGATTTTGAATAGGAGTGGGAGGTAGAGCTGGCTGGGGCTCGAGAGGTGGCAAGTTATCGACATCGGTGAGTCAATCGGCGGGCATCTGTGTCTTTCGCTAACAGTGAAGGCCTCGTCAGGCTCCCCCTCAAAACGAACATCAGGATGCGCAGGACCTTCGAAATACACATTCCTCTCGACGGAAATCGTCCTCGTTTCAGGCCAGTAGACCCGACGCCCCTTCGACTCTTCAGCAAACCCCACCCAGCGAGCCTTCCGAGCGCGAGGGCTCAACTTCGAGCCTCTCTTCCCATCGTGCACCCAAACACGACAATCCTACTCTTGCAGCCCGCGCAAATGGGGCTTCTCCCCATTTTAAAGCCTCGTACGGTGTCATCCCACCTAACACCTTCGTCAACGTGCTGTTGTTCAACCACGTCGCATGGCTAACGGCCTCTCCTCACAAGGACTTCGGCAATCCACCACCATCCAACATTGCCCTCGCCCTCTTGAGCGCCGTACGATTCAACCGCTCGGGAATACCATTCTCGGCAGGTGTGTCTGTAAGTTTTCTTGTTGTACCAGCTGCGTCGAGTTGATCCGAGAATTCTCTACTCAGATATTCCCCACCTCGATCTCGGTGAAGGCACTCGATCTTGGTGTTGTGCTGCGTGCCACACCAAGCCTCAAACTTTTTGTATGACTCGAAAGCCTGGCCCCTGGTACGAAGGAGGTAGACTTTCGAACAACGGGTGTTGTCGTGGGTGAAAGCAATGAAGTAGTGTCGACCGCCGAAGGTTTCGATCTTCGAAGGGCCCCACACGTCGGTATGTACCTCATCACAAACACTCCGAGACTGGTCCCTGACGGCCCTTGGGGACAGGCTCCCGCGTCGCCTTCGCCTTGATACACGACTTACAGAACACTGGCTCGCCGGCGGATGTATGCAGCGAGACTCTTGTCACGAACCCCTTCTCGACAAGGCGCTTCGCAATCAAAGGTGAGATGTGTCCCATACGACGGCGGAAGTCCATAACGCTGACATGGTCTTCGGCAACGTTCGCAGACCCAACACTGGGGTCAACAGACTAGAAAGTCACGGCACAGCCCTTCGAAGACATGGGACTTCGCCAAGAGTCTCGCCATCAGGCGAGCGGATCGTACACTTCCCTTCCGCTTATGTCATCGAGAATCCAAGCTCGTCCAGTCGACCGAAGGAGACCAGGGTAACCAGGGTATAGCCCACTTCGGGAGAGTGGAGTACTTCAGTAAGCCTCATTTCGGTGCATCGTGAATCACATTGACTGATGCGGCTACAGTGTTCGTGCCGCTGGCATCTCCAACATCCAAGCCAACATCAACGTACGACGTTGGGTCTTCAGACACAAGACCGTCGTCAGAAGGCCAGCCACAACTGCCTGCATCATCACAAAAGTCCCCCCCGCCCCCACCTCCGAGAAGACCCTCCTCATCGTCCGTCCGTTCCACTATCGGCCTCGGGTTCAGAGTTGGATTCAGACTCCAACCTAGGCACACTGTCATCATCCCCAAAATCGAATAAGTCACCCTCGCCATCACCCTCAGCATCACCGGCCTCACTCTCAAGAGTCGGTGTCCGATCCAGGCCTCAAATAAGGGACTGTATCCCCATCCAAATCTCAAAAGACAGTATACGCGCCACCGGAGCCGGAGTCGCCGACACCATTCGCGACCCCACGCTCGGAGTCCCGGACCTCTCATCGACGTTGGGTTTGGCCTTCGATGACGGCGATTGCCTCTTAGGGCATGTATGACGAAAATGGCCTTTATCTTTACAGTTTCAACGGGCCCCTTTTGGCTTGGCCTTCTCACTCCACCACCACTCCCTCTACCCTTCCACGGCTGGACAGACAGGGCTTTGTCATCCTCAGCCTTGGACCCTTGGTATTTAGTGGTTGATTGGAATAGTGTTTCTCGGAACGCTGCCTCCCTCTCCAATTCGTCCAGACATACTGGATCCTTCCGTGCGTGATTGGGCTGTATGTCCATGTCACAGTCTGGCCATGACCCGTCAGTTTCGCTCATGTATTTCGCTGCCTTGACACTGTCGCCCACATCATTATTGCCGTTCCTGACGTCGTTGACTTTGCCCAAGTCTGTGATTGGATCCTTGCATGAATGATTGGGCTTTATGTCTGTCCCGCACTCAGGCCACGACTCCTATATTCTACTGCCTTGACACTGTGTGCCTTGCGGCCTACTCGACCAGTCTGGCTACTCGGTCAATTGCATTTTGTGCCATGCACAAGCTTAACTTGTTGGATCTCCTCGTAGTGGCATACAGTACATCTTACTTCGAGCTAATCCAAGTTTTAGAGGCAATGGGCCAGTGGTTCGAACAGTACTATCGGCCAACGACCAACGGGATTTGGAAATGGGGGGAGAGTTGGAAATCGGCCTCTGGCGCCCTCAGATTTCGTCGCAATGCTTATCGGCCTTGGCTCTGGGTAGCTAGTAACTGTTCTAAAAGGATCGTGAAGTCTGATTTTTTATATACATGATGTAGCCATTTCTTCGGGTGTAACTATCGTCGAAAGGGCTGAAAATGGGCTGGTGTAAGTGACGGAAATACAAGATCTCTCCAGATCCCTCGTTCCAAATCCCTTCATTCCGGGTTTATAAACCTTTCTAGCATATGGAAATAGGCCTCCAATTTCACTTTATCAATTGGTATCCTCCTTTGCGCTCGGGAGGCCTGCTTTCTCGTTGTGCAGCTTTCTCGGTGCCACAGCGTGACGTTGGTCAGCGAAAATTGTAACTCCGACAACAGATCATTCCGCCGCCGGTAATGCTAAGCTATGTTAAGTACGCTTTACAGTGAAAAGTTTGGCGCTTAGCGAAAAGGTAAGTGGCAGTGAAGAGACTTTGAAGGACTGAGCTACGTGGGTGGCGTCATCGGATAGTGCCGTCGTATTACAAATTTGCCATATAAGGTGGCTGATAAGGTAATTTCGAAATTTCCCACGTATTTCCCATCTGCGAAACCACCGTCGTCAGGTTTAAACGAAGTGTTTATACAAGTTTAATCGAAGTGCGTCCGTTCAGATTCGAATCACTCGCATCATCCAACACTTGACCACAGGCGACAAGATCGGATGACTGCCGTATCCTGACACACGCGCCACGGTGTGTTCCAGCGAGCGCAGCGCGCACGAAAGTGGAAAACCGCCGATCGGGTTCCTAGTTGAGCGGGAGTCGAGAAAGGGGTTCCTCACCTCTTCTCTCCATCTCACCTCCTGCTCTGCTAGGTCAGTCGAAGCTCGACCTCTTCTCAACTGACTGATGTAGCAGGCAGTATCTCGCGCACCCGCCCTTATTTCTTCAGTTTGTACTTCTAGTGTAAAACCCACCCTGTAGCGCTCCGATACACGCGTTCTGCTCTGCAATGTGCAATAGGCCCCTCGGCGAGCGTTGTAGCTGCGGTGTGGGCCGTTTGCCCATTCTCGGGATCACTCAGTTCGCGCAAACGGCGCACATCGGTCGATCAGAAGCCCAAACAAGACAGTAATACAATAATCTATTCTGTAGAACTATCTCCCTCAGGCTGTGGAGTAGGTATCACGCAGTCATTGAGAGTTCAAAGTATCTCGTCAAAACTTGCACTCTTCAATAGTAAGTACCTCAAGTTGGTCCTTTATGGGCCCGGGAATCTGCTTCCCACCACGACAATTGGGTAAGATAAGGCCATCCTCCGTCGCAAGTCAACATCCTGATGAAGTCAGTGATAGAACTGGGGTGCCAGGATGAGATTAGAGGCTGAGAGGCAACGTGTTGAGAACTCGGTTGGTCTCAAGGAACGGCCCGCCCACCTGTTACCGGTTTTGGTGATTTATGTTAGCGCACATGGCACGCAGCTTAGACTTTAAAGCCTCTTTGATTGACTTTAGAGCGTTCGTTAAGTGCACTTAGAAAAGAAACATGCAATGCTACGTGCTCTTTAAAGCACTTGGACTTAGCAGCAATGAATCTGATTCATTCGACATTCCTGCAATCACATTGCTGCCTGTCTCGGCTTCTGGCAGCGGAGCCCAAATTTCGTCGTGACGCTTCGTGACGATGTTTTCCATTACCTGTGGAAACGCCACAATTTCGATGCTCTTCAGCGGTATCTCTCCGACTACGGTTGCCTTGAGCCGCCAGGACTGATTTGGCATGTACCTGGCATCAAACTTAGTAAGTTGCTGTCAGGACCTCTGAAACCTCAGGTCTAACCTAACCCTCCCACGATACCTAAATTAGAATCGAACAATGGCTCCGGCATTGCCGCCGACGCTGCTCTCAACGTTGAACCTTCGTCCTCACTGTTGGCAACGGTGACGACACCTCATGTGCTGTATATCCCCGATTTTTAAGCGGATTTTTGTAGTTTCTTGCTCTCCATGTAGCTGGTATAGTGTGGTATATTATTATAGAACATTCAAACGATTCTGGTCAACGTCGTTCGTGACGGAGGAAGTTGAACGTCGGCGAACCACGCGAACCCTGGTGATGTCCATTGTCAGTTCCCAAATCTGGATATTTCGCGTGCCTTCACATTGTGCCCATATCGCTTAAACAACCCTACAAAACCGTTTGAATGTTCTATAATAATGTACAATACTATAACAGCTACATAGAGGGCAAGAAAATACGAAAATTCGCTCGAAAGTCGTGGATATACGGCGCATAAGGCGTCGTCGTCGTTGCCAACAGCGAGGACGACGGCTCAACAGCCTCGGCGGCAATGCCCGAGCCATTGGCGAATCGTCATTATCCAGATGTCGTGGGGAGGTTTGGTTAGACCCGAGGTTTCAGAGGTCCTGACAACACCTTGTTGAGTTTGACGCTAGGTACATGCCAAATCAATCCTGGCGGCTCAAGGCGACCGTACTCCGACACCACCTGCACCCCTGATATCCCTTAAGTAAGATAATTTTCGACGAGCCATACAATGCCTCTATCAGACCATGTAAAAATATTGTGAAGAAATTGAGTTGATCTAGAGATATAGGCGTAACTGTCGGAATTTTCCAACTCCCGTTGGAGAGGGAACAGTGCGTCATTCATCAAAAGAAGCAAGAAGGAATCGGGGTTGCCCAAAGCGGAAGAGCTCCCAAAAAATAGTGACAGGAAAACAAGAAAAGAGATAAAAAAACAGTGACTCGGATGGGAATAGAACAACAGGCCGCAACGAAACGAGGTACAAGGTCATACACGATATAAAGAATGAGCCATCAGACCACAGAATCCGAAGCAACGTGGTGTTGTATGATGCGGAGACGAAGTTGGTTTGTTGTTTGCATTTGTTGTTGACGTGGGACATCGTTTCAACTTTCGCCTGTCGGCTTGTCCTCCACTTCTACACCTAGTCATTTGGGAAAGTCTGGTTGCTGGGTTTCCGTCGCGAAAGCGTGGGTCTCCTGTGCACAGATCCTGCCCCTTCCATCGCATCCCCCTTCCACCCCAAGTCCTATGGGAAAGTCTGGTTGCCAGGTTTCCGTCGCGAAAGCGTGGGTCCCCTGCGCACAGACCCTACCCCATCCATCGCCTGTCCCTGTGGTCTGTTTGCGCATACCCCTTCGCCAAAACATCTCTCTCCCCGGCACGCATCCTCTCACCCCACCTCCGCGTGCCTGATAGCTGGGTACTGGTTTTCAGGGGGAAAGCGGCGGGCCTCCTGCTCGCTCATCCATCTCTCCTCGCACCCTTGTATGTCCGCCGATCTCACCTCACCAAGGCCCGGGTCGCATGTGCACTCAGGCCCCCGCATCGCCCATATATAACATATACCCGGCCGCTGGATCCTGCAAGCAAAGGCCCGGGGGTCCCGTGCACACATTCCTAGGAATCTACACCCTGTACCTTTTATATGTCCGCTTGCCTTGCCTCGCCAAGGCATGGGTCCGATGGATACATTCCCAAATTGCTAATTGGCTGCCTACTATGCCTCGCCAAAGCGCCGCAATCTGTCTTTGTCGTCCTTCACCCCTACCCCATCCTCAATATCCAGATTTTGCATTTATATCGTGGACGTATGAGTCCCCTCTGCGACACAATCTTATCATGCTCCTCGCTCGGCTTATCTTTTCCACCTTTCATGGCATCTTGCTGGCTCTCCATACCTGTCGCCAGGTCTTACTACTCCCATCCGTGTTGCAAAATTCATGCCCCTTTTCGACGGTCCCTACAAAATTGTGGATGCACATCCTGAATCGTCGGTGTTCACCTCACCACCTCCGCAAACAATTTCCCAACATTACATACATCTCAGCTGGTGCCCCATCGTGGAACGATTCATGGTCCTCAATCGTGAAATACTACGTCCTGGACCAATTGTCACCAGTAACGGAGAAGACGAGCGCATTATCGACTGCATTCTGGACGAACTGGGTTAGAGTTGATGAGTACAATACCTGGTGCGATGGGTCGGCCACGGCCCTGATGATGGTGGGTGGTTACTGGGCCGGATGTTGAGGGATGGTGAGGCGCTGGACATTTGGTAGTCGTAAAACGATCGAGTCTTGTTTCTAGAATTTCCAACGAATTCCACTCCTTTTCTTTATAGTGGAAGGGCGCAAGCCTAGCTTATCACACATCAGCATAGGACATTGCCTTTGTTTGTGAATCCTTTTTATTATCCGTAGTGGCCGAGCCATATGTCAGATTGTACATGCAGGTCGTATATCTACTTGTGCCCAAAAAATGTAATCGTCGATCAAAACAACAGCAGGACATTGCCTTTCGCAACGCAAGGTTCATTCTTCTGTATTGCACCCTATTCTGCTGTGACGCAATGCAGGTACGCAGTAAGGCATACTTTCTTCATCCGTGCCAGTCTCTGGCGAAATCGTTTGGCTGGCTGCTGGCAAGTCGTGAACCAACAGTCGTCTGATGGTTAGCGCAGTAATGGTTGGCAAATGACTCATGACATCAACATACTGAACCCATCCCGTGTCCTCAGACGGTCCATCCTTCCATCTTGAGCGAATTGATTGTCCATGGAATTCAGGAGGCGGGAGCGTCGTGCCAATATGTCTAGCCCGTCTCCCACGTGAAGCTTCTCCGGTTGATGGAGACGGAGTCGTGGAAAGCTCTCGCAACGATGGTTGGGTGGATCCATTCGCAACACCTCCCGCATTTCTTTTCGAGCTCGTAGCACCCATGCAACGGCGCAGGAATGGGAAAGGTCGGAGAGCAACACCACACTTTAGATGCACTAACCGCAACTACTGCACACGAGGCCTTACCGTGACCTGGAACCATGGCTGGGTTGGGTCAACCTCGCTGGAGTCCCAATCCATGTCAAAGCTCTGGAGGAAAATCGCTTCAACCAATTCCAGCGTATCCATTGCGCGAGCGCATGCTGATGTCACTTGGGTGTAATCCGTGATATGTTTGATGTGGTCATATGGAGAACTCTCAATCACCTGTTTCTCTCGGTCCCTGTCTGCCGGGTGACTACCATCTCGTAGCCCATTCATCTCAGCATCACGTGCCGCAGCTGCACCGTCAACGCCGCGATCTTCTCTCCTTTCGTTGGTGATGTCAGGACCTCGCTCACGCCTCCCCCAGTAAGCACGAAAACTCCCAAAGGGAAAATGATGAGGGAAAATGATGAATTTTGAAATCCAGTGACGACGGGATGGGAGGGTCCCTGGGCCTCGCAACTTCGTCATCCGTCAGCCAACACCTGCGGAAAGGTGTCGAAAGAGCTGAGAGGCTGCGTCGACTGCACGCCCCTTGTTGTCGACCATCTGAAAGCTCGGAGCTGTAAGGATTGGGCCAAAATCACGGAACGCAACCCTGATACGAGAGTGCGTGTAATAACGTGAATTCGTCATCAGCGGTGTGGTCAAATGCACCAAGAAAACGACCAGGGGATAGACACGCAGTACTGACGACAGCGCCATGACGCTGGTGCACACCAAGGTGGAACGGTCGTTTCGGTGAATTGTGAGTCGTGACGGCTTAAGTCTCCCGCCGTTGAGCAGATTGGACTGCTAGGTCAACGGAAAAAACGGGCATGTAAACATAGTGCCAAAGACTCAGAGAAAGAACAAACTCAAAGAAACGAGGACTAAGACGTTCGATTCCAGCACGAGGATATGGGCATCCGAGTCGATAGGGGCCTTGCGTTACAGTAGGGTCGGCGATAGCGGAACCTCTCGTGTTATGAGTCCGTTTGGCGATTGTCGCCACTCCGGCCAACCCTGCACTCGCTGAGACTTAGAAACGTCATTGTTCTCTGCGATGACTCGATTGGTGGATGAACTCGGGCTCATGTCCATGAACGGGGTTTCCAAATAGAATTACTTCCTGATGTCTTTCAGCTGTGCGACCATCAGGATTCGAACTTCGAAATCGCGAAAGAGATGGGAAAGATATTGACATACTATAGTAGTGATACAGTGCACAAGCACGGGGGGACGAAGAGTAGCACAATGCGACGATACGGAATCACAACAGCCGGAAGACGTGGCAAAAATGTACAGCAGATGGGGGGACAAAGCCTGAGAGAGCCAGCGGTAAAGGCGGATCATGCGGGAGCGATGCGATTGACATAGTCCCAGTGTATCAATTCATTTCTGTGACGAACCTTGGGGGTCTGCTTGCAGGCCGACAAGGCCACTCCCCACTCCCCGGCACTCTTGACCTTAGCGACACCGTTCCTAATCTCCTTCAATCGCTTTTGGAACCAGCTCTCGGCCGCAGGGCTCCAAAACCCAGTGTTGAAGTAGCCAGCCTCCCAGGTAATCTGTTTGGGCCACCAAGACATCTGCGATTCTTGATTCCATGCTGAATACTTTATGAGTGGCGGTTGATGGGTTGGGAAAGATAGATGGCTTACAGGTTCCAACAAAGTATACCCCACAGATCAACATCATCTCCCCTTCTGTGATATCATCATCCCACCACGATTGGTCAGTGCTGGGGTTGCGGTAACCGCTGCCAAGTGAAAATACTCTGCGAGAAGGACCGTCGAGCACATGATCAAAGTCCAGTGCATGAAGAGAGAGCCTCCAGACGATACCGCCTTTCAGCAGGGCAGCTCGAGCATGGGGTTGTCGAGAGAGAAATTCGTCCCTCGCCAGCTCATATGTGGCGTAGTCGTTGGCGACGGTGGGGATATAATGGCCGGGTCGCCAACCGAGACCGAGAACAAGGGAGTGTGAGTATGACGGAGGTATTCCTCTGTCAGGGGGGACAGGCAGACCAGTTCGAAAAGGTATCCCTCTCTGGACCAGCCAAAGGGCGATATCGCGAGGAGAAGCGAGGGTTCCGAGAGCACGGAGGGGCTGGATGACAGCGACAGGGTTCTCAAAAATGAGAACCCAAGGCTCAACAGGTTCCCCATCATCCATAGGCCAAGTGAACACGAATATGGCATTCGGGTGGATGGAGTCGGTATGTCCTGCCTTTCTGGCTGATCGGGAAGGGAAACGAACTCGATCCACAGGCTCAATGCGGGAGCTGGTGAGTCCTCCCATTTCAACATCAAATGGGTCCAGTGCGTCTACGCTTAAGTCAGATTGGGAATAGGGAGTGATGGTGTCGGTGACGTGAAGCAGATGGTCGAGGAAACTGGAAATAGCCTGGATCGAGCTGGCTGGGGGGGCGTCGAGATTTGGAATCACGAAGTCCCTCACTTCATGGCCAAATATTCGCTCAATGGATTTCCAGCTGCGCCCCTGGGCTTCGCTGGAAGTGTGGGGCGCATTGGAAGAATCAGAGGTGGCCAAAGCAGGTGGGTTTGGTGCGGTTGCCTGGATATCAAAACCAAATCGCTGATAAAGGCTGGTCACGATGGAATCGAAATGAGGCGTGGACGAGACGGAGTCTGGTGACGACGCAACAAGACGGCTGCCCATATGAGCGAAGTCAGCTGCAATCAGTCGTTTCTCTGGCCGCTTTGTAAAGTGACATCCCATGATTTCGGGATCCAAACCACGTGGTGCAGAAGGGGGTGGTGGGTGTGGCCAGTGCGGTGACCGATAAGCTGGTGAGGTCTGAGCAACGTCTGAAGGGGTAGGAGGAGGAGATGGTGTTCGGTCTCGGCTTGAAGTGTCACGGGGAGAAGGGGTTGGATCTAAGGGAGCACATATATCCCACTCATTCATGTAGGGATCATAGACGAGGTGAGTCGTCCTGGCGCGACACCATATGTCAGGAACTGCCTTCCATGAAACGGGCACCCTGACGAGGAACCCTTCATCGTCGTTTTCCCACTGGAAGACCCTGGGTCCTGACTTCCCAGGCTCCGGAAACGACAAACTATTGGTCATCCTTGCGCGGGTACTTTCCCCACCGGCTGCCGCCATATGCTCCTCAGAGCGAGTTCTGCGCCTTGCAAAGAAATCGGAAAAAGTCTCTCCAGGGAGAGGATCATGAATGGAACGACGGAGGGGCGCGGGAGTTGGGAGAGTTAAACGTTGGATCGCCTGATCCAACTCGACTTGGGAAGGGGGGGGGGATAGAAAGTCTGAAGTTTCACGCGGTGCGATGAGATTGTTAACATGACCCCACCAGCACCAGATGGGGATGTTCCTATGGTAGAGCGTGGGCAGATTACGTAGCCACTTGCAATCCTGCAAATTAACCACCACACCGACCCGAGTGCCAGGTTCCCATCGATTGATGGGTGATGAGCACAACAGATCAGCATAGTTGGCATCAAAATTTGTCATCTCCTCCCTCCAGGTGCAAGAGTCTTCGCTGCAAGAGGCCAGATACATGGATGCATTGGCAATCAAGAGATCGAAGCTATGGATGCAAGCAGCACAAGCGTTGCGCGCTTCAATCTGCCTCGGGAAGTGCTGCCCATAGCCTCCCTCCGAAGGATAATTAGGGCGCGATGATTCCAGTGGGAAGGTCCGCCTTCCCGAAGCTCCTGCAGCTACCTCCACGAGACGCCGTAACATAGTTTCGAGGACCCACCATGAGTCCCGAATCAATGGCTCCAGACACCAACCGCCGTCTTCGAAGATGATGGGGATCTCGTCGTAGCGATAGTTGAGCCTAGCGAACAATGGGCCGTGGCGGAGGGGTTGCTTAAACAAGAAAGGCAGCATCGGGAAGATATTGGATGAGATTTGCGCATCGGCCAATGCACGGAATCCCCAATCATGGGTGGGGAAGAGGTTTAAATCAACTTCTGGCGCGGACTGTGTTGTGTTTGGAGACATAAAAACTCGACCATGCAAGTCGACAGAGCACCAGCGAAGTGGATGAGACATAGTTTGTTGGAACTGGAATTGGCTAACGTGAACGAAGTTGAAGAGGGTCGGTGACACAGAAACCTAACTTGGAGCGAGGAGTCGAACTAAATTGAAAGAGGCAAGGGCGGAACTCGAATCAAATCTGGTAGGAATGTTTAGACGGTGTCCTAGAGGAGGCAGGGAGATTGTGTACTGTGACGCAGTCGTAGAGAAAATCGCGATCGTTCAGAGCGGGAGGAAAGAGAGTCGATCTTGGCATTGACAATACAGGATGTTAGGATATGGGTGACATATTGACGGAGACGCAACATACATGAAGGCAAGAGGCACACGATCAGCGCAAGGTGGATCGGTAACCTGGACGGATGAGCTTCGGTTGCTGCAGCCAAGGGGTCGAGCGAGGTTTGTTATCGGGCTGAGAAAAGCTGTGAGCTGACAAGCGTGGATGACGACGGCGGCGATAGGATGTACAGTCAAGCTATTTGAATGAAGGCAGCGAAGTGGGTGGGAGAAGACGAGAGCTTGGGAGAGTTGCAGTATCCGAAGGTTACAGAGAGGGACAACTAGTTATGATGAGGTTAAACGAAAGTTGTGTAACAAGCAGCTAACAAGTGGTTCGCAATCAAAGCACTGGACTAACCTGATTCGTTCATGACATTTGGAACTTAATCCTCACGTGGTCGCCTTTCCACGTGTCGATAGAAGGCTGTTGCCGCGACTCGGAGTCTTGCAAGTTGGGACGTATCGCAGGAACTAGTCAGCTGCAAGCGGAAGAATTTCAACAAATGATAAAGTTTTTGACAGGGTGAAGTAAATTTGGTCGGCCCCTTCCTAGCAAGTGGGATCTTGTGAACAGAGCAAGTCCTCGCTTCACACATGTTTGCGTTCACACAAGTTTGATGTCGCCGTATGTCGCTGCAGCGATACTCAAGATAGGGATTTCTCCAAGTATGAACTCTGAAGATGTGGATTCAGCGAGGTCGCGGAGCCTCGGAGCGGCTCCTGGTCTGGCTTTGGTTGTCTTGTTAACTGCACTTTGGTATTATCGCGCCTGACTTGGAGGCCGTTTGGTTAGAAACCACAACTTCGAGTGGAAGTGGGTTGGTGACCAAGACGCGATAATAAATATACATGCATCCTTGACCTGTCACTGAGTATGGCTTATTACCTTAACTATCAACGACCTCCTTGGAGCTCTATCTCTGAGCTGCATTAACTTTCCACCCACGATGGGTGCATGGTTGGCATTCTCTGCCGCTTACCACAGATCTAGAGACGTACGAGAATCCTGATTGCTTGATGGTGTACAGCGGTGTGAAGATGGAATTCCAATGTATGACGCCCAAGCCCCCTTTCGAATCATAATTCATTTGCTGCATCTATGGAAAACATCTGGGGAATCCTATATGTGGTTCTGTACTGTGTCTATCAGATTGGGGACTCGAGGCTACGGGACGCCGCCTCGGGAGTCATAACCGGATGGGGAAATTTCTCAGCAATATATGCACCATCATGGTCAGACGCGCGACCGTCCACCACCATACCTGGGCCGTGGTCGTGCACATAGCCGCCATGCGCCATTGATGTCATTCCCCCTTTCCGGGTCGCTCCTCCGTTTCATCGACTCGGACTTTGCTGTGCCACTGATCCGCACTCCATGCATATACATACAGAACGCCTTGCATATCATGTGGTCTCTTCCTGTAATCATTTTGTGCAAGCTTTCCAGCGGGACAGTGAACAGACGACAATTGCCGCCGAGACGACAGTATCGCCAACTGTATGCTGATGCGTCAACGGTTCACGTCCAATACAATATCTGCGTATGGTTTCGTAGGTACATCGCCTATCATCCTTATCCGTGGGTTCGTCTGTACTCCCCAGTTCACGATTGACTCGGAGTAGTTGACATTCGCTCACGCCGAATTTACCTCAAGACAGGTGCTACTTGCTCTCTGCAGCGAAATGTGTCAGTAAAGAAGCTTCCTAACCCAAGATCATCAACGACGAGGAGATTCACGGCATACCAAGAATCATAAACCTCCCCAAGGTCCAGCTGAACGGTCAATTGCCATTGGGATGGGCCTATACCACGACTTTCAATGGTTGTCAACGACTCACCCTCGAGCGAATATTACTGCACGCGAGAGTAGACATCATGGTCAACCATATTCCAGTTCGTAAATCACAAGACTCCGTTGGTCTGATTTTCTATCGATATTAACGATACATTTGGTACACATGGCGAATGTAGTCATCGAGAAATTTCTTCTGCAACAAATTAGTCTCCTTGGCAGAACGTTACCTGCGACCTCTTTTTACGGAAGGAGGACGGACGCTTATGATACGTTAACAAATACCCCACCCGAAGGATCATACTTGTAGTATACAATCTTTGTACCTCGTAAATGTACCTTACGCGTTTACAATGAGTTCGTTATACTCTAGCTAAACACACGAAACAATGCACCGTTTGTTACAACAAGAATGAGTGCCGTAACCTGATAAATGCGCCACGATGTGCTCCCGCGAACGCACGAAAGTTGAATGCCCTCCGATCAGGCCCCAGTAGAGCGGGAGAACATCGAGAAAGGGGTTCCTCGCCTCTTCCTCTTCCTTTCTCACCCCCTACTCTACTAGGTTCGTAGGTTCGAGCTTAAGCTCATGATCCTCGGCCCTCATCATCGTCGGTCTCGTTAACTTATCAACTGTAGGATTATTTCGCGCACCTTCCCTTTCTCTTGTGTGATTCGACATTATTGACTCTCGCCTTCATGCACGAATATTATCTTCCCGGATATGCCTTTCTTTTTACATCTGTACTGCAGCGGTATGCTGGACCTTCGGTAGCACCCGCCCTGTCGTGACTCAATACATACAGTAGATCCGCGCAATTGGACCATAGGCCCCTAGACGGCAACAAGCTACCTCGTGGGCCGGATTAGTAGAAACAAGAGCTGCCGCGCTTTGCTGCGGCACGAGCCTTCCACTCATGAACATTCCTTCCGACTTGTTCACAGATATAGCTAGCACAATTGACCCAGCTGAACAACACAAAATTATTTAAATTGAGATGATGCCGATTCTCAAAGACCACGGCATGGCACATAAAACAAAGTATGGAAAATGTAACCCAGCAGTGACAGGAACGTAGCCGGATGATATCAGATTGATCACAAGACTTCAGCCTGAACCAGACAGGTGGATACACAGCTTGGGAGCAACAACCACCTCACCACGAGGACCCAGGATACACCCTTCCACGAAGTGACCCGATGGACAATAAACTGGACAAGAAAAAAAACCCTTCCACGAAATCCCAATGAGCACCGCCAAGCAAAGCAAACCGAGGCTACCGGGTTAGGAGCGCATCTGTGAGCCGAGGGTCACACACCTACAATATTTGTGTTGATGGTACACCGGACAGCTTGAGCCTTGAGAACGGAGGTCATTGGAAGGCGAGGCGGATCGACCCGATCAGATCAGCTGCGTTAGCAATCGAGGTGCAAGGAAGGTGACTCGTAGAGAATTGCACACAAAGACTATGGCTGGGAGGTTTGGGACCTGATACGAAAGGGTACAACATTTGGCCAGCTGAAGCCAAAATCCGCAGTAGGCAATGGGGGGATAGCGCGAGGGGAGGGGTCAATCTCGACCAAACGCGCTGCAAAAAGACATCTGGGAGTCGGACCGTCGAAACTGCAGAGTACAGTGCGTAAGGAACCGACATGTTCGAGATCCGAAGGAGGCGGCGCCATCAAGGAAAGCCAGACTCGTGAATTGGGAGAGACATTTGCAGAGCCTGATAATCGTGAGGTTGGAGGCACAAAGAAGAGCAAGCGAAGCGATCTTGGTCGAAAGCTGGTTCCTCGATGCCAGGGGGTGATCATGGAAACCACAAATAATTAAAGGCCAAAGGACCACGGAAGATGATTGAGGAGGATTGAGAAAAAGTGGATGTGGAGAGGCGACGAATCACCACTCGCACTCTCCAGCTTTTGAGGTTGTCAATGTCCACGCAAGATAAGCAACAAATTTCAATCGATGAATGCCAGGAGGATATCAAATATTCGCGAGGCAGAACAATAACACAAGGGTGAACAGGACTGATAAATAGGGAGGATGCCGAGTATTCCCCTTCAAGCCAGTGCCCAAATATCAACAAGCCGGTATCCTGTGTAAGGATACGGGTGATTATATAAGTTCAATGATAGATCGCTAGGCTGAAGCAAATTAGCACTAATTTTCTAACTATCGGAGTCGGATTAGCAGACATTGGCAGCTTCTTTCCCTTGTTTCTCTAAGCTCTTGAGTTCGTTCATACCATGCAGGACATAGCGAGAGGGGTTCATACCATATCATACTGCCAAAGTATGTAAGATACGAAGTGTACGGTACGAAGTCCTAGGTGGAGACATACGGAAACGAGGCCTACCGGCAAACCCAAAAGGATATACTGTAATAAGAAGCGGAGTCAGCGGCACACGAGGGTTACAGGATGGCTTACTCACCGACGAGCAGATGGAACGAAAACAGCGGGGCCAAGGCAACCCATGTACCCATTGAGAAGGGACGTACGGCGTGCAACAATGTGAGCAGGTTAGCCAATCATACAAGTTGCGAGAAGTAGGATCGAGTTCGCGTCTTTCTCATTTCTCCGAAACTTATGAGTCATTAACGCTGAGCATATGAAAAGGGGCAACCTGAACGACCGGTGCCGGTGCATTGGGATGTGGAAGACTGAAAAGACCACTATGGTCAGGCGAGTGTGAGTGTTCTCAAGATTCGATGATTCGCGAGTCAGTGGGTAGAGTGGAGGCTGAGGTCAAAGTAACATCCGCAGGATCAGAAGTGACAAATGAAACTGGCGGATCCCGAACACCACTATCAAGAGCGACGCGTAAGAGCCAGAGTTCTTAGGACGGACGAGGTACGGTGAGGCACCGGAAATGTTTATGATCAGTGAAGCTCGAAGCGATGCTAAATGACACCCACTCCACAGGAGGAGTTGGACAGTTGGATATGGTGGGTCGTGAGAGAAGGGTGAGTTAGGTGTGGTGGAGGGGGTGACGATGGAAGCAGAGTGCAAAATGATAAAATATTAGCTTAGGAGATTCCCAGAGAATGGTCAGAAAACCAAGAAATCCTCTCAAAATCCTCACCGCCATGCCCTTTGAGGAAATGTATGTTTCTTCCAACAATTCTCGAGCGATTCTCCGTGCAATACAATCACAATTCTCCTCGTGCCTTTCTTGCCCCTCTCAAATCCACCCATTCCCGGCCAAGCGGAGAGTTCGAAGACCTCAGATGAATGAGAGGGCATGATGTGTATTCTTCTAGCTCGTAGATACGTATATCCAACTGGGTATCCTATATGCTGTATGCTGCACCTCCGGCTGATAGACTGCTCCCCGTGATTCGCCTTATACCCAACACGAAATCCTGCAGTATCTTGGAATCTCGGTTGAATGGCCTGGGGAATCGAGCAACGAGACAGGGCGATACTGGCCAATAGTTGGCGACGTGCTCCGATAGTAGGGAGCCGATGGTTCGGATATTCTAGTGGGCGCATATAGTGAGTTAGTTGACGAAGAGCAGTCGGGAACGAGTGGCATTGCTTACCTGGGTGAGAAGGTGTTGATCCTGGCCAATCTTGTAGACGAAATTATCAACAAAGGAGAAGTCGATACGGTGCTGAGCATACAGGCAGTCGGAAATTGTGTGGAAAATTAGTTAAGTCCGGAAGAAACAGGATACCGAGACAGGAACCGCCACGTCGCTGTAGTGCAATAGCCAACACATGTTACGTGCAGGTGGCAGTAGCTGAGATCGGAGAACACAGGCGACATCCGTCGAATTGCAGCTCGGGCTGAAGGTATTGCTTGAACCCTTACTTCGTCTTCACCAAGGCCGCTAATGGACCCAGGTCAATGGTTGCAATAAACATAAAGGCTTGGAAGTCGTGAGCATTTTCAAAGAGTCAGGAAAATCGACAAATACTCACCAAGCACCGTCTCAGAGGGTGTCCACCACGCTGGCCCGGACTTCTTAACCTCCTCCAACACCACACCCTCCAACTTGCAAACCACGGGACTAAACTTGCCGGTGCCAAAACGAAACCCTCGTTGCCTCGTTGTCTTATCAGGTGTCTGACCTAGTGCTCGTCAGTGACAACAGCGAGCCGGGGAATCTTAACACTGCTGGGCATTGCCCATATCCTGTTGGCACAGATCATTATGATTAGGTGTTTGTAAAGGATGTACCACAGAGGAGAGAGTTTGAAGCAATGGAGGTCGAAAGCGAAGCAGAGGGTGCAAACCTAACAGATTGTTGGGAAGGGAATTGTTACGGCTTCAGAATTGCACAATAAGGTCAAAACACTGATTGGGTGCATCCCGGCGTTCTCCGCTGCGAAGGGAAGTTGGACACTACCAGGAGTTGAACTCCTGGAAAGTGGTCGTCGAAGCAGAGGAAAATGCAAGTCCTCGCAGTGGAACGTCAGCGCAACTGAATTGAAACTCCGATTGGCCCTCCGCAAGGCTCTCAGTGATTCTCAGATAGATACTTATAGCACTGAAGCTGGAGCTAGCGAAGGGTTTTTTGGCCAGACAGCTCGGGGATGAAGCTGGCGACCTCATCGTAAGTTCAAATTCGTTTTTCTTTTGTATCTTTCGCTGAATTCAATCGTTTTGATTTTTAGCTCGCTTCCCCACCTCCTCCACCTATCTATGCTACCTACTTAGTATCTCTCATATGATGATATCTCGCCTTTCCGCCTCCTGTCGTGAAGCTCTCACTGCAAACTTCAGATCAGCCCAATCTCCTTCCCTTGCTTTCAACACCATCCTCCGCACCTCCAGGTCTCACCTAGTCTCACCTTCTGAACTATAATGATCTTTTCCCCATGATTTCTTCTGCCGCCCAAGCGTAATCACGTCCAGACTAGTCAAACTCGTCCTCCCACCTCCAATCTCATTTGCTTGATTTTTACCATCTTCTCCTCGACCATTGTGTTTTACGCCGTGCGTGCATTTTCATATCCAGGACAATCAAAAACATCCTCCGCACCTCGCAAACCCAAATTCGCCTTCTCGACCTTGGCCTTCTTCTTGACCGTTGTATCATTTGCTGCCTGGCGCACTCACTTCCAGACCCGGCAACCTCACCCAAACGAAAGTCATACTTGGTAAGCCACTATTCCCATACATTTGGCGGCTCTCGCCCATGATTTGTCTCTTTAGTTATCAGACAACCCTTACAGATTGATCGTCGTCGTTGTACTTATCTCTCCATCTCCCTCAGCAGCACGACATATACAGGCCCCTCACGGCAGTTCCCGTCTCCGGTCAAAGTCATGAATCGCCATCCAAGCTTTCGTCTGCCATCTTCCCGACGACGTCTGCTCCTGGAAACAACCGCAGAAACGTCACACTAACCCTCCGCATCCTCTCCAGCCATTCTCCTTTCATCTGACCACCATCCCAATCCTCTACCTTCTCATTCCCCTCATGCTCTCCCCCTTCCATTCCTTCCCCTTGGGACCCGCGAACTTCCTCAAACGCATAACACATTCACTCACAAAACTAACTCCCACAATCACATCTCCATACCGATCCAACAAATCGACATGTAGGCTACCCCAATCTCATACAAATTCACAATAATCTGTCTCGCTCTCTCCCTCCCTTCTCCCTCCCCATGAGGAACAAATAAGAGTTTGTACACGTCGGGAGGGACGACAGGCCTGAGCATCTCGGAGATTACACCGAGGAGGGAAGTCGAGAAAGATGGTATGGAAGGGGAGGGGGAGTTGGCGCGGGTAAAGAGCATTACTTGGTTAGAGGCTGAACTGGGTGGGAAGAATGTGGAGAGACATTGGTGGAATATTTCGTGGGCGAGGTTGGGTGGGAGAGGGTCTTGGGGAAAGTACAGACCCGAGGTGGGTGGAGCTGTGTGTTGTGCTGCTCGTGGCAGGGTTTTGATGTTGTGATCAAGCCACTCTTCCGCTTCTCCTACCATCCTCCCTCGCTCCCTCCCTCGTCCGAATACGGTCCTTACCTCCCACATCTTCCATCTCCCCGTCTCGTTTGTCTCCCCTCCTATTTTTACAATCTCATATCCCACTAGTATATCCTCCCTTATATCACACCTAGTCGAGCTATCAATGAATTTTATTCACAACTGGGATTGAAGGCCGAGGGCGAGTGGCGAGGCCTCTTGCTCATGAATGATGATGTCCGAAACATGAAATCTCCTTTCACGGCAGGTACGGTAATTTCCGTTCGTATGTGCATGGGACTCTATGTGTTGGAGGAGTTCATGACGATTTGGGGAAAGCTCTATTGAGGAGGATTGGCCATGGGAGACTTTGGTGGAGTTGAGGCGTCTGTCGAGCAAGAAATAAGATCTAAATTGAGAAAGTTGAGTGCTCCTCGAGTTGAACGTGGCGCGCGGGAATAAAAGTGCGTTTTACATTTTGACCGTCAGTGTATCTCACTCGTTCATCTTTGACTCCCAAATTTCTGTCGTGAGCATCGCCCTGGGTCTAGCGCCCGACACTGAAAGTATCGACCTATAACAATGTCCAAACCTTCTTCGTCCGCACCCCTTGGTTCCCGAAAGTGTGAAGGTTGTGGCGCCTCCGATGTTGGGCCCACAAAATTCAAGGCCTGTCAGTGCAGGCTCCTATACTGTGTATGTTGAGGCGCTACCTTTACGATGATATAATATTGAGATGCTAACTTCACAGAGCAAACACTGTCAACGTGTTGACAGGCCTTTCCACAAGGAAGTCTGCATCAAGACTGACACGCCAATGACTGCTATGGAGTTGGCGGTCGAAGCATTCATCAGAAAGTTCCAGGATTTGGTAAGTTTGTTTCGTTTCACCCTTTTTAGATCCATTATCTTACCGTCACTTCAGTTCACCGCCGTCCTGCATCATGAGGTTGGAAACAAAACTCTGACCAATGCCATCTTTATACATTTGATGTACGACCCCGAACCCCGTCACCGAACCCAACGCCTCATTGTTGCAGGGTTGGCCAATGTGGTTCTGAAGGACATCAAACAGATTCCCAAGGAGCAGCTCGTCTTGTTTGAGAATGCCTGCGAGGCTGCCATGCAAGTAGGCCAAAGAGCCCCTGGGCTCCTCTTGTTCTACACTCAAAACATGGACAATGAGATGGAAAGCTCAAACTGTGGTCAGGTTGTCGGATTGTTGGAGAACCACCGGCTTCCGTTGAATGACGCTCTGCAGGAGCTTCTGAACCTGAACCGTGACCCAGACTCTGTGAAAGAGGTGAGTCCTCCTGCAGCTCTATTGTAGAACCGGATCCATATTCAGAAACCCTCTTTAGTTCCATCCAGCCAAGTTTGTCTTCGTCGAGAGAGATTAAGGACCCATATTGTGCGTTACAGTGTTTGATGTTTCATATGGCTGTATCAAAGTACCACACCAACGCCAGCGTGGTTCGTGGAATCAGCAAACGGCATCCCTCTCTCCTCAAACTCCTTGTTATGTTGCACGCCTGATAAATGTTTCTTGGAAGGACTATCTTCGCCTTCGCAATAGTGTGACGAAGCTTGGCGGCGTTTACTTGGGGATAAGGGGGACGTAGGCGGGGATCTAACTGGTTCGAGAAAAACGTCGGAAGTGGGAGGTACATTCTCGACGTCCTCTGGCCTCTTCTTCGTAATACCTATTATACCAAGCCCAACGAAATCAATTCTCGCACTCCCATCCTATAGATAGAGTGGATAGACTCACTCTTGGGTTTAGTCGGCCCAGCAACTTCCTTGACAACTTTGAACGCGTTTGCCCCTTGCTCTCCAGACCCAAACAAGGTCGTCTGAATCTCCCAATCAGCAGGCCTCATCTTCTTCCAATCGTCCAACACCCTCGTCACCCACTCATCACTCCCTCCCATCACATGATAGTCTATAATCCCCTCCCACTCACTCCCACTGGGAGCAGTCTTGTTCACAAAAATGACTTTCCCTGCCAAATCACTACTGCTGGTGCCGCCACTTGCGACACTTTTCTTCCTTGATGTAGCGGATGGTGAGGAAGAGGACGAGGGGTGGGAGTGAACGGCTTTCGCAAACTCTTTGACGAGTTTCTTGAAACCGTGGACTTTGAGTGATGTTCCCATAATGATGAGGAGGTCGGGTTTGCGATTGAGGTCGGTTGTTTGGATTGTACCGATCTCGTCGCCTAGTGGGTGAGGTTCGTCATACAACACAATGGCAGGGCGTAGGGTTCCAACTCTCAATGGTCGGGCCAAACGCACTAGACGGGCTTGGGCTATAAAGAAGAGTGAATTAGACACCAATATCATGTAATAGAAGGGTGAGGGATGAAAATTACAACGGGCGGAACATTCTGGACAGTCTGGAGCTTGTCCTTGTTCGAAAACCTCCATGTGTTCCTTCGTACAAGTCAACTCCGCCGAACAGAACGTACACCTCACACGGTGAATATCACCATGCAATTGTACGTTCCTAACTTCCTTTACCCTAATCTTCCCCTTTCCCTTCCCTCCAACAGCCTTGGCACCATTACTGGAGCTTCCAAGTAGTCCCGACCTCTCTTCCAATCCATCAATATTCTGAGTATACGACCGCAGGAGGTTACCCTTCACGTCGAGGGTTTTGAGGAAGGCGTGGGTGGCTGAGGGGGTAGCGCTGTCTATTGATCGTTTGAGTTGGGAGATGAAAGTGTAGAACACAGAGGCGGATGTCGGGTCGCGGAAGAGCGAGGCGTCGAATAGGTCTCGTCCCTTGAGGACGACATTGGGGTACCGTTCCTTCACAAGGTTGTACAACCCATCGGGGGAACGAAAATCCTACACGGTTGTGAGAGGGGGTTAATGATGACGTGGAGACCTACTGGTATGCCACAAGAGCAAGATATCCCGGCGCCAGTCACGACGACAATCCTTTTGCTTTTGGCGATAGCGAGCGAAATGTCGCTCAAAGTACGTTGACTTGTAAGGGGCTCGAGGTCCAAAGTTATGGTCATTGCAATAGAGGACCAAAAATATATGCGAGAGGAATGAAGATGATCGAGTCGGCGGTCGCTGGAGAGTAAGAGTCGCTGTGGCAACGCCGATGGCTTCATTCGACTTCAAAGCCCCTAATCGCGTCGCGCACAGATCACATGGTCTGTTGTCCGTTTCAACACCCCGCGTCGCGTCCTTTGGGTGCAAATTTTCATTAAGTACTCCGAGGCTAAGTTTGCCCCACTATCCTGGAATGGGCACAGAGGCATCGAAGAGATTACTCAAGACATATCGACGAATGAACGGGAACAGAATAATGGGCCCGGCAGTACAAGTCCGTACTGTGGAGTTCCTCGCGAACAATACTAAACCGGCGATGGAATATATGTCTTATGAGCACAAGGCGCCACCCTCACGCTTATCCTTGCACTTACCCTTAGCCTTGATCTTTCCTTTCTAAGCCTCTGCCTCTGATGAGGAGTTCTCTTCCACATCAACATCGTCGACGGTAACGATTCAAGTACCTCCCTCGAGGATATCCTTGATTTTGGCTTCAGCCGCGTCGATTCGAGTCTCGACTTTGGAAAAAGTCTCATTGATCTGATCTAGCAACCTCTGGGCGCCCCGGAGGAGCGAGAGGCATTCACTAAGTTGGGCCGCAATATTGGCGTGATCCTGTTCATCGCCTGACAGGTGGGGCTGGGAGTACGGGATTGGAAGGGTCGGGCGGGATGTCTTGTGAGGTTGTGGAGTGACAACTCTGGCAGTGGAGAGAGATGAGGAGGGGACCTTTGGACGTTTTTCACTACCTGGTTGTTGTTGGGGTTGGGCCACTCAGTTGAAGACAGGTGGAAGCAACACACACCTCCTTTAGCGCGCTTTGCGGGGTTTTCTTCGACCCCTGAAACGTGCCTTTGAGGGGACTGAGGCCTTTTTCTTTTGCTATCGCTCCCTCCCAAGCCAAAGCACGTCAAACCCTTGTTCGTGCATCTGTCACAACGAGGCTTCGGAGGGTATAAGATGCATGGCGCTCCGTACTGGCGGCAGTGAGTGCAAGCCTGAGATGCGAGATGTGAGACACTGGAGCACAGCCTTAGAAATGGGGACAGTTAAACCTGGTTGCCCTTGTAGACCTTGCCCTCCTGGACTTCGGAGGCGTCGCTGTCCTCACCATCATCCTTAACGGTCGTTTCCCCAACGTGATCATCAACGCCAATACCCCCTGCGTCGCTCGCAAAGTCTTCGTCTTTCTCAGCATTCGTACCGACGATGGGGGGTGGGGAACGAGCTTCAGGCGGGCCAGATACGGGAGGGGGTGGGGGAGTTGGTGGAGGAGGAAATTTAAGAGGTGTGTAGGGCACGACTTCCATTAGGTTATGAGGTTGGTGAGGTGTAGAATGAGAGTCTTGGAGAGAACGGGGCGAGGAAAGAGAGCCACTTGACTGGGCTAAGCTTGGATAATGGCATTCAACGCTGGTAATTTCGACCCAGGTCACGATGCACGTGTGTCCAGAAGTCTGTTGTCGAGTTGTCATGAAAAGTATTGCTTCCGTGACTTCTTGGTTCGGTTAATTTAGCCCTCCTTGTGTAATCAAGCTGAGGCGACTGTTATTGCTGTATAACGTTCCGCATTCGCAATCTGAACGCGCCTGGAGTGCGTGATGGTCGATCTCCTTCAAGACTCCTTCCACCACCGTCACACATGCTAAGTTCCAACGAAGTTCGGATTTCCTTGGCGAACCTAATGAGCCACTAAGGGCAGCTTGGATAACAGGGTGTTCTGTAAACAATCGTGGAGTTTCCTCCGTGGAAATTGAAATTGAAGTCCCTCCATGGCAGGTATTGCGAGACGAGCCCTCGGACACTTGTTCACGGTCAGAACATCTTGCAATGTGTGTTTGTGCAGGCGCCTCGAGCTTTGACCCCGAACTTGCGAGGGCTGCAGACGGTCTGATAAAGCAACGACCATATCTGACACGCTATACCATGTCAGCATAGCCTAGATCTTATTGAAGGAGGTGATGACTTGCCTCATCCGTGAGATCGTCACTGGGTGTAGCGACCATGCACTGTGACCCAGAGCATCAGACCCAGCGACATTATATAGCAAACCACACTGAAAGGCAAGGGTGCAACATTTTTTGTTCAACACTGTGTTCGCAACTGACAACATGAGTTAGCTCGAAAGCTTAGGTGTTCCGGACTTCCTGTAGCGAGGAGAGGCTGGATGATCACGCGCTTCAGGTCATCTACATTGCGGGGTGGGAGCTTAGCCAGAGCCCTACATAGCGGAGGGCGACGTTGTACCAGTGATCCGTATGATTTCCTGACTGGTATGTAATGGCGGAAACCTACAAGTTCCCACCCTTTGAAGTATGATTCGCCACAAATGATCGGACCTCATAAGATATCGGTCGTTGTATGACGTCGTGAGATGGCGATGGATGCAGTCTTATCAAGAATGTTTAGGTGCGATGAGAAGAAAGGTGTCCACAAGAAGAGGCTGAATAAAGATATCCGTGACAGCCGAGGTGATCACAACCCCGAGATATATACGAAGTTCCAGTTTATATTGAAGTCTAGAAGGAAGGAGGTGATACGGCGATAAAGAGGCGTAGAGTTCGGCAGGAGGTGAAAACCCGAACGCGTCCCGGAAGTTGAAAACCTGTGTTTTGATGTCTTCAACCATGAATGCCAAGGGCTTCCTGGAGATGAATTGTCGATGTCATAACAGATATCCATCGCCTCTGCCAAATTTGAGTGCCAGATCGTCATATCCATGGCTTTTCAGTTTCGCCATATTATCAGATGAGCTATCGATGGGAGAGCGTGAGCGGTCCTGAGGCAGGATCTAAAGATTGGAGCATACGTTGAGACGGTGACGAACGGGGAGGAGGATACGGGGAGCTTTGACTCCCCGTATCTTTGAAGGCGGAGGAGAAAACGAGGCGCTCGCATGGTTCGTGCCGAACCAGGTGGCGTGTGAATGCAAGTACTGACAGGAACTCGGCCACTCTACCGTCTCTGCCCCTACCGTTTGAACGCATTGCTCTCTACTCCTCAAGCTTAGGCAACACTGAAGTAATCTATCCTGGCTACAGATCCCCATTTCAAGTTTCCCTGTAGCGTCAGTACTTACCGTACGGTGGGTAATTCTGTCAGGAGGGTGAGAAAAATGTGCAACAACCCCTTCCTCGCCATTCGGTAAGTAATTATCTCTACATGAGTTGCATATTCGGAGTGGCTCTTGTCGATTAGCTTACGCGCCCCTCTAGCTGTACCTATAAGAGACCCCCGTAGCTAGAGTAGAGGTGGTGATTTTGTACTCTCCTTTCCCCTCGAATACGAGATTTATTCTGGTTCTTCTTAGGGATCTGAGACCGATTTCGTTCTGAGCGTATATTACTAAGCAAGGCTTAGTCTATCCGCTACACCACCACCCTGGTTGCACTCCGCAGTTGATGGATCACCACTAGTTTCCCTTCTGTATTCAACGATACCAAAGCTGGCCGAGTCGTCTCCTCATTCCTCACTGGACCTTAAGTCTGAGAAACCCTGAGCCCCACTGTAGCTTGAGACCGCTGTCTGCTCGCCGCGGCGGCCTTCGCTCAAATGGACCCCGATTTGCGACATGAGTCTCCTACAGAACGACGCGTGTCAGAATTAGAGAAGTTAGAGAACTGGCCTTGGGTGCACTGGTGAGTGAACAAATCAATTTGCTGTGTATTTCTCCCTGATCGCTATTGAGGTCTTCACAGCTCATCCATCTACCCAACCGACCTCCCTCACCTTCCCCAGCTGTCAGGATAGAGCCCAACCGCTCGCGTTCTCGAACCGAGCAGCCGAACTCACCCAACGACCAATCAACCGACCAACTATTCCACTCCCACTCCCTCAGAACAACTCTTCAAGTGCAGCTTCAACCGCGGCCTGGGTTGGCTCTAATCGATTCTACATCAACATACCGATTTTAAATAATGCTATTGCGTCACCGGGTGCATCTCGCCCACCACGCAAACTCGATTCGGCCCAATCCCCTTACCTCCCACTTCCCTCATTCGAACGACCCACCGCCAGGCTCGCAAGTGGCTAAACACCGCCAGGGACCGCTCGCAACCACACGTCAAGCCAAGTGAAGTGTTCACTTCCCTTAGCTTGCGTTCATTCACGCAGAACGAACCCTCGCTGTTCATGACCTATCGTCCATCTCGCTCTCCTATAGCACGGAGCGGGTTCAAACTAAGGAAGTACTGGAGTTTCAGAGGAGGTTAGAGAGCGAGTACATGGGTCCCAGGTAAGTCAAACACTCGACTCTACATATGATTTTTCTGATTCACTATTTGTTCGCTTTTTCTGCTCTCTCTCCCAGTCTCCAACCTCACTGACCACTCCACACACAAGTCCACGCCCATCACCTACCGTCCTCATACATCGCCTCCTCCTCAAGACAAATCATCAACACCCAAAATGCAAGTCGACCCATCATCGACGATGTTTTCAACCCATGGCATCCCGCCTCCCTCGACGTCGTCGAGCCCTTCTACGTCTCCGTCACCACCTGGCATGAACTCGTCTCTCGCATCCTTTATCCAACCCTCGTCAACGGAAGTGGGAGCATGAGTGTTGGAGCGTCGAGTGTTGGAAAATCGCCGGAAGGAGTGAAAGAAGCGATCATGGTGTCGGCTGCTACTTTTTAGTGGGGATATGTTTAGGACGGGAGGGGGAGGCAATTCCGATGCCCATTTCATGGGAGATGAGGTGAACAGGAATGCTGCCCTCGTGGATGCCATTGCAGTACGTGCATGCTTGACTGGAGTATGTTCTATTGATATGGAAGTTGATGTTTCATCTGTTGTAGTTGAGGGTTGAGGTCCGAGCTCACCTTCGGTCATGCCATGCTCATTTGACCTCAACACCTCCAACACCTCCCGCAACCTCTTGTCTGACTCCCCCAATGATTCTTCTGACTCCTCTGGCTCAACCCTCACCTTCCGGAACAAGTTGGTCACGATTTGGACAGGTGTCGAAGGTTGAAATGGAAGATGGCCCTCACACGACGTCTCGAGGCTTGGGGCCATTTTCTCTGCTGTCACGACTGTGGGGTCGAAAGGCCAAACTCCTGTGGCCTGAAATGCCTTCTGTATCAGGTCAGGCTTCATCGCTCGAACATGAACAAGCCCGTAGACAATAAGAAAATTCTTTTTGGTGATCTTCTCCCCTCGAAGTCGTTCCCACTTGTCCCGTTCCTCCAGCAGCGCTTCAAGACACTGAAGACCACAACATCGAGTCCCTGGTAGATATGTGTGCTGTGTGCGGGGTAGCAGAGGATATAGATGTTATGTGTCCGTGTGTACTCGAGGAAGCTGCGTGTATAGTGGTGTTGTGGCCATCGACCAGCAGGACTCCAGCCCGGCCCTGTGCCTTCGCGCGAGTCTGTTTATCGAACTGCTCGATGTAGAGCACCCCAATTTCGCCGTCCATCCAACCCAGGCTGTGTGATGTCAGACGCAAGTGGCTTTTGTGGGTCAAATTACTCACGATGCATTGGCGGGATTATCCTGTTTCCAAGATGACTGGTATGCCTGTCCCTTAAAAATCACTGCAGGGGGTAGCGACGAACCATCTGCCCCAATCGTCACAATCGCTGTAATGTTCTCTCGATCACCCTCATGTTGTTGATACTGACTCTTCTTCCCCTTTCCTCCAATCACCTTTTCTTGCGTCTCGCCCAGCCCAGATTGGAATCCGCTCTCGTCTGCAGCCCAACAACACTCTTGCGCGATTGGCTTCCCGTCATCACCCTTCTCAAGGGTCTCCGCAAGTAATGTGAACCAAGCAGCATTTGCCGTTGGGTTTACTCCTCGAGCCCTAGACTTGTCGAGTGGCCGAGGCTTGTACATCGTGAGGCGGTCCGAATGTTTTGTCACAAATCGTTGAGTCCATCCTCTCGCCACACCTTGTTTGGGAAAATTTGACCCCAAACGTGCACGACAGATCTCATCCACATGCTCCTTCAAGCGGCGGTGACTCGACGGAAATCCTCGATCAGCAACGGCCCTCGCACACTCGATCACCTGCTCGACCTCTTCCTTCAACAGCCAAGACTTTGATTCATTGAATCTAGCAAGTGCAACACCTCCTTTTACCAGTCGTGCGAGCGTAGCATGACTTAGCTTGATTGCCTCTCCTGTTTCCTTTAGGTGCTCTTTCTCGAACTCCTGGCAAACCAAGCGAAGACCTCGCCTCTTCTCTGTTTCGGGTCTATCTCTTTCCTCCTGGTAAAACGCCATCGCTTCGCCATGAGACAGGCATGCTCTTCCCTCTGGATTTGAGCTTTCTTTTCCTCGGATTTTGCTCTTCCCGGCATAGTGATTGATGGGTAGGCTGATCGGAGTACAGTGGGTAGAGAATGTTTCTGGTGAGGGGAGTTGGGAGAGAGAAACAGGGAACTTCACGGCAATATGGTAGACTAAATCTTGAATATATTGCATAGCCAAACATGCCGCAAAATGAGGGAGAGTGGCCATGTCACGCGGCGCCATATGCGCGGCTCTTGCACATCAAGTTTTGCCTCAACTCTGTCTCAATCTCCATGAACTGGGCTCGAAACACCCTCAAGTTATCCACAGTATGTAGCTAAGGAAAGCAAATTTGTTTGGTGCCTAAATGTGGGGTAGTGTCTGTGTTGTGGCCAGGTCTTAGTTGGTTGTGAAGCGTCTCAAACGTAGTCGCAATCAAAGATTGATTATTCGAGTTGTTCAAGCACATATATTCTTTCCAATGTTTGCTCTATCTCTAGCTAAGAAGCAGTTCTTTCGATTCCAAGTTGTCGCAAAGCGACGCAGTGAGTGAGCGAGGCGTTGGGTGAGCAGGAAGGCGAAGTGTCTCGAGAAGCGCGTGATGACTGTAACGGAGCAATACAACCGCCTTACACCGGTCTACAGAGCATTCAATCAATCAACAATTATAACTCTGTCTTCACAGCATGATCAAAGATCAAAATACCGATCAACAGATAGATACACAGCGCGATCCCGTTACTAATAGTCCAAATACCAATCAAAAGGACTGAGAAACAAACAGGGGAGTCAGCAACAATAGCAACAATGGGGACACACGGACACATACCAACGAGGAAAATTGTCGCCCTCCCTAAAGCTCTCCGGATCAGGGTCCTCATATTTGGGAACCTCTTCAACACCACGACATTCTCCCCAGTCTTCCCCCCAACCTTCTTCTCCGTCTTCTCCCCCGCCTTCCCGTCTGTCTTCTCCCCCACCTTCCCCTCGGTGTTTTCCCCAGCCTTCCCCTCTGTCTTCTCCCCAGCCTTCCCCTCCGTCTTCTCCCCCGCCTTCCCCTCCATCTTCTCCCCCACCTTCCCCTCCGTCTTCTCCCCCATCTTTCCCCCGGTCTTTCCCCCTGCTTCCCGAGTCATCTGCGCCCCACCAGTGTTGCGGCTTGCGAGGAAAAGGCTTTGAGAAGATTTCCTCATAAATAGCAAACTGCAACTCTGCGTCGCCAGGAACACCAGGAATATGGCGTTTCCAGCCGTAGGAAGGAGTGTGCCAGTGAACCATGGGTTGCATTTTTGGGAAGATGGCGTGGAGATAACGCGCCATCTTTGGGTATGTGTAATCGCCCAGAATCCACGGCGACTCTATAATGTCGCAGTCGAAGATCACCAACCCTGAAGTCAACTCCCATTCCGGATCAACTTTGAAGTCGCAGTTGTGATGATACATTTTGAGTCGCAGCTCGGCAAGATTTGCAAACGAAGAAAATCCATGGACGACGCGTAGGTGGAAGGAAAGTGAAGGGTGGCCAAGGATTAGGCTTCTCAGCCATGGCCAAGACCGTCGCATATCGGCCACATCCGTAGCGTTGGACAGAAGAGTACTCGGACCCCGGCCAATGACTCTCAACTCTTTGATAGATCTGAGAGCGAGCAGGGGTGCTAACAGCTCACTACCAGTGAGAGTACTATCCCAGCCAAGGTCAAGGTATAAAACTAGCCTCGTAAGGCTGGACAACCTGGCCACACTGGCGAGTTGGGTTGGGATGGTGGCTCCATTAGGTTTGGAACGGATTTTAACCGATAAACCCCTCAAAGTCCCTCTGGTTGAGAGACTGTCAAGGAACCTGGGGGCGCCGTTCAAGGAGAGAGAGTCCAGACGCAGTGACTGTAGCGACCGGAAAGGAACTTGCGCTGGCACATCCAACCCATCCAGGCATGGAGGATCAGAAAACCGCATCGACTCCAAACCCCGTAGACTTGAAAGCGGTTTCATGATTGTAGAAAGGGGAAACTCGGATCCTGTGAGTTGGAAACCCTTGAGCGATGGGCACGTAGCGGGTAGAGATTCGATGAGCTCCGTCAACGCCACGTAGAGTATCGTCGGTACCCTCCCGTTAATCTCTAGCCACTCTAGCGTCATCGACAGAAACCTGGATAGGGCGACCGTGACAGGTTCCCGATCAGATGCCCTGGGAATCCACTCAGCCCACCGACTCTCATCAACCCACACCTCTGTGTACCAATTCCAAACCAGGGACTTAAGCCCGGGAAGCACAAACTTGTCGCAGCTGTAAAGCCGGGTTAGCTCGGCTTCATTGCATAATACCTTTATCCCTTGCACTTGAGCGGCGTAAAAGCGGAAACGTTCGTAACAACGGTCTTCCTTGTTCATGTCCTCCGAGTCCTGCGTCTGAAATGTGAAATGTGTTTCCATCAGATCACTGCAAAGATGAACCAGTTGAATAAGACTTGCCCAAATCCCATCGTCAGACTGCTCCGATTCAGGGATCAGTCTCCAGAGGGGGTCCAAGGAATGCAAGTCCTGCCATATAAGCTCTATTGCAGCATCGCGGAAGAGGCGGGTAGACCGGGCAGCCGAAAGTAAGTTGGACTTGGGGCGATCAGACTCATCACAGCAGTCGCGCAACCAGGCGAGGACGATACGCTGCACCTCCAGGATCGACAGAACTCGTGTGCAAATCATTGTCTGATCCAGATTTCTTTGTAGCGGTCAGAGTGGAGAACGAGAAAGGTTTTGGAGTGTGTGAGCGATGTTTTAAAGGGGGTGAAGCAGCGGAGAGTCGGAGTTCTGTGCCAAGTCCACACAAGCCACAGCATATCCGGTGGACTCGGGGTGGACAGTAGACTCTGTGTACGTGGAAATCAACGTGGATCACCCTGTAGGTTGTATCAATCATGATCACTTCGTCTCGCCGCGAAGATAGTGGCGGCAGCTGCCACCAAGGTACTCGTTCGACACCTGTTTTCGGCTCGCCGCTCGATCAGCAACCCCTCTCGCCTCGCAGCAGTGGTGGTCCCCCCAATGGGTTCGGCATCCTGTCCTAAGGTCCGTTGGCTCCACCTGTCTTGAGCCTCTGAAGTGGAGGCCAGCTCCTGCTCATGAGCAAGTACAATCATGACGTCTGTCCACCGTTGAGAATTCGAAAACCACAAAACTATAGTCGAACTGCTTCAAGAAGCGATGCAACCACGACGCTCAAGTTCGGTCATAGCCCAAACCCCCAACCTGATAGCAAAGTCATGCATTATTTTTTGATGAAATATACATCCCGCCATAGTAATCGCATTGTCACTCCACAAGGCAGAGGGAACATCTGTAGGTCCCCAAGGAGGTGCGTCGAGAACCAGCGTCACGACTCACGGGTCTTTCCCTGTGTAAGGAATCCCCTCCTGTGCTCTACACGACTCGGGTGTTGTGTTGCAACCAATCACCATCGAACTTACTTCCAGACCTGGGGTTAGGGCCTCCGTACTAATTCATGACCTCTCAGTGTCCAAACTGCCGGAAGCAAGAGGCGCGAAGTCGACCTCGGTGGGCAATTCCCCTGTGTTCGGGATCTCCAGCACACTGGGTATTGGGCTGGCTTGACTTCGGTTCAAGAGAGCTTGGGATTTGCGATAGTGTACTGGAGCTCGGATCGAGCTACTGGGCTGAACCTGTGAGTTGACTGACAATGGTAGACTCGACGAAAGTACTCACATGAATGGATTGAAGATGCTGCTTCGGATTGTTGACAAGATCCTTGAATTTATAGAATGTCCGAAAATTAAGTGGGGAACGGAAAACTGGAAGCGCGCCGTATGCTCTCCCAGCGAGCTTGATCGGCAACTTGATGGATGGTCGTATGGATTGTTCACAATAATGGCCCTCAAAGCCTTTGCCGACAACGTCGACCATGACCTGTATGTTAAGGATGCGTTTAAAGAGGATATCCGAGCAGGTGCTTTGCAAGCACTTCTGAAGGAAACGTATGTGAAGGTATTGAACTACTTGATATTATACTCATCACCGTCACGTCAATAATAGGGTCATAAGGAGGGGCCGTTCACCTACAGACGATGATATGGAAGCCACCGGACTTGATGACGACTCAGATGAAATCGAGTTCATCACGCCCAATGCTACAGTGGTTGAGTGAGTGTACACGAAGGTTAGTTGAGACATGCAAGGGCTCACTCTAATTCATAGCGAACACAGCCCGGATAGCTTGCAGGATGGCACCACCGAAAACTCTGCGACGACTACTGCTCCAGAACCCGCCAAATGTCGTGATGGTAGCAACGATACGGAGGGCTACCTCACCGACAATGAATCAGCTACGTTGAAGCGATCCAAGGCAGCCACAGGCCCTCGAAAGAAACGCAAAACTCTTGCGCTGCGAAGGGCAGAGCTTGAGAATGATCCGTGGGTGAAGGCTGTGGAAGCCCAACGCATTCGATGTCAGGGGTGTGATGATTGGTATGATTTGAGGGAGGACCGTGAATACGATAGCACAAACTGGCTACGTCATCGAGAGCGGTGTCCCCGATCACTTGAGTCGAGAGGAAGAGAATAGTGGTCAAAAGCGAGAAACGATTCACCGAAGTAATGTCTCACCTCGTGTATGTTTTCCTATCCTGACTCCAGAGCCACAGATACCAGGAAACCGAACAATCTCAGCCTATTTTATCCAAAAGTTGGATTCTCCGGGCCCGTCCCAGCCTCCAACCAGTCCCGCTACAACAAGTCCATCCCCGCCATCTCTTGGAGTTACGTACCAGACTAAAGTTGTCAAAGCCGTGAGTAATGATTGTAAATTATTCTGACTGACCGGACTTACCCAAGTTCTCGATTTCATACCTAGAATCTGTCCGTTTCCCAGATATTCAAACCCGTGGATGTACTGCATACTCCAAACAAAATCATACCACCTGTCGTGGAGATGCGAATGGCCTGTCAGCACCTCACTGACCGGATGTACACAGAGTATATACTCCGCACTCATACACGTACCTTGGGAGGGGTGTCACCGACGCTCCGAGCCCGACTTATGCGACAAATCTTTCCGTATAAACCATTTCAACCACTAAAAGGTCTGACCAATCTGCCTGGGGGTGGAGATGTTGGCTCCAACGAAACCGACGAGGATGCGATAGAGGGTGACGAAACGATGGACGTCGTCGTGAAAGTGGAGGTTCCAACAGATGGCAATACGAAGGTGAACGAGTCGCAATGGACGGATGGCGAGCGGAGAAGGTTTGACAAGAATTTGAAGGGATGGGCTCGCTGGGAGGTGAAATCGAACGGAAGGATGGGTACGATCAACGAGGTGCGAGGGGACAACAATCGAAAAGTCAGGTGTATGCTGCCAGTGTCAAGCGCTCAAAGATGACGAATCATTCAAGACCGTGGTTCGCAGGGTAAGCTGCCAACGATTATGGGGCTTTGATAGTGCTGATCCAATGCAGTAGAAAATCAAGGAGGCGGAGCCCTCACAAGACAAGCAGCAATAGATTCACGTCAAACGTGAGAAGTTCTCGTCCCACACTTTCCGCGACGTTGAGGGTCGAGCTCTCCAAGCGAAACTGGCTGATCCCCTTCTCTTTGCGGTTCTTCAATCTCTGGAACGAAATGACTCTATCGGATGTCTCCTCCACCTTTACCATCATGCGAAGAGTGGAAAGCTCACAGACAGTAAATCGATCACCGAAATCTGTCAAGTTCTGGCAGAGCAAGTTAACCGAAGCACGGCTTCTAACAAGAAACTGAAGCACGGCATTCGCTATCCTGCCAATTATCTCAATTTTATGACCCTCTTGCGATCGTACGGCGCAAACTCCGCGCAACAATATGCCATTATCACCGGAGCTATTGGAGGTCCATCCCCTCGTCACCTACGGTATGAATTTCCAACCTATTGACTTCTTTGATATTAACATTGGGCATGCTCAGTCGCCTCGTAGCAAATTCCGAAGACTGTCTTCAAAATCCTTTCTTGATCTCGAGAACGTGGCGCGGGTGAAACGGCTAGCTGACTCCCTTGGTTACCCTGGACCCATCGCATACGGCGGCGACTGTACTAGGGTTCGCAAACGGCTTTCTTACTCGAATGATTTCGGTGGCCATATCCTGGGATCCATCCTGTCGCTGCAAGACTGTGAGGTTGACAAGACTGAAGATATTGACCAGATTATCGCCCTAGTCAAGAAGAAGAAAGCTTGGGCTACCCAGACGAGAGCCATCCTCGCAAAGGTGAGCTTCTCTTTTAGCACCTTTACGATAACGATCTGAAACATGGCTAGATTTCATTTCCTTCATATCTGGTGGACCCATATCAAGAAACTCTCGTTCGTGTATCCAGACCTGTATTCGACCACACGCTCATTCATCTCCCCGGCAAGCTTCAATATCTTCAATCGTCTCTGCGACAGCTTGCTCTTGCTCATCTTTGCATATGCCCGATATTATCCTGACCAACCATTTTGCCCTTGGCTCCTTGGTACGGAACTCATCGAACATTTCATTGGCTTGGCACGCATGCTACTACCGAATTTCACGTATGCCCGACAATGCTCAGATCGAACGTACTCTTCGCTACGTCGAAGATAAGTCGCCAGTCAACCTCGACAAGCTCTCCCCAGACGGCAAGAAGCTCATCCAGGATACACGCGACATCATCGAAACCGCGCGTCTGATGTTCAAGGGAAAGAATGCCGACGAACCTTTCCAGAACTTCGTCTGGCATGCACAACGTATCGACGCTTCGAAGGCCAAGAAGGAACCCAGCGAGGTGTTACCAGTCGATAGGGAGAAGGTGACTAATGATGGGCAAGAAGGTATGTACTTGGATTTTACTTATGCGTACGTTTCATTGACTGTATGCGTAAATAGCCGTCACGCACCTCCGTACCCTCCCCTCTCATCCTCACCAACTCTGAGGTTTGTAAGCTATTCTCCGACTTTCCCCTTATCTGTCGCGATCTGCTCGCCCTTGCTCCCGACGAAGAAGCTCTCCGCAATGTCGACTAAACCGCACCCGACAACCAATTCATTACGGAGGGCGGACGAGTCGCTGACGCGAACGAGACTCCAATCCTCAAGGCTCGCATCCCCGATCCACGACCTGGTAGGGATGGGGTGTCCAGCAGCATCCGAGGGAAGCCATTAGAGCTGGACGAGGGTTAACGCAAACGGCCAGGAGATGAGGGGTGACTAAGATATTCTCAGGATCGGGATAGGACCATGGCCGCCAGAGATCTGGGCCAAGATCAATTCAATCGTGGTATCGACCAGGCTCAAGAGTAAGTCCGTATCATCTTAGTTTGGATCTTGTTACTAATCTCCATCGATAGGAACGGACAATCTCCCTGATAACCAAGAGGAAGCCCACGCGCAGAAGTCAGGAATCACGAGTAAGATGAAGGGTACGAGGGTGGGCCTTTCCGTTGCGCACCCACTTGGACCGGTCTCACGTTCGTCTGTGTAGGACGACATGTTGAACCGTGTACCTCAAGAGCATAAGGATCGGGCGAATGACCATTACAAACGAGGCCGCAAGTTCTGAACTGAGGAGTGTTTCCCTGACGAGCGTCGCGACCAGTTCATCTACCGCGGTGAGAAGGTGAGACTCATTCATTTTATTCTCTTTTATGTTAGCTTCGTTGGCGTCTGACTTCTTCTTTGACTTCAGGTCATCTTCGAGTCCCAGAAGTACAATTACCAGGAGTCCATCCAATGGCCCTTCTCCTACCTCGAGGAGTACTCGAGGCACACGAAGACTGTTGCCAGCCATGTTCAAGGCAGCCACGCCCAACTCATATCCGACCCTTCACTCAAGCAAGCGATGAAGGAATTGCGAACCCTTTTCGAACGTTTCGCCAACGGTCAAAGTATGAATATCGTCGTCGACGCCATCAACGTCTTGATTGACGACGCGAGGAACCTAACCCAAAACACCAAGACTGTTCATCTCTTTCATTCGCCAGCGAGAATCACTCCGTCCCTCCTCTCAACTCTCCTCCCATCGTCAACTCCAGCTTCCCCTCCCACCTCCCCCTCACGTCATCCTCTATGTCAATCCGGGAAGCGCGGTGAAGACTGATGCAACCCTCGCGGATGCGTGATCCGAAAGAAATTTGGAGGGATTCTTGTTGAAGGAGGGCACGACAGAGAAGTGAGTGGGAAGAAGTGTGGAAGGCTCGAGTCGGACGGTTTCTTGGTCTGTGGAATCGTTCGTGTAAGAGTTGCAGACAATGGCTCCAGGTTGATCGGACAATGGGAATCAGAATGATCAACTTGGCGAGAGAAATCGAATAAGCATTCCTCCAAATCGAAAGAGGTCGAGCTGTCTGAGTAGCGAGAAATCTGCGAAGATAAAGTGAGTTGATAGACCAGCCAGAGCGAGAATATGGAAGTTTGATATGAGAGGTGGCGAACAAGAGGACGACATACCTTCCTCCTCTCGAGGAACAAACATATCTTATAACCTAACCCCATGGCCTGTGAGTCCCCGCCTCCCGTCTTCTCCTTCCCACAAACCAAATCTTCATGAGATGGTATCATTTCTCTTGTCAGGCGAAAGTATTGTATCCAGTGGATATTCGGCAGGCGGTGTAGTCGTCGCATAAACGGACGGCGATGTTGGATGTAGAAGGGAAACGACAGCGTAGTCAAGTTAAGTTCGACCGTCTTCGGAACCATCTTCGTCAATACCCTCAATGGCCCCACTCTCGCCCTGGCTACCACCGCCCCCACCCCCACCCTCCTCCGGCACACCATTCCCCCAATCTATACCACTACAACCCATCGAAAGCCGACCAGTACTCAAGAACGTACCCTTCAGATGTTCCGAACACCACCTAGTCGGATCGACCGTCCTGTACCTGGCCCTCAGCATCGGATCCCTCCTCTTGGCCATCCTCTCCCTCTCCTTCCACCCATCCTTTCCCTTCCGCTACAAACCGCGAGTCGAAAAGGGTGGTAAGGGTGATCAGGCCGCATACGCGTTGGCCGAAAAAGCCTGCCGCTGGATGTGAGTTTCTAGCCGGTGCGTTGGTTCGATTGAATGGTTTCTGGGGTGATAAGATCCATTGTTTTCCTTGGACCCTCAGAAGAGGCGACGCTTTGTCGTTGGCTTGGAAGGTAGTAGCGGGGAAAGGACAGCGAAGGCGATTCGTTCTACGGGAAGAGTGTTTCCTTCGCACAAAAAAAGGTATCCCGATAGCGCAAGACGAACCTTTCTCGATAGTTTCGCTTTGCCTCTCCGATCCCCAACTTCGCACCTTCCCAAGTCGCACCACTTAGTACATTCATACCTGTAATATCGATAGCAGGTGAAAAAGAGTCCTATATAATAGAAATGTAACCCCGAGTCCATCTCATCCTGAACAGAGAAGTAGAAAATGTGCTCACTTCTCGCCAAAGCGCTCTCGGTGCCCTCAACAGTCACATAACCAAACTTTCTCGGCGCTCCAAATCCAGCCCGCAGCCCAAAGTTATCCAATGATTAGACATTGTGCGATGAGGTCGGAAATAACGGTGCCACTCCGACTTGAAAACGATTTGCACGGTGTAGTCTAGGAGAAGCAAGAGCGACGAGTGAACTCCATCCGATAGCCTTTGTGAAGTCACACGGTTTGAGACGTTGTGGGGAGGAGCAACCACCAGAACCCGCAGATATTTCGACTAAATGGGATGAATGACAGGTCCTTCTGGCACCAATATGCCATCTACTTCGAAGTACTAGGGTTGGAAGATGAAGATATCATTGTGGTCTCGGAATCTTCTTCGTCGGACAACAAACTGATAACCTCAACCGCTCTCCCCTTGGAAGTGGTGGCGTGAGTCGGTGAAGAAATTGCAGTGGTCGTGTCATCTTCTTCGTCTGACAGCAAACTAATAACTTCAACTGCTCTTCCCTTGCATTCTACTCTCGCAGCGTGAGGCTGAACTTTGCAAGAGCGACAGATCCAGCTTTCCATCCCCTCAACAAGGTTGTTGTAAACAGAGGCAGCAATACGGTGCACAAGTTCGTTGTCAGAGACACGGGGAATGTGACAACCTTGAGACGGGATCATTAGTAGACGAGCTTTCGAAGGATCCCGTACACCACCATACCGGGGGGATGTTTTCCAGAGGTCGATTCAGAGGCACGACAACGGTCTTGCACTCGAGGTCAGCTTGTCACTGATTGAGGTCGTTTTGACGTCCCTAGCGCAAATCAATTGAGCATCGGCTGATCCCAAATGTCCGTGCGACGTTTGACACTCAGACCCCAATGAGACATTTCTTGCTACCTCTGGTAGACAGTTAATTCAACCTTGGCGAAACAACACATAGTGGTAACACAGAGCTTTACGAATATACAGTATTTTATTCAATTATCATTCCACTGCTCATACATATCTCGAGTTGGTCCGGACAGAGATGGAGAAACAGTCATGACATTGTAATGGTATACGGACATTGGGCCTTAATGGTGTGGTATCTCAATAACCCAGCTCCGAGCAAGCCCTCAACCTGGAGAATGGAGGCTCGAAACCCCGCCGCAGTATTCTTC
>KL197767.1:0-57537 GCA_000697665.1 Jaapia argillacea MUCL 33604 | reverse complement strand
GCCAGAAGAGATGAGATGACAAAATGAGACTCACAGCCTGGGAAAATGCCGCACGAGCGTCCCAATCTTGGGAGGCCCAAGTGACATTGAAGTCAAGATGCTTTCGCATCAGTTCCCGAACAGGTTCCTAGAACATCATGAGCTCAACAGGTTGCGGCTAGGGCGGTGATATGGAGTACTTACAAAGACCTCGGTATATTTTCTTTTGGTAAGGCCCATAAACACACGCAACTGTATCTTTCCAGTTGGTTTGGCGATTGCAGTGAGATTGCGTGTGGACTTCTTTCGATCGGCGGGCATACTGATTTGAAGCTGAAGGAGCTAGTTGAGGCGTTGGACGTTTGTGAACGTCGGTTTGTTTGATGGCCATCACGTGAAACAAGCTTGGCCATACAAACTGGACGCGACCTGATCGCCTGACCTGGACTAAATCACATGACCGACGCGCCGGCACTGAGGCCGAGACAGCTGGCGTTAGATGTCGATGAGCGGCCAGAAGCTTTCCTGGAAGAAGAGCTGGAATTTGGTCCTTCCATTCTTCGTCGATGCACTCACAGACGTTTGTCATATTGTCAACAATTTCCTCGTCTGATCTTGTGACTCCTTCGCACTAGCGACGCGTGAACGGTAATCAACACTGCACATCGCTCCTACAGTATCATCCCTGCTAAGTATTCTACACTTCTACGCCTCGTCTTCACCCACTGAGATGCCATGTGCAAGTTAATGGAGTTTAACAGGATGGCACATCTTTACATCGTGTCGTTGGAGATCTCAGGGGAAGACTGAATACGGAAATCCAGAGGATTCAGTCTCACTCAGGAGCCTGAAGGTCGAATTGGCGTAGATGTCAGAAGGGGACCCCATGTTGCAGGAATACGGCCACACGTTTATGCGCCTTCCGCTTCACAAGGTTGACTCACCTCAACATCCTGGACGATAGCGACCTATGCATCGCCGCTCCTCCGACAATATCGATCGCGCCTTCGACTTCGCTGTCTCCTGCGACACCAATTTCTTCTTCGGCATCCTTCGCTGCCATCACTTCGTCTGACCAAAAAGCGGGCGCATCTTCCTCCGAGACACCAAGCTCGTCTACTTCAACACCCCGTCTGTGCCACCTACTACGACTACTTCCGGCTCGGTCTCTTCCTCCACCGTCACACCAAGCATCATGGCTACATCCATCCATCCTACTACTCTTATTGTCCCGCCTTCAACTCCCACCTCAGTCATCGACAACCCCAGTGTTGTGAGCGCTAGCTCCAATGCATGTGTCGTTCCGAGTGTCAGCGCCATCCCATCGACTTCGGCGCGCTCGCATATCTCTACGACGATCTATCCCATTGGCCTTCCTGCCCTCGTCTTGTTGTCATTTGCTTGAACATGAACTCTGAACGGACTTCGCTAGCTGCTTGTTTTGTTTGTTTGCATTGGGTTGGAGTGTCTTTGGGGTTGGACAGCGTGATGGGTTTGGGGTTGAGGACAGAGAGAGGGAGAGGAGGGATGTTGTCATGCCTACTAGGGATTGGGAGTCGATGGACGTTTCTCATGATACACCTTCTAAATCTCACATTCAAGACTACCTCCTCACAACCGAAACACCCACCAACCCAACATCACTCCGCCACCCCCACACTCCCTCTCCCCTCCAATAACCGGCGACCTCCCCCCTCACCAAACCCAGACGCTCCGATCTCGACTTCAGGGAAGAACAGAAAGGAGCATCAGATATTTATGACAGTTATGGGTATTCTAGGTCCCCGATGGGAAGTAAGATGTCGAGGTTTTCTATGACGTCTGGAGATGGTGGGGCATGGAAGTTCCGCCTGTGTTGAGTGATTTTGGGGCTGGGGGTTGGAAACTTGGTGAGGGTGTTGGAGTTGGGAGGGCGAGTACGAGGCCGAGCGTGTGATTCATGAGAGGGATGCTATGCGGAGGGGTGGGGTGTTGGGAGAGAGTGAGCAGAAGGAGGAGGGGAAAGAGGAGGGTGAGGTGTGCATTGGGGAGGTCATGAAGGAGGAGGAGGCGATGAGCCTCGAACACTTTGAGCCGACTTATTCGGAAGTTGTCCCGTCTGATTCGATACCACCTCCCGAAAAGCCTAAACCGTCTCTTCACTAACGGAGACATCTTCACTTCACCTACCCCCTGCTCTCAACTTGTCACCGTTACGACCCAGCAAAGAGGATTGTCGTCCAGCTCCTCTCCAACTCGCTGCCCCCTCCCCTATCCTCCATACGGACTTTGGCTCCCCATTATCTTCGCCCGCTCTCGTTATCCCCGCACCTTCCAGCCCTGGCTTACTTTCTCCTACATTGGCGCAGATGCAATATTTACACAGAGGTGGTAGGATCGCTTCGGCTTTGAGGGAGAGGTTGGAGGGGGATAGAGTGATTCCTACGCCCGAGGAGGGGAAGGAGAGGAAGGGAGGAAGGGATGTCGCGGTCGATGATGATGATGAGGTACCGACTGCGGAAGGTTTGGTGAGTGAAGTCTTGTTGTCACGGCTATTTTGTCGCTGACACGACTTATTTGACCTTCCACCGAAAACCACTTCCGACTCCCATTCTCATTCTCATCCTCGACAATCGATCGATAACCTTCCCCTCCGCCCTAACCATACCCTGCTGATTGCCCCACCCCCTTGTGCATCTGCTCATACCCACATACCCATTGACAATTATCGCGTTACCACAGTATGCTGGCGGGGAGAGTATGTTTGGTGGGTTGTGAACATAGCCCCCCAGGCTAGTTTTTTCTCGACTTAGCTTACTCCCCCTGTCGCGTAGAAATGCATACCGGCTCTATTCATATAGAGATTAATCAAATCTATTCTTCTGTCTGCGATGCACTCTCGAGTTGAGAATCATGCAACTCAACTCGCTTCTCACCATGGCTGACTTAGTACATGCAATTCGTTGGGTCATCATGCGCACTTCCTTGGTGTGTTCTTCGTGTCGATCTTGGTTGGATATGCACAAATCAACTGCAAGTTTTTTGGTTACATAAATGAGAACTGGGATCGAGCGGGATCGAGTCCTGATGGTGCTTGCCACTCTCAGGGGTTGGCTGGTAGCTTCAGCTCGGTTTGGCTCGGATCAAGTTAGCATTATAATGGCATATATTCACTGTATACACTAGGTACCATATTGCCACAATACACACCCACCCCGGAATCCCCATACCAGATATCATACCCTCCCATTTGGATCTCTAAGTTCCCTTCCACCGACGTAAGCTTTCCCGAATGGCACCTTGGGCAACTGGTAACTGAGAAAATAGCATATCAATATTAAGCATGGCATCGGAAGGCCAAAGGCACTCACCAGCATATATTGCCTTAGTGTAAAGACACCTAGGGCAGGTTTGCGACGCTCGAATCGGAAAGTTGCGTATAAGAACCCTGAGCCTTTCAACGGTAAAATTTTAGAGGGGAGGGAAGGGCATACATCCTGTGGATGGTCTGGCAACGTCACCAGAGCACAACAGGGCTACCTTTAAAAATCGGGCACGCATATAACGGCGTTGAGCCTGGTGGCGACTCCGACTCGATCCAAGGGAGGTGTACCGTCACGTCGTATTGGCGTGCTTGCGATACAGCGACTTGTAGTAAGGCCGGGGAGTCCAGTTCCTCTAATTTGACGTGGTGGCTCATTTGCCGGTCATGAATCCGCGATACGAAGGGCAAATTTCAGGCAAGAAGTGGGTGGGTTTCTTGCATCTGGACGGGGGAGAGCAGCGGAGAGGGACAGTCGTGGTGGATCTCGGTGCACGGACCATGTAGAGATCATGATAGTGGAGATGGCGGTGGTAGAGAGACGAACCATGTTCACACAGCCGCGAAAGAATCATAAGTCGTTTGGGGCAGGTAGGACGTTGACTCCGAGTAGTCAGAGGACAGATGAGATGTGGGGCACGTGACCAAGTTGTTCCATAAGCTCACCTTTCGTGATGATGCGGAAAACCTTCTGGCTCGATTTAGCAGCTCGTTGGTCCCTTATTCAAGTTATAGGCAAGATCCTACATAGCTCAATTCTGTCAGGCCGACTTTTCACTGGGGGATCCTATTCTGTGACCAGGAACTACTAGTATTTCGTTTCGTCATCCCTGTCGTCTTTCGGGAGTTCAAACTCTCGGAAGATCTCCGAGTCCTCCGAGTCGGCAGTGGTTGAACGCACAGGCTCACCGACGGGGTGTCTCCCCTTGCCCACGCGGGAAGCGGCTGCAGCAAGAGGAGCACGGAGGTCTACTTTGTTCAAGCTTTTGCATTGCGTCGTATTGGACTGTTGCGACTCGGTGATCGAGAGGATCACAGAGAATTCTCGGGCTGAGCCGTGGGGATTCGCAGCCTCTCCGTCGTTGACTGTAATTGGGTGCACGAGGTTCGTGTGTGTGAGAGCGATCGGGCAGATAAATCAGTGGCAAATGTTCACAAAACGGCAACACCCAAATGACTGATTGCCCTGAATGTGTTTTGTTCCGTGGCCGGGTTGCGGAGGCAGAGAAGCTGATGGATGGATGGACCCAGCGGAGTGGGGGTATGGCGGGTTGCCCACTTCATCAAGGACATGTTTAACTCGTCCTGCTACTTCTCCGTACCCTATACGTTTTGAAGCCTTGTTTTCTGCCTGCGCCTCGCGCACTCATCCGTTTGGCTGGTGTCAGGCTTGGAATTGGGAATGCCCATTCGGGTCTTTGGCTTTCTCGTGAGTCATAAAAACACAGTTGACTTCGAGTGCCCACAACTGACGCTTGAATAGATGACCCCATACACCTTTGCTCAAGCTTTGCTCGAGCTATCGACGCCATCCTATTGGGGGATGGATTATTTGACCTCAGGTCTCGGGGGTTGGGATGAATGGATCATAAGAACCCACCCACCACGTTATCCCGGCACTCAGCCTTCATCCGATGTCGACGCTGCCGACTTGAATGTGATCCATGTATTTGCAAGTCGTGATTTCACGCTGATAACCAACGACGAGAAGGCCGCTTGCTTGAACGAGGTCGATGAAAACGGCGGAGCAGGTCGAGCGGCAGGGATGAAATGTGTTTATTGGGACCGTTGGGACCGGCACGACGTTTGGGATAGGGTGTTGCTCAAGAGAGAGGGCCATCTTTACCAACATGAGTTGATCGCCCAGGGCAAGGTAAGCAATTCCTCATGCCATGCTGGCCCAGCAAACATCTGACAACTTCGACCATTTGAAGAAGGTCCTGAGGCTAATGACGTGCAAAGATAACATAAAATGTTCCGTTGGCGCTCGGGGATCACTTTCGGATGAGGGAGCTCTCTTTGGGGTGCCTGTTGGCCTCCACAGGCAGTGGTTGGGCGAGTGCAATCGATTCCTCATCCCGGGTGCGTTCCATGTTACAGCCGTATCGGATTCTAGTGACACTCGAGATCAATTCTACCAAATATTGATAGCCTCCAAGAAGTTCCTCATGTTTGTCCTGCATCGGAGAATTTTGATCATCACATCTGCGGTGAGATTTCTGTAGGTTTGCGAGGCCTCATGCTCATCCACACATTTCAGGCGCTGCAAAGCGACTTCATCCGAATTTTTGTCTTGGACAAGCGCAATCCCTCCGTGGTGCCTAGGCGTGGGGAGCGCAACGACCACAAGGACTACAAGTCTGACTTCGCCAAGGAAGCGAACAAACCAGGGAACCAACGGAAGGAGGCTTCTCTGGCTATAAAGTCAATGCATCGCCGCTTTGCTGGTGTAGCGTTGCGTAGGACAAAGCATACTGTGGATCTCAATGGCGAGCCTATCATCCAACTCACCCCACATCACTGGGAGCTGGAGAAGTTGAACACGTTGGTGGACCTGCTCATCCAAACCCCTAACATAGCGCGAAAAAACGTCGGAACGGTGAGGTTTTTTATCTTGTCATCGGGATCTGGCTCTGACGCCGTCTCTTCCAGAATATCTACTTGCCCATTCGCCGTGAGCTTATTTGGTGGCACCCGAATGGCACCAGCTTACCCAAATCGCTGGAAGAGTACGAGAAGCAACCCTCGACGAAGATAAGCGCGACTGCTACGATATGCGTTCATCACTTGGCCAACAACGACGCTGCGCCTCTGAAATTCGACGCCCAGAAAAATATACTCGTGGAGGACAAATCATTTCAGTTTCATCACTCTCCCGAGGGTGCCCCGCCAGATAAAATCATCATTTATTGTTCTTGGTCCCCCGCAAATGGTTTGATCAAGGTGGTTAGTAGATCCTTCATTCCGATTGGTTTTGGCCGCGACCTCACTCATTCCATGGCAGGTGCTTCCTTTGTTGGGGGTCGCGGAGAAGGATATTTGCTTCATTAACGGTTCCATGAGTATTGCCAAGCGAAAGGCAGCCCAGGACAAATTCAACGCCATCGACGGGCCTCGGGTTTGCATCATTTCGGGAGCCGCCCAAGTTGGGTTGAACTTGTTCAGGGCCATCATCATGATCATCGCGGTGAGCATTACTTCCATGAAGTTATCACTCGGGTAATTGGCTGACTGCAACCTTGAGGACACGACCTGGTCTGCAACGGATGGTCACCAGTTGATCGGGAGGATGTGGCGCTCAGGACAGAAGCGCACCGATGCGGATGATCATAGCCATCGCAAGCGCCATCGGAGCGTTTCGTCTCCCAACGGATTGTCGACGTTAACTGCAACGAAGCTGCCTTTGGCACACGACAGGACATCGATCAGGTTGTCGAGAAGAAGGGTCCGATAATCCGATGTCGATGAACTCACTTCTCGGTTCGGGGAGAATCCACCCATGGCTCCGCCCTTTTTTTGAATTCCAATTTATTGTCCTTCAGGGCAGCGCCCTATGGTAGACATTACAATCAAGTACCGTAACCCATCCAGCGAAAGGGGCTCCCTCCCCTCTGTGTGCTCCGGTTCCCGCGTCACTGGTCTCCAATTGCCGACCCATTATGTGGTCCGGCAACCCAACGTCTCCACATTGTTGGAACCAACCTCCGCTAGACTCTGTGGGTAACGCTACATTGTCCGTGACCGTTTCGGCGTCCACTCTCTTAAGGTCGTTCGTGACAAGCACTGGTCCACTGCGTGTGGGTAGTGCGGGGCCAATAGGTAGCAACCGGCGAGCATATTGCCCTCGTTGCTTCCCGGGGAGGATACGAGGTCCTGTCCCAGGATTCCTGCAAGACGTTTTGTGATTAAGAATATGATTGTGTATTAGGCTTGCTGCTCGCTATTCACACCTAAACATGTCCTCGCGTCACTGTTAGGCTCCGCCCTCTTTAGGGGTCAACGGTTTGCCTACTCGCAAGCGAGTCTATAAACTACGAACGATATGGGCGAATATGTAGGCTACGGTCATTCTATACAATAGTCCACGATATCTGAGTTGGGGGCGGGGGTGAGCATCGTGTCTCGCCACCTTCTTTTGAAACTCAGATGCCACCGTTGTGGCTACATAAACCCTGCTCATTCCCCGCAACTCTCAGCTCTTTCCTCCCATCCCACCTTACTTCTTAAAGCGCCAATAGCCTGCCATAAGGCTCCAACATCACTATGTTATGTTACCCTGACGAAACCCTCCCGCTCCTCCAACTAACCTTACGACAGTTCAATACGAGGGGCCGCAACTTGCTGCAGAGCGGTCGGTTGGACGAGTTTGTCGGTTTAATGCTATCGGGAAGATCATGGGAGCTCGATGATCGAGAGACCGAGGACGGCGACCCCGCCGACGATCTCGGTAGGATTCAGAAGCGTGTGACGATCAACGCCAGGTCTGGCCTGGCGCCAATTGACCACTCCATGGTCAACATCTCTCGTGACTACGACTCCTTGATAGGTATCACGAAGGATTTGCCCTTCAACCTTGCTATCTCGATATACCCAGTGAGCCCTTTCAGCGATGAGCTGAAGAAGACAAACTATTTGACTGGGCTAGTACCCAATGCTCCTGTGAGTGGCATGCCAATTTTTTCACAGTCTTCCTCTGACACGGTGAATGACCAGGGTGCGGATTTGAGTGTTTCGCTACACCTGATACCCCACCTGGCTTTGGGAAAGGTTGGGAGGGCCTGCGTTCGGCTTTTCTTTCCCAGACTCTACGGCTCAGAACCAAAACCCATAACTCAGGACCATCGCCGGCAGCTCTACAACTTGTGCATACGTGAAGCTGTGAGGGTTGTGGTGCCGGATTCACTAGCTCGATGGCCTGTGAGCTATGATGCAGCCTTCAAACTGTACCAGGACAGGCAGGGTTTGCTCCATATGGGCGCATTGGATATCTCCGTGATGGATATGGCTCGTTTCAACACAGAGTTCAGAGACCGGCTTGAAGAGATCCCAGACTTTCGGGACAGCTTTTACCTCCACGAAGTCAGGGGAACCAAGGGCTCTCACGGACATGATGGCACCGAGCTGCTGGATAGGAATATCAGCTTGGATGACCTTTGTCAGTTCCTCTATACAGACCTCATTGACCCTTCGGAGTGGTGGATAGATGTCGGTTACGAGATCAGCTACCCAGACCACGTCCTCCAGTGGCTCGAGGTGGCACACACCCAGATGGTCAAAGTTTGCCTTCCCAAGAGTGTCCCTGGAGCCGCGGAGCGGCTCGTCAATGGGAAAAGGTTTAAAGTGGACAGGACAAGCTTATTGGGAGATTTTGCTGGTTTCAGAGTCCAGCCGAAAACCGCCGGGAGGAACGACTCAATTGTCTACCTTCATGCCTACACGACCGACAAGTGTGCCACATACCAGCTTCACTCCGGAGCTTTCCGACGTCATTTCCCCTCCGATCTCCTTCCTATGAACATGAAGGGTCTGCTGAGAGATGTGCAGCAGATCAGCTCAGTGTTCGGAGATTGTTCCCAGAATGAAACCCAAGTGCCTGGTTGTACAAGGCTGGAGGTCAGGGCTACGTTGAGCACCTCGAGAGAACATCTGACTGAACTACCGGATGGTTTTTTGGAGGAGGCGGTGGTGGCACTTCCAGCAGAGCAGTGGTGGTGAGCTTACTTTACTTGATTATTCTCGTCGTTCGGGACTAAACCTGTCATGAACTTGTCCAGGGCCTACCGTTTCTATCGCGTCGCTGCGTTACACTACGTATTCCGCGAGCTGCAGGTGGCCAGCAGTCAGAGCCGAATGTGGAAGCAATCCTTGGGCCTTGGAGCGATTGCAGTTTGGATGCTCAATGGGATGATTTTTCGCCAAGGCGAGGATAACATAGAAATCGTGAAGCTGGTGCGGGGATTCTCCCACCACATCGAGTCCAACGAAGATGAGGATATCTCCGACCTCGTGCCCCAGTTTTTCGACCGTGGGGCTTACTTCATCAATGATGTGACGGTCGACGAAGGCAACTCATGCTACAGATTGCCTGGCTTTGAGGAAGGAGAGGATCGTATGATCACAGCACACGAACTGTCCAGACTTTACTCCACGAACAGCATGAAGGAGTTGGCCGCAGCGTTCTCAGACGTCAAAGTAGGGTCTGGCGCCCACCAGGAGGATTATCGAATATCACATCGGGTGAACAACAGACGAAACAGGGTCATGCCTGACGTTCGAGAACTGCGCGATCATTCCCCACCTCCGGGTGAGCAGGTGCAGTTCCGGTTCTCTGACCGGGGTGTGAGGTTGAAACCCCTGGTGAAGCCCCAAGGGAAAGACATGGAGAGGCAGAATGCGGATGCCGGAGAGGACATGGACATCGATGAGACCCTGGAGTTGGTGTGGCGTCAGTTTGTCCCAGAGATCATGTTCAAAGCACCAAACAAGAGGACCGTGGCAGAGGGCACCCACACCCACATGTCAATGGAGGAGAGACTCAATTCCACCACTGCACTCTTCAAAACGTTCAATATGGCCGGGATATTCGAACGTATACAATTCAGGGTTATTGATGCCTTGGACTGGATAGCGCTCTTCGACAGGCTGTTTCCCACAGGATTCAATGTATCTGAGGGTAAGAAGCAGAACTACAATTCCTGCCTCTACTTCAAGACCTGGCAAAATGCCATGGCTCGATTGTCGAGGCCTCACGTGAGGCTTGTCAGGTCAGAGGTCCTCCAACATTTCAATAAGCTCTGGTGGCTGCCATACGCGGAGCAGGGACGAATATGGCGTACCGACGTCGTCTGTAGGCCTTGGACAGAATTGCCCGGCTTCTCTGGCACTCCCGTGGTTCACATTGCTTTCAACGAAAGGTTCTTCCGAGGACCCCAGGCAATCTTGCTCCGAAGGATTCCTAAAACCATGCATCCCTTGGCTGAAGAGGAGGAGGAGGAGGAGGATGAATGACAGCACATTCATCGCCAAATTGAGGCTAGAGCTTACTTCTCGGAGAAATAGGCAGTCTTGGAGGTGGTAGCAGAGAGACATTCGGGAGCAAGTGTTTGATACTTAAGATGACACGGAATGGAGGTTGCAGGCTGCTGAACCATCGCTCGCGTGGTTTGTGGCTTTTGTGAACGTTACATTGTCTATCACAAGTACCAGTTTGCATTACTAGCAGAAACCCGTGGCGATGCCATTGGAATATAATTGAAGTTCAAGTACCGCATAAGATAGCATGATCTACAACTGAGTTACAACATTAGAAGTAGCGGCTTCTTCGCAGCTAATGTTTGATTGGCTGCTCCTAGGTCCACTGGAGGTGACAGCTCGGTAAAATATTCTCCTCTACATCAGGTTCTTGCATCGAAAGGCACCCATCACTTTGAGAAAATCTAGATGCCAGCAGCCAGACTCAGGGGATTGACGGGAAATTGATGACTTACACACGCCCCAGTTGTTCAGAAGAATCCACCCATACCTCCTATGAGACGCAAGTGGCATCGACGATGCACTCGCGCAAAGGTAGGATGAGAAGGGAGCCAATGGGATCACCCTTTTTCTTAATCCGAGAGAGCATCGTGATGACGAGTCTGGCTTGGTTCATGCAGCTATTTCGTATCCCGGTATCCTGTGCAAAATCCGAGCAATATTACATCCTGCAAACCTGATCCGAGACAAAACGTTGATCGCGGGTCAGACAGAGTAACTCACATACACACACGAACGCCAGAGCACCGACCGTGTGATGAGCTCGTTGTGTTGGGGCTACTGATTTAAGGCAGCTACAGACATCCCAGATTCTGGCCACCAGGAATATGGAGCAAGCGTGATGAATTATGCCGAGAAACATCAATGGCACTGGAGGAACTCGTGCAGAAGATGGAGAGAGTATCAGGAACCATGAGATCTTTGACGCCCCAGACTGCCAAGCTAGCAAACGACGGTCGAGCTTGAGAATTCTGAAGACCTCAAGGCTTGTCTACGAGGGGAGATAACTTCACTAGAGAGAAAAAAGTCAGGCTAAATCCATGCTCTAAGACCCGAGAACACCAGGAGGTTGTAGAAGTACACCAAGTTGAGGGGCGCAAGCGATTAGATTGCTGGAGCTACCCGCCACAAATTCACAATCGCCACAACCGCCACGGCAATGTTTGTCTCAGCGTTTGTCTCGAGACAAAATCCTTGATTTCTCATATAGATATAGATAGAAAACGTGGATAGGTTTGCATGGGTATTAAGTAAGTGCCCACGGTCGTATTGAAAAGATACTACAGTTACAGCAGAGTGGAGGGTATTATGGGGGGAGCTAGTCCAAAGCAAGGGAGATCACCTCGCAACAGGCTCTGTGGGGTTGTGTAAGAACTGACGAGAAATGACCTCATTCTTCTCGTGCAGCGAGCCAAAGCGCGTGTCAACCAGGAAAGAAGCTCTCCATTCGGATGCTGTTTTCAGCGTGAACTGACCACTCATTATACCCAGTAACCTGGATTGGAACCAGCGTTCGGCGCTGGGGGACCAATATCCAACGTGAAATGGCCCACTTTCCCAACAACCTTGCGAGGGCCACCATGACCTCCGACCGTAGACTTAGAAAAGAAAATTTTAGTGGCGGCCAGGCGGGAAGGCTGATTTAAGATAAGACATACCCTCGCCCCCCATGTGATAGCCGCCACATAGCATGAACATCTCCCCTTCTGTCAGTTCATCATCCCAGAATGATGCACCACTGATAGTGTCGCGATGGCAACTGCCAATGGCCGTGACAAGGCCTGAAGGGCCTTGTAGGACACTGTCGTTTCCAAGGACATGCATTGAAAGGCGCCAAACAATGCCACCCTTCATCAAAGAGGCTCGGGCGTGGTCTTCGTGGCCCAGAAATCCGTCGCGTACCGTCTCGTAGCATCTGTAGTCAACCAATGTTGGCCTGTAGTTGTACGGACGCCATCCAAGTCCGTCAAAACGGAAACCCCTGTATGGGGGGGGTGGAATGAAATCTTTGGGGAGGCTGATGACGGTCCGGAATGCCATGCCTTTGCTGACGCAGTACACTGCCATTTCCTGCGTCGAGCTGAAGCCCCGTGAACGTATGCAATGCAGAACAGAGGCTGGACTCTCAAATGCTACGCGCCATGTTACCGCGCTGACTGAAGGATCGATGATGTAGAGGTCATTTGCGATGAAAGGGCTCTGCGTCATCAGTCGCGTCATGCGGAAGCGCCGCGGAGTATGGACATAAATAATGTCGAGGTCATCTGGGAGCGTTATGGGATTCTGGGCATTGGGGAAAAGGTCGGACTGCGTCGTGGGGGGGGAAGAATAGTCATGGAAGGACTGGATAAAGGCGGATATTGATTCAAGGGAGCTGTGGTGAGGATCCAACAGGCCATTTGAAGCGACGCCCTCGACTTTGTATGAAGTCATCTTCTGAATATCTGATAGACTGTATACGATCTCTGGTTTCGGAGGCTTTGCTTCGCAGTCGTAACCGTATCGCAGACGCAGCAACTCCTCCACCGATTCGAACTGAATGTCTGGGACACTATATTCCATGGGTCTGACCGTGGGAATTCTAGTGATGTCCTCGATAAACTCCAAATGGTGCGGGCGTGTAAGCAGAGGCGGTCTGCTGAACGTGTACGTCGATGGTGACGTGAAGAGTTCCAAGGTATGTTCACATATTTCTCGGTAGGTTTCCTCTGTGCAAAGACAGTCGTCACGAGGTTCGGGGTCCAGTTGTTGGCAAAGGTCCCATGCATCTTCCACGGGATCGTAGTGACGTTGAGAGTCGCGGAATTGATGCCAGCGATCCTCTCCCTCGCTTCTTGTGAGTCGACGTCGGACGTAGGCACCCCTACGTAACACCCACTCATACACATTCGCAGCTGTCCTTGCAGGTGACCCTTGACCCAAGGAATTCTCAAGCCACAATAGTACGGCGCCTCGATGCTCTAGCCCATGACAAAAAAACCTCCGTCTCCTGGCAAAGTATTCGTCGAAGTTCTCCCCCTCAAACGGAGTGGCCTGATGCCAAGTGCTGGGTGGTTGACGCACAGAACGAAGACTGCCCGAGAGCAATGGGCGTCGAGAGAGATGGCGAGAGACTTGGGCGGGCTCAGGGGAAGAGATCGATGGAGACTGGGCCAAGATGGAGCGTAATTCCTCGCCCGTGGGTGCTAGCGCATGGAGCCATGCGAACTCTGAATTCATCATCACCACTGGGTCCTCTGTGGTTCCCCAATAAAACCAAACAGGAATGTTAAGGGCTATCAAGTGAGGCACCAAACCGACCCAGAGGCACTGGTTGGGTATGATGACAACCCCCACGCGAGAAGAAACGTCGAAAGAGTTGATCGGGGTGGCGGCGAGCAGATCGAAATAGGCTGGGTGATTGCTTGCGAGATCCATCAGCCACGAGCGCGTGCTGCACGTAGCAATGGCCATTGAGCAGGTGGCAATGAGGAGGTCAAAAGCGTGAAGGCTGTCGGCACAGGCGTTTCTCGCATTCTGTGCGTTGGGGTGACCATCCAAGTAACCCACGGATTGTGGCGATGGAGGGTAAGAGAAGTTGGTTTTTAATATGTCATCACCTTCGGCAACAGCCATCACCGCAAGGTTGGTCAAAACCCGTTCCAAAAACAACCAACTGCATCTGAGAGATCCCTCCAGGCGCCAGAAACCATCTTCGTAGACGATGGGCACTGTGGACGATGTGTAGTCGAGCCTGGAGAATATGAGGCCACGTCGCAATGGATACTTGAAGAGGTATGGCAGCATGGGAAAGGCGTTCGAATGGATCCGAGTGTGGGCCAAATGACAAACTTCGGTGTTGTGGTCTGGTATTACACAGGCGTCGTCAGGTGGCAAAAGGTTGGTGTTTGGGGAGGTGAAGAGTCCCCATTTCCGATGGATTTTGAAAAACCTGCGGAAAGTTGGTGGCTCAGCCTGATACATGGAGGCGGAACTGATTGCTGTGGAGAATGGGTTTGAGTGAATGTATGAATACAACGGTGCCTCAAGCTTACCGTCTGCAATTGAGATAGACTCGACACGTAGCTCTGGTGTGTAAAGAGTGAGATTGCAAGTGAGCGTCTCACACTGACGATGGTGAGATTTGGAGCGGCGGGCCCCCCAACGACGTTTTGGATGGGTGGTAGGAAGATGACGGTGATCGGTAATACAGAGGTTCCTAATAAGAACCTCTCGACGGGGCCGACCAAGAGATTCAGAGACATGCAGGGTCTTCACCTCCACGAGGTTGTCGCATCATTATGATACGTGTAAGCGACTGGCATCATAGAAGTGCGCAAATGAAGAGTGGTTGACGCCGAAATATGGGACCAGGCTGGGAGAAGTTGCCGCGTCGACTTGTTAAGGTTGATACCACGAGTTGATCATCGACCCTGCAGATCGTGATGAATGTGCCTAGCGACTGTGGTCATCTTGTGGCATGGACATAATTCACGCACACGTCTCATCGCTGGCGAAAATTTCGTGTTCGCCACATCGTGACGTAATAGTCGCTCTCGGAGAATATTGGACGTTGGGTGCACCAAAGACATTCCCCTCGCTGAAACTTTCGTAGTGTGTGTGCGTTACACTGAGCAAGATCCCAGTTGTATTGTGTGGCCTAATCGGTTTATCTGCCTGTGGTCGCTCATCACGTCCGCAAACCTGGCGGTCCTTTGGTTGTAAACCAGGTGTTTGGGTAGTGTTAGAGTGAGCTCCGTGCAGTAGTACATCACTACGATCGTGCCGGGGGACCCAGCTTCTCCGAGTGGAAGAACTTACAAACCGGCAGTCCCTCCTCGCTGGCCGTCGTAAGGCCGTCTAGTTCATTTCGGCAGGGCATCGAGATATTGGTAACAGCCCTAGATACAGGGAGCGAGATGTAACGAAGATGCGGGTCATCAACCTCGCCGCGACACGAATGTTGTCATGCAAGGTGATCCAACCCCCACTGATACGTATCGTTTGCTGAACCCAACTTGCTGCGGATGAGGACGGCCTAGCGGTTGCAGCGTTTTGCCAGATGAGTTGTCCCTGCCTACGTGTCGTGGGGGGATAGGACGTCCGGTGATCGTGGTTAAAGTCTGTGCACGGACAAATTGGCACCCACGCAGCGGGAGCTCAAGTCGTCTCCTGAAACCAGGGACACCAGAGTCACAGGGGGGATTTGCACTTACCCGACCTCGTTCGTGGAGTGCCAAGCTTCGCTACGAGTGTGATTGTATCTGTCCGCTTCCTTAACAAGGCGCTCGATAGTGTGGTCCACCTGGGTAAGCGTCCGAGTTTGAAACATTGAGATGTAGACTTGGAACAGGTTCTTTGCTCTTCCACTCCATGGTTGTGTCGAAAACATTGCTTGTAAGGGTGAATCTAGTGGTGGGCGAAGATAATCTTCTGTGGACTTGATAGCCACCAAGCACAAATGGTCAACGATGACATCGGAGAGCGGCAGTGGAAGCAAGTCCAAGGTGAGACGATAAAAAATAGATAAGTAAAATAAGGATACGGCCTAATCACCTCCTACGGTTGTCCATAGTCATGTTGGCGTAAATACGGGGACGAAATACAGTATAATGTGTGAAGGTGAAAAAAAATATCCCCAATGAGCACAGCGGTGTCAACGATCGAGGACCCGCAGGAAGCGTCGCGAAACTGACTCGTTGTTCTTGTTGAGCTGTATGCCCAGCTTGTTGTGCTTGAATGAGGCAGACCACTGAGAAGAGGTTTTCAAAGGGCCATTGGCGGTCCGGATTTCATGAAGTCGGTGTTGGAACCAGCTCTCGGCGGCGGGGGTCCAATATCCAGCGTCGAAAGGTCCGTCCTTCCAGATGTTGTGTTTCGGCCACCAAGAGAGCTGACTCTCCTGATTGCGGGCTTTTATCAGGTCAGCTTGGTTGAAAAGATATAATCATATCGTAGGTCATGACTTACAGGAAGTTTCGACATAGTAGCAACCGGTAATCATCATTAACTCCCCCTCGTTGAGGTCGTCATCCCAGAAGGAACATCCAATGGCTGTGTCCCAATATCCGACCCCCATTGCTGTCATGCGATCGGAGGGTCCTTGAAGGACATGGTCTCGCCCAAGTGCATGGATGGTAAGGCGCCAAACTATGCCGCCCCTGCACAATGCCGCCCGTGCGTGTCCTTGTTGACGCAGGAAGTTATCGCGTATGGACTCATATACGGCGTAGTCGTTTAAAGTGGGTTGATATCCTCTCGGACGACAGCCGAGTCCATCGTGGCGGAAGCCCCGATAGGCTGTAGGGGTGACGCCGTAACGAGGAAAGTAAACGATTGTGCGGAAAGCGATCCCTCTCGTGACGCAATAGCTGGCCATTTGCTCTGTGGAGTCGCAATGGGAGCTGCGGATGCAGTGCAGGAGAGAAGAGGCGCTTTCAAAGGCTACCCGCCAGGCTGTATCACCGTCTTCGAAGCAAGACATGTACAGAGTTATGGGATCTTGTTGAACACCAACTCGCCGCACGCAATCAACAATGGTGATCCTGAATTTGTTCGATAACTTGGATGTGAAGCGCCGTCGATTATCGGGGTGTATATCGGAACACGAGGGCGGACTTGAAGAGGTCGATAGGTGGCGAAAGAAGGGGGACATGAATTGTATGGCCTGTGGGTGAGGATCTAAAAGTCCGTCCAACGTGATCTTCTTTAACTCGTGGGAGAGCAAACGTTGAAGTTCCAACAAAGTGAACGGAGGCTGTGAGTCCGTGGGCGTGACAGTGTTTCTCCAGCCGTATCGAAGGTACGCAACGTATTCGAGGGATTCAAAGACGGTCTTGATTGAGGTGCCTTCGAAGTCGGAACGCCTCAGAGACTGATGCATTCGCTCAACGTCGCCATCTAGGACACCGTGCTTGGGGAAGCTGACGCTGGGTGGACGGGTGATGCTGTATATGGGAGCTGGCGTTTCGTCAATGGTATTGTCGATGTTGTCGTCGCCGCCGTCGCCGCCGTGGAAGGGTGAGGGGTGTATTCCATCCAGGAATTCACATAGGTCCCATTCATTCCCAATAGGGTCATAATCGCGTCGGGAGCTGGAGTATGAGCTCCAACGAGCATTGGCCTCGTCCGGCGTGAGCCTGATTCTAACAGGAGATCCCTGAAGGTCGAGCCTCCATTCAAAGACCGTGGCTCCCGACTTTGTAGGGCATTCGTCCCTCGATGAATTGTTCATCCTCGACTTGATTGCTTGGGACAGGGAATGGTAAGATGGCTTGGACCGTGCTGTGGCTTTCCTCCTCTCAAAAAACTCCGCGAAGGACTCGCCTTCAAGGGGACCGCGATGTGGACCTTTGAAGCAGTTGTTTGAGGTGTATCGAGGTTGAGATGAACGTAAACGTGGCGGTGAGGATAGTAAGCGACCAGGGGAAATTGATGACGCAGAGTCGTGGTCCGTGGGAGAATTGGAAAAGGATGGATCAAGGAGGAATGTGTGCCTGTCTTTTTCGCTGGGGGCAGCTTCCCAAAGCCACTTGGGCCACTCGTGATGCGGCATTTTTGGCTTCACAGGAGCTTCAGGTATTCCCCACCAGAGCCATACATTGATATTCTTGGATATGAGTTGAGGCACCCAGTCCAACCAGTCACAGGTCGAGACGTTCACGATCACTCCAACCCGAGAGCCAGGGTTGAAGGAGTTTATGGGTGAGACTCCCAGCAGATCTGAGTAAGTCGGATGATATTTCGCAATCTCCTCACGCCAAATCATGGATGAGCAGGTGGCTACGGCAAAAGAACAGGTGGCGATGAGGAGGTCAAAAGCATGAAGGCTGTTGACGCATGCCTTTCTCGCATACCTGGCACTGCCATGCCCATCCAAATATCCTTTCGATCGGGGCAACGGAGGGAAGGAAGATTCAATGGGGAAGCAGCGTAGTGAACCTTGAGATAGCGCAATATTTGCTAGAGAGATGAGGACCTGCTCCAGGATATCCCACAACTCCCTCACAATTGCTTCCAAGCGCCAAGCGCCGCCTTCATATACTATCGGAAGAGTTTTGAAATGGTAGTTGAGCCTGCCAAAAATTGGGCCATCCCGGAGCGGTCTCTGAAATAGGAAAGGGAGCATGGGGTAAACGTTTGAATGAACTCTCGCGTTGACTAAGTCTTCGATGGTGCTGGCGTGGTCTACTTGCACCATAGTGTAACCAGGGAGACCGGGTGGTGGTGGCAGATGAGAGTTGGGGGAGGTGAAAACGCCGAGATGTGGGATGTTCATCTTGAGGCATGACATACCTTGCGATTGGATTACGTGGGGGCGAGGGTGAGCCAACGCAAGAGGTCCTGACGGGGCTATGTGGCTTACGCTTACCTTATCGCACGAGGTTCGGTGAGTGTGTCGTGTGAGGTTGTTCGGTTTGCGGCGGCGGGATGTACAGGCCAAGATCCTGACGGTTGAAGGAGAGTTCATCGGGGTGGTGAGGTTGGTGCCAAGAGAAGAGAGATGGTTAGTGGTCTCACGGTGTATAAGTGCAAGCGACGTTGGTGTCTTCGACCACCGAGGCTCTGGTATGTATTGCGAAGTACAAGTTACAGGAGGGAAGGCGTTTCGGGAAGACGCAATCGCGTTGGGCGGAAAATGCTGTGGACTCTGAAAACCCCCGTCTCTACATGTGCAAACAAACCGAAAGAGTTTTGGCGTGAGAAGGGACCGATAGGGTTTGCCAATCTCCGATTGGCAAACCCATGGTTACAACAACCGTTGTCGCCTCTCCATATTGTCTGTTAGGGGTTTGAGCCCCTGGCAGAGTGACGAGCCTTCCTGGAGTTGGCTGCAACTGAAGTTAAGTCTTCCCTGTCGCGTCCTTTTTCGAAATTTCCGTTCCATATAACGCCAATAATATGGCGAGGAAACCGCCGTCATCCATGTCTTAGGGTGACTCTCAGATGTGATGCCTCGTTGGGATTGACTAGCAGCATAGTGGGACGAGCAAACTTATTGACAACTTGCTCAGCAAGTCTTTTAATCTCCCCACCATTCATGTTGAATGTGGCTGCCGTTGAGGCCAACGCGGTGGTGTACGTCGAGCCTGTTCGTGCGTAAAACGTTGAGCCATCGGGAAACCTTGTCATCTCGCTTCAAGGCAGCGTCAATTAATTTGACCTGGAGACATCACAATGTTTCCATGCGCAAGATGCGAGGAAACAGTTCTAAGAAGCTTAAGGGTCCTATACTGCTGTCCTTGATTGTTGCATCCGCGACGTAATTTTTCATACCGCGACAGGCCATTCTCTCCTCCGCGTATATTTGAGGACCTCGGCGGGGGGTCTCAGCGACCATAAATAGACCTATCTTCCAGTATGAAAGTCTTTCATTCCAGGTGGATTGTAAACTGATCAGACCCTCCTAGCTGTTTCGGGCTCGCGCGTTCGCCAGCCCCATTCAACAACTGTCGGTGAGGTGACTCGACCTGTGTCCAGTCGATTTCACCTTCTCATCCGTAAGTCGTTAATACGGCTCCTCCTCGACGGCCTGACTGACGTTGAAAAGATGACACCCTGGTCCTTCTCTCACTCGTTACTTGAGTTTTCCACTCCTGCACACTGGGGAGATGAATATTTGGTCGATGGTCTCTGGGGTTGGGACGAATGGGTGATAAGGACGGGCGGATGCATCCCGCCCTGCTATACCGCTTCCAAGCCTAGCTTGGACTGCTGCGAGGATGACTTGGATGCCATCCAAGTGTTCGCTCAACACTACTGGACTCTGCAGACGGCTGAAGAGAAGGCAGAATACTTCGGGCAGACCAGCGACAATGACCAAGTCGGTCGATCTGCATGGACCAAATGGGCTAGTCCGCGTTGTCGCGAGTGGAAAATGAATGACACATGGGATGAGGTGCTGACGTTGAGGGGTGGCCACCCTTACCAGCACGAGTTTATATCCCAGGGCAAGGTCAGTCTGCTGGATTTTTCTTGATTTTACAGTCGGAAGCTGATCTGAGGTTGATATAGTTTCCGGGGACGAATGATCTGCTTGTGGCCCAACACTTTGAGGCCTTGAGTCTCGCCTTCTTCGGTTCATCTGGACACGTCCCGGGGAACCCATGCAGGCCCCTGTTGCATGTGCAGAGATTCCTTATGAGCCTTGCAGCCAACCACCTAAACAGGCAACGCAGGACGTTTCGTACCAACCATCGTTTGAGGAAAGACAAGAAGACGAAGCTTGACGCGTTTTGGTCCAGTGAGTGAACTTTCGACTCGTTCCTGTTGTTTGTATTCTGAATAACTTTGTGTAACCCCCATAGGGCTGAGCGAGGGGGACGGCTCGGGACTCACAGTGAAGTCCCTAAAGCTCCACATACGAGAAACGGAATCATATTTCCTTCTGTGCAAACGACATGACCATGCGGATGATATGGCCGAAGGGGAGAATTGGCTCTCGAAATTGAGGGATATGTTGATTGAAATGGGTGGTTCGCTGCCTGTAGAGATGGCTAAAGGTCCAAAGGGCGCCAGTAAGCATTCTGTGGCTCGTTTTAACCATGTCATTGAAGCTCGACAATCTCCCTTGTTTTTAAGATATACCCAAGGCCCTTCGGGATATACTTTCATCGCTTTCACCAGAGGATGACGCGACCTCCGTTTCAGAGATGCTGTGGGAAACTATATCCAATTTGGACGCAGTCGACATAGAAATTCCGGAGTTTAGTTTCGATGAGGACCCTCCGTTGGATTGGAGCGACGGTGTCGACGAAGAGCTCAAGAAGAAGACAATTCCTGAGCTTTGGAGCATGTTGGGTCTGTTGGAAATGGAGGGAATTCCAGGATTCAACCGCTTCATAGATCCATCGGGTCGGAATCCTAAGACGGATAAGGCCTGGTTTGACTGCGCCTCCCAGGAACAGCTGGAGCCTTTGCAGCTCAGATGGCATCAATTGATTGGCCTCATAACTCTTCTCGGCCGTGTCTTCGACGGGAAGCCTCTGCTGTTGATGGATGACGTGGGGATTGGAAAAACCATTCAAATCGTTGCCCTTTTCGCGACACTCGCTTTCTTCCATGACCACCGGTTGAAGCATGGCAAATTCCCAGGGATTTTTTGTGAGTAAAGCTGTTTTTCCTCTTCTCCATGAGGGCTTTGCATTCTGAAGATGTTACAAGGCAACAAGAAGTGGGCGGTGCGCACGCGAGGGTCACTGCCTGATGAAGGGGCCCTAGTTGTGGTCCCAGTAGGCCTACACAAGCAGTGGTATGATGAGTGCAATAGGTTTCTGATGCCAGGAGCATTCCACATCATATGCATCTCAGAGTCGTACACAGCTCGGGGTAGGGGTTTTTGGCCCTCACTGATGGCTTCCGACAGTTTCAATGCCATCCCACGCCATCGCCGCATCACTATAATAACGTCCTCGGTATGTCTCCTGCGCTATCTGTGCTTTACAATTCAACCTATGACTCCCATCAGGCCTTGAAGAGTGACTTTGAGCGCCTGTTCAGAGTGGACAAGTTGAAACCATCAGTTGTACCGCCACTCATAGATGGTGACGTGAGATTTCAGAGGGGCAGGGTGAATACTGCCTGGCGCACGGAATACAACTTCATAGCTATTGATGAGATACACGCTACGAGGAACATCAACGAAGACTATTTTGTGGACATGGCTCTGGGAAAGATAACGCAGTGTAAGATAGGCCTCACCGCCACTCCCATAACCACGAGGCCACAGGTGAGCTCTTCCGCAGTCTTCGTTGTGGAGACATTCGATGCTTATCCTTGTTTAGGACCTGTGGAACATTGGCAGGCTCTTGGAGATACCCGCATTCGGACCATCTAGCGATGCCGAGTATAACCGCATGACCAAGGTAATAAATAGTGCCAAAGCACGAGATCGAAGGGAGCGCGCGTCTGTCGCTGTGAAGCGAGCCCGGCACGTCAAGGCAGGGGACTACGACGACTACAAATTTCCACCAGCGAGGGATGTCAACAAGCCCGAAAATCTGCGGAGAGAGGTCGAAGTATTCATCGGCATGATGAGAAAGCATTTCGTGGGAGCAGTGGTGCGTCGGACGAAGGATACTGTCGACCTGGATGGGAATTCCATAATACGTCTGGACGATTATCACAACCTTCTCCTCTGCCTTCCTTTGTACGACGAGGAGCGGCGGCGGCTGAACCTGTTGGTGGACCAACTGATTGAGACCCCCAATCTTGCAAGAAGGAACGTCGGAAAGGTGAGTACAGCACCGATGCTTCTAATACGAATGTCAGAATCTCCCTAACCATACGCTGTCAGAATTTTTATCTTCCCATTCGTCGAGGCTTCATACACTGGGACCTGAACGGCGTAGTCAAGATACCTAAAACGATCAAACAGTGGACAGATAACCCATCGACCAAGATCAACGCCCTCGGACAGATATGCCATCAGCATCTGAGTAAGAATAATGCACCTCCACTCAAGTTTGACTCTATGCAGAACTGCCTTGTGGAGGACAAGTCATATCAATTTGTGCACTCTCCAGAAGGGGCCCCTCCTGATAAGATCATTGTATATTGCTCCTGGCCCTCGGCCAACGGTTTATTAAAGGCAGTGAGTCGACCTGTGCCCATTGCATGTTTTTGAGTTGACGTCGGCTGCCCTCATTAGGTACTGCCTCTGCTGGGAATCCCCGCCAACGAGGTGTGCTTTATCAATGGTTCCATGTCCGTGATGCAGCGAAAAAAGGCGCAGGACCGATTCAACGCCAGGGATGGGCCTCGAGTTTGCATCATCTCTGGAGCCGCGCAAGTTGGTTTGAACTTGTTTAGAGCCAACATCATGATCATACTTGTAAGTGAGCTATGCAGAAAATCATATGCCTGCGATTCTCATAGAAACCCCATTGCTCAGGATACGACATGGTCAGCCTCTGATGACCACCAGGTCGTCGGGAGAATGTGGCGCTCAGGGCAGACGAAGGCATGCTTCGTTTATAGAACTATCATCGCCGGGAGCGCCGACCTGTTTCTAAACTCCGTGGCAATGGACAAGGGTTTGATGAACGAGATATTCACTGGAAAGGAAGGCAAGAACAGTGAGTTACCAAAAGCGATGAGGATATCGTCGTCGGTGCTGATACATCCCTGAAGGAATGCTTTTCGGGTTTGAAGATGCCCAGGAAGATGGAGACGATGAAGCTAGTGATGAGGAGGAGCCAGCTTCAAAGAAGAAGTCGAGGGCGAAGCTCACCGCTGTAACGCAGAGGCGAGGTGGAGATCTGGAAGTTGGTGGGGCGACAGTAATAGCATCATCGTCTAAGAAGGGGACGAAAAAAGCGGGCGGCGGTAAAGTTATAAAGACGGGCAAGAGTAAGAAGTCCAAAGGCAAGAAAGCTGCCGTTCAAGGCTACTCTGCCCCTGCTATGGAGGCGGATTCAGGGCCAGTCCTCACAGCTTCGAAGGATTTCACCCGCTCAAGTCCCTCCGCCCCTCAAAGCGACAGTTCCATCCCCCGAGACAGCTCTTCGACCCGCCGAACCAAGCCCCCTGGCACTCTGGATGGCCCTAGAAGTGATCGAGACTTTTGCGCCTCATCACGAGCCATGGCTGAGACCCCGGGCCAAGTATTCTTGTCGCTGCCCACTGCTTCGTCCTCCCAACGGCAGATGTCTCCACAATCTGACAATGGGCCAGCGAGGGCGAGCCAGGCTGGAGGTTTCAGCACAAGTTCGGATGACGAAGAACGTCACAAGTCTGGCACGATGTCCGTTATGAGGTTCGATGACACCCACACCTCATCAGGGGGGGAGTATTTCCCCGGAGACGGCGGTCTCGACAGCGAGATGGTTTCATCTGCTGCCAGCTTACATTTGTATGAGCGAGAATATCTGCGCCAAGGTGGGCGCTCGTTCACGTTCTCCCCATTATATCGAAGCTGAAAATGCTTTGTATACTTTTGGCAAAACCAGGAACCATCAATCTTAGGAGAGAACCTCACATGCTTGCCACTGGTCTTTCGAACTCAATGCACAATCTCAGAGGAGCCACGGGCCTCGGAGATTCCACGGGGCTGGCAAAGCCCAATGCTTTGATCTACGGGGCTCACCGGATCCCTGCGACGGCTTCACGGCCCATTGCGTCGGGATCGACAATGCCTCGATTCACTTCGTCGAGGGTCGAGGTTTCAGAATCTTCCGCGGGCACAACGCACTCCAATGGCTTGTACATGGATAATTCACATGACGACGAGTCCTCAGATGGTAGTCGCAAGCGTGACAGGGAAGAATTGTCTCCGGATGGTTTGTCCACCTCGCCGGCGAAGAAGAAGAAGAAAGTCCTCCCAACGAACTTGAGGTTGGCATCTCTCGATACATCACATAGGGGTAGGGGCGGCTCAGCACAGCTGATGAGTGAACGGTTGGACTCGCACGGGCTGCCTACAATGGCCCCATCATCCAGGGGTGTTGCGGCGTTGCCAGAACGCAAGCCGAAACGTGGGACTTCGCAGAGATGAGATGAGAACCCACGCCCACTTCGAACGTTTGCTCGAGCCAGTTTGTTCAAGCCATTTTGGTGGAGAACCCCGTTCCATTCGCATCCATCACTTATTCCTCTTTCAGACGTCTTCACGTCATTCTCTCCTCTAACTCAGAGGTCGCTAAACCGCGTTGTATTGTATTTCTTGTCTCTAGTTCGCATAACTTTAACTTGCCTTGGACTGTTCATGGCTCAGCCACGAATATCAGATTGACGAACCCGGGACGCGCGCACATTCTCTGGTTGTATCATGCAATTTCCCGAGTTCCATCGATCTCGCCGCGTGTCCATTTCACGGGTGATTCAATGTGAAATAAATCTCCGTGGGACACACACGAGTCGGCCTGTTATATAAGATACGGTCGAACGAGTTGACGCACCTCGAACAATCTTTACACCCCCATCAACATCGTTTGGTTTACACGTAATCGCGGCATTCGACCTCGTCGCCATGGGTAAGGCTCAACATCACCTCAAAGTCGAACTTGAGTCGAGCTCACCGCCATTGACAGCGGGCAACACTATTTCCAGAAACGGACGCGTCACAGGTGAGCGCATTGCGTGGCCTGGACTCGCAAGTCTGTCCCCACAATTATCTGACCTTCTGCAAAAGCCTGTGAACCCTTGTCTGGCATAGGTATACCACACATATGCGACATGATCTTCAACTTCCTTCCATTCCTGAACATAAGCCGCGAAGAGCTCATGACCGCTCGCCCCATGTACTGGGATACCATCGTCTTGGCCTACAAGATCTTGCGTCTAGTCAACAAACAGTGGTCCGAATATCTCAAGAAATTTACCTACTCGTCCATCATCTTTGGATTCCCGCTGCGACGATATAAGGGAATCGTTTTCCAGCAGCCAACAAGGGGTTGGCAGCTCCATGTTTTGCATTTGAGGATACACAACGAGAGAGGGGACGCTGACGTTCAGAAGAGACAATTCTTGTGTGTTGGGGACATGTTGGAGCTGAGGACGCTGGTGCTGGGGGGTTCCAAGTCTCGTGTGGAAAGTGCCTTGGCCACGATACCCTTCCCCCAACTGGTCAAGCTGCACTCGGTGACAATTGTCACTTCAGCGTTGGATATCAAATATGGAGGACTGTGTTTAGCTCAGGGTTTGAAGAAACTCAGCATTGTGCTGCATTATAGAGATCAAGAGTCCCTCGAGACGCATTACCAGGCTGGGTTTTCGGATCTACCTCTCCATCGCCTCGCCCGGCTATCGATCAGCGACTATAACTCCACCATGGACCACTCCCACAAAATCTTCGACAAACCTCTCAATTCGCTGTTGAAAAGTATTTCAGGATGCAACATTGCGCGCGGTATGACGTCCTTGTCTCTGAAAGAGGTATGACTTGATAGCCTTCTCAAGATTCGCCGACTGATCGTCCTTCACATAGATATGGGTCTGGGGACCCTTCCTGCAGTTATTGGAGGGCATGCCCGCACTCACCGCACTGGCAGTAGAGCAGAATAGCATGCTGACGGATCGCTTCTCTGTGGTGGACTCGGTCTTGATACCGGGGTTGACCTTTCTAAGAGCCTTCCCGCGGTTGGCCGAGACGCTTGTGGGATCTAGGCCTATCAGTATCTTGGAAATTGTAACGGCCTGCAATTACTCCGAGTCGAGGGAGTTGAGCCTGGCGCGCCTTTTGGATCTACTCCCCATTGGTCTTACCTCCCTAAAATACCCCACGACAGTGGGTGTCGCGGAGGAGACACTGAGGGGCATTGTGAAGCGGTGCCCTCTATTGAAGCAGATTGAGATAGATCTCTCTTTTGGCACAATATTTGGACATGCGCAGGAGGTGAGTTTTTCAAGAGTTGTGACGTGTCATTTGACCTGAGATGGCTGCCGTAGGGTTGGATGGATCCCCTTTTCAAGGCCTTAACGGCGCACACCTCTGGCATATGCTCACTCAAAGTGCTTGGTTTCGCGGCACAACTAAGCATTGATGCGGAGGCTTTGGAAGATCATGTTAAGGCCTTGATGACGCTGAGAACATCTCTCTCCCTGGTCTATATAGCACCTCGCATGTGGAGATCGATGGATGGGAAGACGCAAAGGATGATGATGCCTAGGGAAATGATGGAGGTGGCATGGGTACTTGGTTCAGGCCAAACGACGTGCCAATATATTGGTTACAAATAGTTTGCATTGGCGGCACTCTTGCATTCATGGCCTTGTTTCATATATAAGTTCCCTTGGCCCTTGATAAAAGGCATTGAATTGCGCAAGCAACACTGCATGCGACACGGTCAGCCTTTCAAAGGGCGTGAAGGGTATCAAAGGGGTGAAAAAGGAGTATTTGGACGCTGAGCTGCATCCACCTCCTCCATGCAAATCAAGACGCCGTATTACCCCAGATCACTCAAAAGGAGGGACGGAAGGTTGGGACGTATTGTTGAGTCGGGGTGTTACACCCTCAGGCCGCAAGGCCTCAGTGGCTCTGTTCGACTTCCCCGGCGTTGGAATTACAAGCTCGTACGACGCCTTCTCGATCTCTTGTTTCCTTTCCTGGCCACGTTTAACTACTTAATATCTTCTTTCGTTGTGCAGTGCCTTCCGTCTCTGGACTATATCCGTCCCTTCCCCGCCCCTGTCCTTTGTTTATCTCACTTTGCAAGGTGCTCTTTTCTCCGCAGTATATCTTACTGTCATTTCTCAGCTCGATTCCAAGTAATGAAGTAACGGCGTTGTTTGGCAAGTCAAGAACCCTTCCATTAGTCAGAATCTTCGGGCCGTGTTGAGAAGGTTCTGTTGTTTGTCTTTATTGTCGCGTCACGTGAGAAACATTTCAACTCTGTCCCTTTGCTTGTCCTCACCTCCACATCGTCACTCAACGGACTGCGGCCACTGGGGAAGGTCTGGTTGCTGGGTCTCCGTCGCCAACGCGTGGGTTTCCCGTGCACAGATGTAACCCCACACAGTCCCCGTATTCTGGTTGCTGGGTCTCCGTCGCCAACGCGTGGGTTTCCTGTGCACAGATGTACCCACTGCCCTTATTCTTGCTGCTGGGTCTGCGTCGCCAAGGCCTGGTTTTCCCGTGCACATATGTGTCCTCCTCAGCATAATTCCTGTATTCTGGTTGCTGGGTCTCCGTCGCCAAGGCGTGGGTTTCCTGTGCACAGATGTGCCCCCCTTGTTCTGGCCGCTGGGCCCGCATCGCAAACGCCTGGTTTTCCCGCGCAAATACGCGTCCTCCTCAGCACAATCCCTATATCCTGGTTGCTGGGTCCCCATCGCCAAAAGCATGGGCGCTACCGTGCACAGATATGCCCACCCACGCACAGCCCTTTTATTCTGAGTCCCCATCGCCAATGCGTGGCGCACGAGTGTACCCTCATCCGCACGGTCCGTGTATTCTGGCCCCCGGCTTTCCTTTGGCGACTCTTCGAAATATGGTGCACGAGCCTCTCCACTTTACACATACGTCACATTGTATCCTATTTTCGACCTCGATGTCCGGACGCCACACCGCTTTTGCCTCCCTCGCTGAACAAGCACATTTTCAACACCAACGGTACAAGGCTTGCTGTGCTTCCCAAATGCTCCGTAATACCTTCCATGGTCACGGGCCTTCATAGGCTCCCGCGTTGTGACGCGGTTTGCTCGGCTTTCACTGCCCAAGGGTCTTCAGATATGGTATCCATATGTCTTGATGTCCAAGACCTCTCTCTGGTCAACGAAATACGCCTCATGGCAGCCCTCTTGAAAAGCCTTATATCTCCAGGACCCTCTTCAAACTCTTTACTGCCTTGATTTGTCTCGCCGCAACTTAGCACCCCCTCAGAACCGTCCTCCCGACCGAAGGGTTTTGGCCGCCCATGTCCTACGTCCTTAGATCTATCGTCATGTAATGACGGCAAGCGTATGTCCCACAACGCTTCAACATTGTAAACCATAACTCTCCTGGTCCCAGAGTTTCGCGCTCCTAATGTCTTCATATGTTATCAATGGGATTGCATTTTCATTCTTGGATTTCTGTTTGCCTGTTCAAGATTCTTAGTCTTGAGTTATTGATATATGGTGACCCAGTAGGTTTGGAGACGAACCTGTTTTGGCATTGGCTTACGGAGCAACGGGATGAAATTTCTCAGATTTCAAGGCAACATTTGTATGTATGCAGATCAAAGCAGCCAATGTCCAATGACTGTGTTTAGTCCAACCACTCTGGAAGCGGAGATACCGAATGCTTCTGAGATATAGACTGGTATTTCTTCCTCGCATCCAACCACCCTTCCTTACCCGCATAAGCCTTTATGATATCCAGGGCCCACTCTCTCGGATACTGCACTCCCAAGTCAATATCATCTATGAGGCGTCCTTGCTGGGCGGCGATGATCGACTTGGCTTGCAATGTGCAGACCACACCGATGGATTGCCAGGTGTGTGCGGCATCCGCCGGCCTTCTGCCCGTTGCGTTTCGACCCAAGTAGTAGGGGTCCAAAGTTGTCGTGTGGTAGTGGATATCTGACCTCCAAAATGTCACACAGGGGGTCGCTATGGTCATGCAAAGCTATTGATTATGGGTTAGAAAGCGATAGCCCCATAGAGTCGTTGACGCGCCTTAAATTCCGGAATGATCATGGCGGTAGCGTCCGGCGTGTCGATCGTTGGACTACGCTCGAATGTCATGGCCACCGAGAATCCCAAGTCGTTGCAATCCTTATGAAGACCTGCTATGTAACCCACGCCCGCATACTGCGTGGAAGCAGTTCCTCCAGGTCCACGTGGGGCCGATGAGTTGCAGGTGGCGGCCTTCCACGTCAGGGTAAGACTTGGCCATAGCGTCTGCATGACCAAGTGGCAATGTGAACCAGCGCCTGACAGCGGGGATTAGATTTTGTAACGAATTTTGAGTAAGGGTGGGACAATACCACAGGTTGCCTGATATACGGCCTCCCTCTCATGGGCGTGCCTCAGCTCTTCTTGGTTAGACGGGAACTTGCTGTAGTCGTACAGGTAGGCCTTGGATGTGCCTTCGTCCTCGGCTGCCTTCGACGTTTCCTCCTCAATCGTGGGCTTCCATTCCGCAATTCTTTGACTACCTTGGAATAGTTTGACGCCGCTGATTCCATAGAGGGAGCCTTTCTCCTGCATGCCCGAGCGTGACCCTACAGGACGGCGAGTGGCTGCGGCCATTCTAATATGCTCGGCGTGCTCTCTGCATAGTTGCAAGCCCCTATCGCTGTCTTTATATATGTTGTAGGCCGCAACGCAGACCTATCCACGTTTGAATAAGTCGCTCGCCGCTGAAGCTGGACTGCACTCACCACATGTTCGATGTCCAGTTCATCCAGAGATTTGGGCGTCCAGTCGGGATCTCGCAGACCTGGATGAGTGGGGTTTGAAGTGGCAAACTTCAGTTTGTCCAGCGCAACGTGCAACTGGGGCTTATCGCCTTGGGGTTTCAATTTGACTAGATCGGATGAGTCGAGGATATTGATGGACTTCGGTACAGTCACGTCCGTTGGGACCACGGTGTCTTATTGTCCCATATCAGAAGGTTGATAGATGTGTTGAAGAATCACTACTCACCCAGCATTACGAAGCGGCCCTCCATGATGTCCACGTCATGCCCCTCCACCCAATAAACCTTGATCTTTTCCAAGCTTTTCCTGGCTTTTCGGCATACGAACTTCCGGTCATCCTTTTCGTCCCGGCTGAGGAGCCATAAATCATGGGCGTACTTGAAATGCTTCTCGCATTGTTTGACGTAGTGCGTGAACAGAGAGAAGGCATCTTCGCATTCCTTCTGATTTGAGCGTCAGATGGTGGTTTTCATTGATAGGAAGCGGCAAACCTTTGAGGTGGGCAATAACTTTTTGTCTGGCAGCGCCCGCGCAGCAATATTTATCGCAAAGTCCATTGGATTAAAGAATCCTTCCCTGATATAGGTTATGCCGCCGTCTGGTTCGAAATAAAGTTGATTGAGGTGTGCCTCCACCCAACATAGACATCTGAATGCCAATATGGGCTCGCAGGTGTTTCCATGCTTTATTTGCCTGACCACAAAGTTTTCCACTCGTATATATGAACTTGATGCTCGTCTCAGCACTATATATATGGCTGGAATGAGATGTGGCGCACCGATTCGTCAAGAGTCTATTCATAAATAGTTTGGAAATCTTGGAGACGAAGTTTTGAGGCTGCTGGCTTGAAATGAGGAAATCCAGGCCTTCTATGACGGCTTGCTCCGTTTGTTCGTCATCCTTACATTTGCGTATGAGGTCGTGAAGCTTTGAGGGAAGATGCTGTGATTCTGCCGAATCATCGAGGTGGTTGAACAAAAGCTCACATTTCGCATCACATCGTTTCGGCGTGCATCGTGTGGCAAACTGCCAGCATCCACGGTTGATCGTGACTTGTCCTTGGGCATGGCTTCACAATAATATACTGAGGATGATAGAATGACATGGTCAGAGCTCATCGAGGCATGAGACTTGAAAGATTGCAGTGAGAGGTCGCTTACGTGGAGAAGGAGAAGGTTGTAAAACTTGGGGCGAGAACTGTGTACTCACGGAGGCTCCGAGGCGCAAGGGTAAATATCCTTGATGAGAGGGTAAAATGAGTATTTGTGTCACGTTCAGCAAAGCCTCAGTTTTTTCGAGATCATGGTCGTGTTCGAACGAAATCGAGCCTGTTTCGGATGGGCAAATTATGTAAGAAGCTTCGCCTGAGGGAGTGATACCTGATGACTACAAGTCTGAGAGCTGTGGAATTTGATGGAAGCCAGAGCGGTGAGGCGCCAGTCCAAAATACTTGCCACACGACTATCGCGCAGCTGGGAATTGACTGACGATGTCTGTTCAACCAGTGTCGGATGCCCACAACCTCATGATAATCATTATTTACATTGTACCGACTTATTCTCCAGGTTCAGTTATACTTGGACCACAAGCGACCATGTCCATTCCGCCACTCGTATCTCCCACCCCCAATGCCCTCTTGGACCCGTGTGATATCTAATCCATACCCAACTCTTCTCCAGCTGTTATCATCGGCCTGAACGAATCCAAGAGATGGCATGGCCGCCATCAACGTCCCAACTTCCTGAACAACTCCAATATCCTCGCGGCCTGGTTTGGCGAAGCGATGAAACCTGAGGGAGAGTAAGGGGTTGTGGGACTGCGAGAGTAACTGGAAGACGTCGGTCAACCAGTCCTGCTCGGAGATGTGTCAGGCTGACGCCATATGTCATGTTGAAATATATCTCACCGTATGACCTTCCGTCATCAGGTCGGCGAAGTCCACTTCAACTTCAGTTAGTTTTGGGCATCTTCTCAGCAGGGCTTTAAACGTCCTCAATCCCACGGTCCATCGGACCTGCATGGCGTAAGATATGGATTTGATTCCCAAAGGCAGGAGGTCTACGATGTCTCCAAAGTCTCCTGATGTCCAGCCGTCGTCTACGGGGACGACAAGGGCCAGAAGGGGACGACTCCCGACGATCGATCTGACCATGGCTTGCGAGCCTTCCAAGTATTCTAAACCTGGTAGAGAGGAGGGGTCCAAGGTGTGGTAAGTGTGCTTGATGTCATCCAGCTCCACGGCTAGCGCCGTGAGATTGGGCAACAGACGGAGAAGGACAGTGAACGTCGGCCAATCCCAAACCTGCGCCAACCGAAGAGATGTCAGCGCCTGTAGACCGCATACTCCGTCGTCCACCTGTCTGATGAGCGAACCGACGGTGCGATCGCTGTAGCGGACATGGTGCTCGAAACAATGCATCACGGAGTTGGGATCGTTGATGTTCAAGTTTTTGATGCGCCCAAGGGGGAGAGTGCTGAAGCTGTCGCCGTACATACGCTCCTCTGACTTCCTTTCGGACGAGTCGAACCTGATGGATATCTTTGTCAGGGTAAGAGCTTGATCCAGCACGCCGTACTCGACGTCTGACCCAGCCACTGAGATCTCCACGTCGTGGAGGTTGCATAGCTTGTCGAAACTGATGGATTTCAGGCAATTCGAGACTGCGGATCTGTTACCATGAACCTTGAGCGTCCACAGGTTGGACATCCGACCGATCCATTCATGCCATCCAAACCACCTGTCCGCGTCGATGGGGAGGTGGAGGATAGATACGTGATGGACGGATTCATGCCATCGTGGCAGAGATATGGGTCCTTCGAAGGGTCCTTCTTCGTACGACATGACGTTGTTGCCAAGGTGAACGGAGGATAGGGTAAATCTGGTGGCGAGATAGCTGTTCCACGTTTTGCAAACCAGTCTGAAGGGTTTGAGCTGCTCTATGGCCTGTCTACGACGCAACCGACTGCCTCGGTGAATTTCCTTGAACGAGGCGGCGATGTCAGGTACGTTGCAGAATATGGCATCTCGAATTTCAGGAATGCATATTCCGGTAACCGGTTCGCATGCTGTTGCTCGTTTAGACGCGGGCGCCGAGAAGTGTAATGAGTTGTGTATCGTGCTTACCAGTCACTGCCTCAGTCTTCATGTGGCTTTGCACTTGCTTGAAAACCGTCGAACTATCACAGGGATAAGCGATGGCGTATTCCTGCGTGACTTGGCGGTGTAGTTGAAAAGCTGAGCCATCAGCACGGATTATCAACCCCTCTTATAGACCACCCCCCCTCCCCCACCCTCAAAACCTTTGTCAGGAGTCCCACGAAATTTGCCCAGAGATACTGCGTACGGGTGGTTTTGATCGGAGGTGAAAACTCAGACCACGAGGGTCTCGAGGTATCGGGTAGATCGTGGGCGGCATCAAGTTCGACAGCGAGCAGTCAGGCGGATTGGCAATGCCCGACCCCCGGCGAAATCACAACGACTTCTCGGGGCGAGTCCCTGTCGTACACAAACTTGCGGTACATGAGGGATTGCAGTGCATGGCCTACTGGTAGTGTTGAGGTTCGGGTTGTCGCGAGTGAATTTCGCGGACGACAAGGAATGGGGCTCGTTCGAGTTGGCTTCAAAGTGGGTGTTGAGCATGGGTTAGGTCATGGAGTGAGCAAGAAGAAAAGGCTACGATGAGTTCGCACTCCTCGAAGCGGCGAGCAACTTCGCAGTGGAAGGCCATTGAGGTCGTGTGGGACGTTTGAGAAATCGGGATCCTTTCGGACTTTGCCGATCGTCCAACGATTTCGAATTTTGGGCGGCTTAGGTTGGTTGCGTAACTTGCGTTCGACCTACTTACGAACACCTCTCAGTTGTTTTCTACCCGTGGTCTGTTGGGAATAAAAAGACCTGGCAGCTAGTATCTAGGGTTTACGTGGACCAGCAGACAGAGGGCAGCTTAGGATCGTTGCCAATAACTGCTGATTATTGAATTGGCTTTGGGCACATGTGGTCTTTTCATCTTGGCAAATGGCTGGCCTTCATATCAGAGGCTCAAGACGGAGCGATGAAACAGCCTGAAATCAGGATGGGAGGCGGAGACTACATCTTGAGTTCGTCCACCAAGCATCTTTTTCGCGAGCGTAAATCTTTCTTGAAGTTCTCGAAGATGTGGAGGCTTGGAGTAATAATGGAGGGTTGTTTGCTGGAACTTGGAGGTTGCCCTGATCCAGTAAGAGCTGCGAAATGGCTGGCTTAGGAGTCTATTCCCCACACCCCACATCCGCAAGTCGGCTCCCCATTTTCTTCCAGCCTTTCCATCTGATTTCTCTGGAGTTGAGCGATTGCGTTTAGCATTTGTTTTTGATTTGCTTCTGCATCCGCTTGTTCGACCTCAATCCATGATCCCATCTGTTGATCATGTTGCCCCATTTGTCATTGCAGTCTATATGTCAACTCTCTCACACAAGCGCTGCATTGGCCTTTTCCAGCAGAAGAGCTTCTCTGTTTTGCAAAGGGCGGGTGATTACTTTGTCTCAAATCGATGGTCGGCGTCCCCGCTGGTGATTTTCAGGGATTGCGAGATGCTGGCATGGAGAGGTATTGGACGATGATATGTATCCGTGACGTAGAAAGCCTTGTCCCCCCAAAGCGTTGCAGCGCCTGATGGGCTATGACTGCTCTCCTCCATATCAACGGCGGTGCTGTACAGGGCCACAACCATAGGTGGTGTGAAGATGTAAACATATTCCGCAGCCCTGTCGTGGTGACCGAGTCCATTGGTCATGTCCAACGACCTCTAATTCATGGTCGTTCTGAGGCCTTGGAAGTTTTAACTGGTTGTGATTGCCCGAGACTATGATTATGACTCAATGTCGTAGATTTCATCGCCGGACATTGCTTCTCACATTGTTTTATGAAGGGCCTCTTCTGCCCATCATCTTTCCTACTCTGAGGTGGCAGTAAAACCCTTTCTTCCTGCTCGTCCTCTTCGCACTTTTTCATAAGCTTTCGTTTCGTCGTGCTGGATTGGGTCTCATTGGTTACGTGTTTTCCGCGGCAATGACACGGTGTTCTGGGCCAAGTCTTTTACCACCTACTCAGGTGCATCGCCTCCTGTTAAAAGGGAAATGATCTGAACTCTGTGGTGTACGTTTTCTCCATCACTCCGCTGCGAGACTTGGACTTTCAACCTCTCTTCTTCCACCATGTGTAATGAAATTCGACGCAGCAGGAGTGTCACCCCCATCCCTGCGACAAATGGGAAGCGGCCCACGGAATCGCGAAATGTAGGCTCTGTTGCTCAGCAGGAGCGTGAAGGACGGCAGCACAAACGTCCCCGAAACTTGTTACAGTTGCTAGACCAAGAAGAATGCATCCTTCCACCAAGTGAACTTCCCACCCCCAGTTCACCGACTTCCTCACCGGACTTCGCTACCGGTGTCGAGCCTTACGTGAGTGCATTGTTTAGAACTCTACCCATCAAAGCTGTCTTTATCATGCCTGCGCTAGACTATTGTGGGTTTGGGGAAGGAGAATGACCTATTAAGAGCCCTGGTTGGGGTCCTCCGATCTGAAAAAGAGGCCCTTAAGGTGGATAAGGACGATTTGAAGACCGACAAGTCCGTTATGAGCCTTGAGCTAGGCATTTTGAAGCTGGATGTGGCGCACATGCGACAAAAGTTGCAGAGCCTCGGCGATCTTCAAGACGAGATTCAGGAATTGCAACTGTCGTTGGAGGCATCAGAAGAGGACGCTCAAGCGGCTAAGGACGACGTGGAGACTTTGGAGGACAATGTCAAGGAGTATATGGAGAGTGAGGGGCGGCTGAGGCTTCGACTGCAGGGGATGGTAAGCCGTAATGAGTTTTTGGAGGCTGAGGTGTCGAGGTTGGTCGGCAATGGCGCGGATGGGCACGTTTGGTGAGTCCCTTGTACATCACGCGGACTGCATCCAACATGCCGGATCTAACTCAATCGCCATTCAGCACGGGGGCTCTGGATTGAATGGAGTCTCCAGTGCTACACCCTGGCAGACGTTTACGACCGTGTCGACTACTCCACTTGGGACATTTTGTACATGTATGAGCTCTGAAGTAACTCATTTGGACTGACGCGTCGTACATGATTGCGTATGTTTTTCTGCCGCATAAAATTAATGGTGGGCTGTACATTCTCGCTATAAGTGGGGAGGATTTCTGTCACCGCTCACACAAGAACCATTTCCCTTGATCTTGTTGTGACTGCGGGTCGTGGCGGGCTGAGCGCTGTAAGAATTGATGCCATCCCTGTCTAAACATGCTCTGTCTGCAATCTAATTATGAGAGCTCAGCCCACTATGGTACACTGGGTACGAGCCGTCGATGACAGGAAAATCTGGAGTGACAAACGACTTGTGGACAAGCTTTCGAACTTTGCTTCCATGGGCTGGACGAGGTTTGGAATGGAACTGGAACTGTGGCTAGAGATGATGGGGGCAAAGAGTGGATGGAGGGGACGAAGATATAGGAGATGGAAAAAGACTGGCACCTGCAATTCCATTGCCCCTGCCCAAATCAAGTCGAACCCATCCCAAATATCACCTCCCTGGACCTATCCACGTCTTCAACCCACCCTTGGCCTGATAAGATCCGTCGGCACAGAGCGCCGGCGCCGTATCGCCAGCCATCGGACGTCGTAGCGTCGGAGTCGTCCGTGGTCGACGTAAACATGGGTTTTCAGATGTGGCAATGATAGTGTTGCGGTCGTGGCGTAAAGAGCTTGAAGAATTCCGATTCTTGGTTCGGCAATGGTGGCCATCCGGGGGAGAAGGGAGGAGGAACGGGTGAGGTTGTGAGGTTCAGCGGAGGCCACAGTCCTTGAAGATTAGGGCTGTTATCACAGTAGAGAGACATACCGGTGTCCAAATGAGGACACACGGCTGCTGGGAGCGGCGTCGAGGATGTCGTCGTCGTCGTTGAGAGTGTTGTTTTCGAGGACGTTACAGGCTGTTCATGATCATGCACGACGTTCTCCGCCACAATGCCACATAAGGGAATTGTCACAAGCATGTCACGAGGGTCACCTCTCTTCTGACTGCCAGCAACGACGACAACGACAACGACGGCGACGACGCACATTCTGAACCAAACAACCTGCCGCCTTCTGAACCTCGATACCGCACCCCCCTCCGCACAGAAGTGTTGACACGCTTCAATCTCCAGACCTCAAGTCCGTCAGCCAGCCATATCAACAACGGTCACCAACGTTCCGCATTGACTGTCCGAAGCCACACCCCAGAGCGCGTACTATATGCGCCGCTCCCGCAGCCACTGATACCTATCCTGCCGGAGCTACAGCTCTACCTGACAGGTCAACTTTTGCGTCCTTTCCTTCATTATCTATCCTTTGTTTCGGACGTCTTGCCAACCCCCTTGCCATGTCGGGAGGCCTTTCGTTAGCGAGGGAATGTGTGCATTAATGGTGTAATGGGATGTATCAAATGTAAGAATGTAGCTTCATGCCTGAAGAGGCTGGCATCCGGTATGTCCAACTCGTCATCCCCCCTCCTTGTCCGACTGTCTTTTTTATACCGTCCATCCCTCCCTCCCCATCGTATCCAGCCACAGTTCCAGTTCTATTCCAAACCTCCTCCCCACCTCCCCCTGCCTCTTTCATTTACTCCCATTCACCACCGCTTTTTTGACCCCCTCCCCCACTCTGCCCTTCCCACCCCCCATTCCATTCCATTCCGTTCCATCCCATACCCCTCTACTGCTCTTCTATACCCTCACCCTACTACCTTACCCCACTACCTCACCCTACTAACTTCCCCCCATCACACCCCCTTCTACCCATATTTACCAACCCCCACCCCCTCCTCCTAACTGAATCTCGGTTTCCCAAGGTCCTTGTACTGTAAACAGAGTCCAATATATACTGCTACCCTCCCCTCCCTCCTGATGAATTACTGAGGATAAATTCACATTATTACTGATTTAGTTGACATTGTGATGTTCTGGGCATATACACCTCCCCGAATCACAACCAACCCTTCCAATGTAGCAGAGGGCCCCTCTAGCTTCCATATGAACCAAGAAATACAAAAATCAAGCAGTATTTCAGTCCAGGACATGGAGACTATCGTGGTCATCGACAGCAACGATGACAACGAAGGTTTGCAGTGGAGCGAAGCATCTGTAATGATGCCGAGAGATAGCCGAGGTTGATGACGATCCAGAAGCCGTGATGGGCGAGCCCCACAACGCATCGCATGACGTGGAAAATACCTGAGGAAAAAGGTTATGATAATTCGACCCTCTACTAGCAGGATTTCATAGCTAAGTAGCTAGCGTAGGCAACCAAGGCATACAAGCTAACATTGTTTCAATCAGGGTGCGGGAACGATGAGCAATGTCGTATGCGTGGCGGAGGAAGCCGATGCGCTTATGTAATTAGATTTGGGTTAAGGTTTTGCCGATTGTATTTTCTACTGGACGCCTTGTTGAGGGCTCTTTACCAGTCGTCCTCACAACCAAATTCTGCTGGGAGACGGAATCTCCCAACAGATCTTGGCGTTATCTGACATTGGTCTCCTCAGCAGGGTACCGAGACCAGCGGCTGCAGCCCTTTGGTCGTCATCCAACTGTTGAAGAGCTGTGTCCTGCTTTACCTTGCGAAAACCTCACAAGACCATTTCTCCTGACAGACGCACCCCTTCCACTTTGCGAACAGCAACCTGCGAGGCCCTCCTGTCCGACTGGTCTAGGCCTACCTCCCGAGTATATGGAGCCGCCTCCAACTTCATATAGTATCCAAGGCCGTCTGCTCCTGTCTTCTGATTGGCCGCTGATTCAATGCCCGATCTTATTTGACCTTTTTCTTTCCAGCATGCTTAGTTCCTTGGTGTATCATCAGAGAGAAATTCAGCCATCCAGGGGCGTGGGCTGGTGGGAGTCCTGAAAGGCTGAAAGGCTGAAAGGAAGCCGTGGAATAAGCTTTGATGTGGAAAGCTCGAGCCCATTATCCTCGGGTGTTGGATTGGTCTCAGGAAGCGGAGCACGAGGTTAACTTTACGTTCCATTGGTATTGAAGACGTGTGAGCGCATCGGCGTCATAAAATCAGTTAAAAGGTTCGTTTGATCGTCATCTCCATCCCATCGCCTTGCCTTACGTCTCGTTGTTCACACGTCTCGTCCATTAAGGGCTGAAAGAGCATGAATATCATCATTCCTGCCGAATACCCTCCCTCTAATCACGAAGTCCTGTGGGTCACGCTGGGTGGTGATCATGCCCCCGCTTCCTTCTCGACAAAAAGGTCGGCAATGTCCTCTGTGATTTGCAAGCGGAGACTGATGAATGACAGGCCCAACTTGAAGTCCGGAGTAAAGATGGGATCCTTTCCCCTAGCTATCGAGTGCCTCAGTCAGCAAGAAGCTCTCGATGTCATGCTGCTGGCTCCTCTTGTTGCGGCCGCCAACATCGATGCTGGCAGGACACACCTAGAGGTCGCAACCTCTTTCGTCTTGGAGCCGAAAGTTCAGAGCGCACTGGTTGACTCGTCTGATTTTTTTGCTGTGGTTGTCGGGAAGCCGGCGGTGTACAGGTCTAGGTGAGTGTGTCCTCCTTTCTTAATACATGGTTCTGATACTGCACTGTAGAAGCGAGGTAGACGAAGCAATCCAGGGTTTCAACCACCCGAATTGGAGGCGGTGCCCCTCCTTCGTCGACGCAATCTTCTTCATGCTTTCAAAAGGACACATGCCTTACGTGGCACAGCTACAAGAACTTCGAGGCGCAATAGCCCCTGGGCCACCGTCTGCGGCACTGGTCTCTTCTATTGAGTATAAAGCAGGTGGGTTACATGAATAGTTGCAGCAATTGACTATTGACAGAAGTTGCAGCGGCTCATGTGGAGGTCCCTCTCGTCAGCACGCCTGAACAGCAAAGAGGCGAGTCGGTATCTTGCATGCATTCCCATCATGTGCTCATGCTGCTATAGGTGCCCCAAAACACTGGGTGCTGAGAGCGCCCGTAGCAATGCCCTGCGATATTGCCACTGACTTCAGCACCCTGTCGGTTTCTGGACAGAACGAGCCCTCTCCCTTACGTGTTTATCAGCATATTCGTGAATTGAGCGGCATAAAGAGAAGCTTGACGAGGCTTTGCTCATCGGAGGAACAGGCTCCAAAGCCGAGTCTTGGGGAATGGGCCGATAAGTACCTGGAGAGACATGGCTACACACTGCGGGCGACGAACACGGTGGCCTTTGAAGCTCAGGCATCGGGTTCTAGGGATAGCTTCTGCTCCAATCTTGCTAAGAAAGGACTGCCCGTCTGCGAGGCCGACTTTCTATACGACCTTATCCACATGAAGTAGAGAACCTTACCTGACCCACTGTAACTTGCGTCGTTGGGGAGCCTTGCGACTGAATCCAATGGGCCGATTGCATTGCGCCTTCGAAAGCGCCGCATTGCCAATACTGCTGGTTGAACGTGCGTCGGGGTTAAATAGGGTGCAGAGTAACGCGTCAAACCTGAAGCTTCAAGAGCTTCTACAGCCAGAAATTTGTCGTTGAACCTCCCGTGCCGGTCGTGCCATGACCTCAAGCGCTCTCCGAAACGACAACTGCGACGTTCACCCTCCTGCATATCACCTTTTGCTGCAGGTCCCATTGTCTTTTACTGACATTAGGTTTGTATTGCTTTGCGTAGGCGCCCTTCAATTTGTTCGTTACCCTGTTCTGGTCCGTTCAAAGATATTTTCGACTGGAGACAGTGTCTAGCCACTGCAGGCCTATCTTGAAGGGCGCCTTTACATGGCTACTGCGTCGTTGGGAGTGATGGACACAAGGCTCTGCTGTGACCTAGTTGCGCCGATGAGGATACGTTATTGGTAAGCGGAGCTCTCCATGGGGTGTTTTGCTGATGCGTAATTGCCGTTTTGCTGAAGACGTGTAGGAGGGACGACCCTGGCCCCACCCAAAGCACACTGCTTCCAGAAGCGATCTTGAGATTTGACACTCTGGGTGCTCCAATGGCAGAAAGGCCGTTTCCCCTGATATTCGTCTCTTAGCACTAACGAACAAGTGCCTACCCGGGGGCTGCTAACTTGAAACACTCAAAGCACCTCATGCCCTGGTTCCTATTGCTTGACTTCGTTACGTGTCACCCTCAAGTCATCTTTGACTATATAAATGTGCAGTGGCCCACAGTCACAACGCCACAAATGGATACCATTGCGACCCCCCTCCTCTCTGAGTCTTTGGTCATGTGGAATGGCATTGTGCCCTCCTCTGATTCACCACTTCCCGACGGCGGCGCCCTGAGATTGGGTCTGGGAGACGCTGAGTTGTGCGACAACAGCCTACCGAATTTGGAGGCAATATGTGGTTTCGCCAGTCCCACCCCTGCGCCAAGATTGGTCGACTTGGAACATTGGGAAACTATAATTCAAGTTGCCGACCTTACTTCTGTGAGTGCAACATGTCTGTTTTGTTCTGATGAGTGTCTTGAACCTGATGCAATTCGCTCTTCCCCATCGGCCGCAGAAAGTAGTTGATCTCGAAAGCGAGATTACATTACTGAAAGGCGATTTGGACCACCTTCAAGTTACAAAAGAGATGTTTCAATTGCTGGCGGCAGACGACGGAGACATCAAGCAGTCTCTCGCTCGCCAAATCGAGGATTTGAACCTGGATGCTGAGGGGATGAACCACAGGATCTCACACCTCGAAGATGAGTGGGCGGGGTGTCTTGAGAGGGAGGGAGTGTTGGAGCGGGATATTGTTGGGAAAGACGAAGAGATATTCTCGCTTCGGCTACAGATATCCCACTATAGAGTGCAAGTTAGAGCCCTCGAAGTGTGCGTATCCCAGGAGAGGGCACGACCATGCTGGTGGTAAGTCCCCATTGTTTGAGCCATTCTGGATTTTGCTTACTCAACCGAAATTTTTGCCAGACACCGTTAGAAGCCTGCTTTTCCATGCTTGATATGATCGTTTCAGAGTCGATTACAGCGTCTCTCTCCTTAGAATGTTCAATGCCATTGGAAAATCCCTGCGTCTGCTTTTAGGAGACCGTTTGACCCAAGACTCCACCAGAGTCCACGATGGAGTGATAATGGAGGTTGACAGCCATCACATCATCCCGCCAAAGTCACGGAACACAGACTACCTGGCGTTCGCCACTTTGAATGGGCCCTTGGTCCCCATGATAAAATTTTGGTGTGTGTCTGGGCATTGTCGACGACTTCGTCGGTGAACTTCTATGTATGCGACATTTGTGTCTTTAGGTTCATCCCCTATAACCTCAACGATGATGGCGGGGTACCTGTGGTGGCCGCTGACCCCCCTCAAAGTAGGCTTTCACCACCGAAGGGTATGACAAGTAAGTTGTATTTACAACAGTTCGTGGTTGACAATGGGTTGCGATCCCGTACCGGAAACCACCCCCGTGCCCGTCCTAGACATCTTGATAACCTACCCTTTCCTTTGTGCCCTTTCCCAACCCCACTGCTGCTCCCGAATGTCACTGACCACCAGCCCTAGGAATTCCTGTATACTAGGTCTATATAAATCGACTCGGAGAATGATAAAACGATATTTTCTCGTCCAAAACACGTTCCGCAGTCCCACCCCCACCTTTCTCGTTGGCTTTGACTTGAACGCATAGCGTGTCACGTAAACTGAGCAAGAAGTGAATGGGAAGGCAAGGGTTCCTTTCTGTGAGGTACGGTGAGGGGATAAAGTTTGCCTGTCACGTAGCCACAGCAAACCTGCAAGCAAATTGCTTGGAGGTTGCCATCATGTCGACTTGTGTTGACGAAGCAGAGCTCCTTGCTGGTTGGACATTCAATGAAGGCGTTACGGTAAATGCCCTGACCCGGTAGATAGATAGATAGATATATACGCGGCGTGGTCCCGTTGTAGAACTGCCGGTTTGTGCGGAAGCGCCCAGGCTCAGGAGCTAACCACACGCCACGGGTGAATATTTGAATGCCGCAGACAACGTGGTAGGTCGCGGGTAAGGAAATGTTTATGTAAGCAGACCTTGAATGTGAGGCTGTGACGGAGGACTTTCGACCATATGTTACCCGCTCGCTACCAGGAGTTGGTGCGGCTGCAAGACATGCATTGCCATCTGTCGGGTGTCTAAACACCAGGCAGATTGACCTTGGCCCCAATAACGGGTTCTGTCTCACGACGCCATCAGCGCTTCCGAGGACGTTGTCATCCTTTGGTTCTTTATTCCCAATGAGGGAATCGGTGTTGGGCGTGTGTTGGGCATCAATTCTCGAAGCTGACCGTCGTCTGCCAGTGCCACCGCACACCGACCACCTTGATCCATTTTTTGTTGGGGAGAAATCAATTTGTTGCTTACTTGTCGGATGAGTGTTTCTCTTCCATCTCCAAAAGTTGCCGAACGTTGCTCATCTCAGGTTGTTTCAATGAGCGCCGCTGTTGGATGCGATTTGTATGCCAGATTTAGCTGAGATGAGTCTCGGTCACTTGGGAGAGGGGTCAGCGATGGCTACAAGTCCGTGTGCTTGTTGTGCAGGATCAGCTGCGTGGTAGAATGTATTGGAGGAAGCCTTACACTGCCTCGAGGTTAGCTCATGCCTCCCACCATGCGCTACGGCCGCTACCCCGAGCGACTTACTCAACGCCGGAGGTAGGTGACGGTCAGGCCTTCGACGCCTATTAACTGAGGTGCGCTTCTATACGGATCTGGGTTAGGATCAAGCATGCTAAAGGTTTGCTTGTCCCCTCTCCTCTAAGTTGAGGATAGAGCGACAGCCTTCATTTTGCGGTGGGTGTAATGCCATTGATCACCTTTTCTCATGGAAATTTTTGCGAGGTCAGTGCACCGAAAGAGTATTGCCTATGAAGGTGTGTCACAATCAACAAAGTTTTTGCCTGCTATATGACCAAGACCCTGTCTACCTGATGTATGACCTGGGGCTGGCGTCCAATGGTAGGGAATGCCGCCTCGAGTTTGAAACGCCGCAGCCGACTGCAACTCCGACTGTTTTTACCTATATAAACTGAGACGACAGTATCAAAAGTTCTCCACCCCCACCACTCCATATCCTTGATCTCTAACATGTTCCAAATCTGCAACTCTATTCCTCAGAAATATAGTCGTTCCCCTCAGAGTTCCACTCCCCGAATGGACAAACATACTGAAAATATGAAGCGTTCCCTTGCGCCGGAAGCAAGCCCCACCCCCCAAAAAAGAAGGTTGATATCGAAGGATTTTGAGGGAGCCGCTTCTCGTCAAGCCGGTATACGACAAACCGACCCTGCAGAAGGCACTGCCGACAACCCGATAGACGTGAAGGATGACAATGATTGGGCTCGTGAAGTGAAGGGGCATTCAGAGGTGTGAACCTCATTATCTTCGTCGCACCTAATGAGTTGACAGCTGACGCGCGACATTTTCCAGACGATTGCCAAGCTGGAACTACAGCATGTCTCCCTGACTAAGGCTCTCGATTCACACCTCTTCATGAAGGAGGAAATGGAGATAAAGTCCAGGGAGGAGACTCTAGTCAACCGGGAGCTCCGAGAGAAGCTGAACTGTGCTGCCGAAGAGAATGATTTTTTCCGAACCAAGATCGAAGACTTGGAGGGGAGCATTGCAGCTGGGCTTTTGAGAGAGCGGGGGTTGAAGAAAGTGATCAACGAGAGGGGTGACGAAATTGAGGGCTTGGAGGCCGACATCAGCTTCTACAGGGAGCAACTTGCCCTGATTTCGGGGTCCCTTTGCCAGAAGGTGGGGCTGTCGCTTTGGTGGGTTTTTCTCTAGGCCTTTCACTCCTAAACCGATATCTTAATCTAACGATCTTGCGACAGATCTTGCGGCCGATTGTCACTTGGCAAATTTATCCATGTTCTCTAGGGATCAAGAGTTGCCGCATGTGTTGGCATGGAATGCGTAGTCACTTGTAGCCATTTATCCCTCATTCCACGCCCAGCGAAGGGTTCGTTGGCTCTGTGTCACCCAATCTCACGAATCATCGGTGAGGTTGCAGCTCTTCGCAATGCATCCGTGTTTTTTGCGAATGGATGGATCTCTTGCAATGGTTCGTTGAATGTGTGTCAATGGCAATGGATACTTGGGACTCTTGCGCCCGCTCTCTCGTGTAGCACCGAGTTACGCCCAGCCTTCGGCCGGTACCCGCACCTGCTGCCGCCTCAGGTTCAAGAATTTGTCTCAATGTAACTGTATGTTGTCCACGTAATTAACCCACCCTACCCAAGGCAAAGTTGAAGCGAAGGGCAAAAATGTCATTGGCGAGGAGGCAGGGGCATCGTTTTTGGGTCTTCGCTTNGAAGGGGATTCAGATGATGATAGAGTAACTACCGTAGCCTGTCTACATGGCTAAATAGGCAAGGAATTGTGAGCTATCCTTCCAAAATGACAAACAGTGTAACTAATTCTTTGCAAGGTATCCCTGCATCGTGTGGCCTCCCTAATCCCGACTAGTGCCCTCGCCAACGGATGTTACGAGGAATTCCGTGAGGATGGTTAACTTCTCACCCAATGAAACCGTCTTCCATGGTAATTCTGTCCAACTCGTTACTGTTGCAGTTGGAGGGTACCAGTGGAAGCAGAAACCATGGCCTAGACCGATGTGCTCAATCATGTCTCTGATCCAGAATCTAGACCCAGCATCCTGCCTCCATGGACCATACTGGTCCTGACCCCATCCTGTTACGAGCGCTCCGGCTTGGTGCGGAGTTCTGCTCCGGTGTTGATGATGGTACGTGTTGTCATCCAACTTCCTGATGCTGACTGAGCCATGATCCTAAAATGGAGGCAGTGAGGCTCTGTTAGTCTTGATGCAGGACAGCGGAATATGCAATCTGGGAAACCCACAGGGTTGCTCTGTTCGTCCTGGTTCAACTCCGAGTCTCTCTTTTTGGACGTTGTCTGGGCGGCATAAGCTATGTCTCAGTCGATGCTGAGGAGAATAATATGAAGATAATGCATACCGAGAAATTTTCCTCCTCTTGTTCGTCCCCCCCCTCACTTTCACTTTCACTTTCCCCTTCTGATTTGGGGATCTCCATCAAGTCAGGCATATCATCGTAGAAACCATCTAACTCTTCAGGGTGGAGGCTCTTGATGAAAACCATTGAAGATCGGCCAATGGGGATGCTTGACAAATTTGGCTCGCAGCATTATATACCTCTCAGGTCGCTCAACCCTCTGCCCTGCCTCATGTCATTTGAGTCATGATCGATCATGCATTTGTCCGCTTTTGCACTGACCCTGTTACGCAGTGTTCCTCGCTTCCCTTGCTGCCTCGAGTTGTTTGAAAATTTCACCCTCGTGTGCTGCTGCATGCAATCATGACCCTTGTATCAACTTAACGCCAGATGCCATGTTTCAAATGTTGTTGGCCTGATACTGCAAACAATTGGTGTACTTAGGTTAGGGGTTATCCCTGGCACCACATTCTCCATGATTGTGTTGAACCAGTTCAGCGTTGATCATCGCTGATTGCCTTGAATGGTTAGTCGCACTGTCGAATCCGCTCCCTATGCAGTCTTTTGTTACATGGGTCCATGATATGCGATTCGCCGCGTCGACGGGCCAGAAGTCGATTGCTTCCTAAGACAGCCGGGACCCGAATGCATCTATCCCCAATCGTGCGGACTCTTTTCTCGTGGAAGAAGACTTGACGTGCCACGCTCATCGGTAGCAGCGCAAGCGCCAGGTCCCCGACACTCTTTGCACCTATAGGAGGACAAGCGGAACCGGACTGTACCAAACTGGCCCGAAGCCGGACGAATGGTGTACTATTTTGCCCAAATTCCCACGCGATTTGACCTTTGTATTGTTTTTGTGCGTTTGCTGCAGACAGAGACCCTTTCCTCACAAGTGAGGAGTCGGGGATGGCATGACCCATCTCTAACATCCCTCATCAGTTGGACGTGATTCCCATGGACTCACTGACAGCGAATTCAAGTGGCGCTCAAACTTGCGTGTATATAAACACATGGATTCTGAGCTTTTTGCAACACCCTGTTTCCTCAACTCTCAGCACCACCCATCCCTTACCCAGCAGTCATGCAGCCCACCGACTCATCACACCCCAAGCCACTGTCCCGCCAAGGGAATATCTTCCATGCGCGGTCGGCGTCCTCCTCAGCACTCTTGCCTTCTCGGCTATCTGGCGTACCTCTCGAGCCTCTTGTGTATCATGGTCCCAACACTATCTCCATCTCGTCCTCGTCGTCCGCTACGCTCGACCCGCCCTCGGGATTTTTCGTGCCAAGCAGTTCCTGTAGGGCAGATACAGAGCCGTTGTCCCCTTCCATGGCGCATTTTGCGTCTTTCCAAGACATGATGTTAACGGATGAGCGAGGCGAAATGGCTAATGATGAGCGCGATGGCACAAATGTCGCGGTCTCAAATGCCGTCGCCGTTACCGTCCATGAAGCCCTATCTGCCGACTTGGAAATGTGGAAGATGAATTCTTTGAAGTCTGATGCGGTGAGTCGCTCCTTTTGATCCCAGTTTCATTCGCGTGGCCCATTGCCCTTTTACTAAGTGACATCGCTGTTAGAACATTCGAGAACTCCAGACCAATGTGAAAGAGGGACTCAAGAAGATCAAGGGTCAGCGGACCATGATTGCAAAGCTCCGCACACGGATGGCGGCGGAGAAAGAGTTGAAATCCACACTGTTTGTTCGGATTCAGGATTTGGAGGAGTCGGTTGACGTCCTCAAGGTCGAGGTAGACTTGGGGTGTAAAGCTGTTGATGAGCTGCGAGTGGAGCTAGAGGGTGCAGTCGAGAAGCTGGATGCCGAGAGGGCCGCCAAAGAGGGTGTCGAAGAAGATCTTGTTGATGCGAAGGGTGACTGCCAAGAGGCATTGAAAGAGTTGCGACATTTGAAGCTTTTGTTCCGCGGTGTGTGACACATTGAGCTGTGGTTTGCTCGGTTCTGCACATCAGGTCTTGCTCGAATGTTTATATACAAGCCTCTTCTGATCTTTTATCAGTGCCGCTCTGTTCCAGTTGGCGTCAGCCCCTCATTCGCTCCTTTGTCGTCTCGTGCCTGTACCCTACGGACTCTTGACTCGTTTTATAATTGGTACTATTTGTTACCCAATCTCCTCACTTGACCATTTAACAGTGGACATATTCATCGTCTTTGATGCTGTGCTCCAGGGGCCCACCTTATCCTCTGTGACCTTCTCCCAGTTCTCTGCCAGTTCATATCCTGCCGTGTACGATACTTCAATATCGAGTGGACTGCATGGTATGCGGGCATGTCCCATGCTCAACATAACTGCCGATCTTTACCTGTCCCTGGTTGTAGTTGTTGTGCAAGAGGTGCTTCGCCCTAACTCCTGCCCCATTGTGATGATCGCCTCATTGTTGAAGACTCTACAGGCATTGAAACAGAAACAATTCACGGCGCTTGAGATCTTGGCTAGTTGAGATGAGGTTAGACTGGGCGGGAACCGCTTTCAGCAAGGTTTGGACATAACCCTTGGCCCTCCAGGAGCAAGGCCTGATGTTGGCGATGATGTATGATGTTGTATATAAACTGGAGGCTATCAGGACTTGTTGAATTTTTAAGTGCCGCCTCAAGTCATGAGTATTTAAGTAGGAATGAATGGACTCTACCTCTTCACCATTCTCCCTCCAATCTACTACGAATTCGGCGCAGTGTAGTTTTCCAACAACATGCAACCGTTATCTACACCCCATCCCTATAAATTGTTCCGACAACCCACAGTCTTGTCACTATCTTCGGCTTTTTCAGTGTCGTCTGGGACATCTATCAAGCCTCCGTCGCATCCCAATGTCTCTCCAGATCTTTTGTCGTCCCCGCACATATTCTCGCCGCCTTCTTCTGCAACGGCGACCTCGTTCCCAGGACGTCTGCCACGTACCATCTCAAACCCAGAGGGATTGTCATCGCCCGCTCCCACTACGCCTGCACGTGGATCCAGGTTGGGTATGAGAGGAGGCGAGGATGTGGGCATCTTGAACGAAGACGGTGAGACCCAAGTCTGAGCATCATGGGACATGGCACTCAATTTGAACAAAGCTAATACCAATGACTTGAGTACCTGGAAATTGAGGGTCATCTCTGGGGAAGCGGTGATTCTTTTCATCGACTCTTTGTCTATTTAATACAAATGCTTACTATGTGTCGACTTCATGCAGGAAATAACACGGCTGAAAGCCACGGTGAAAAATGGAGAGAAATGTATCACTCAGTTGAAGGGGGCGGGTACAAGGTTGCGGCAAACCTTGAAGAACACAAAGGAAAAGGTCCGCGATTTGAGGAGCGAGCTTGGAACGGAAGAACATGCCGCCCAGCAGTTGCGCAAAGAACTAGAGGAGGCGAACGATGATGGCGATGATGAGAGGGTTCTGAGAGTAAGGGTCCAACAACAACTGCGCGTTGAGAGATTGGGCCATCGGGCAGCCTTGGATGAGGTGGAAAGATTGAGGGATCTGGTGATATGTCTCGGAGGAACATATTAATGGATTTGACGATGTCCTGCAAGTTTGACACGTTCAGTGATTTCTCGAATGTTTCATATGAGTTTGACTTGTTGCTTCCCTTAATGCATTTTTTGCTATTACTTCCTTCCTTCAAAGCCCCGACCGAGGTCATCCTTACATTGTTTTATCGCGCTGCCCCAGCAGCAAGCCATTTGTTTGACCAAGCCCTGAAGGGTCTGAACCCCTATACTTTTACCCCAGCAGTGCAGGCAGAAATCGACAGATGCCAAGGCACCGCACAACAAATGCCATGTTGACCTAGGTTTTCTGCCACCAAGCAGTGTCGGCATTATGTTCAAAGCCATGCAAACAATCCAGAGATGCCAAATGAGTTATGCTCTCTAATGCTACAAGGGGTTTTTACTCCAGGAAGCAAATTGAAATCCCAGTGGCAGGGGTGTGGGACATCCGACGACAGGTTTAGAAGGCGTTAGCTCCACCGGCGGGATGGCCGAAGGTTGAGTCTGCCGCCACCACTTCAAACACAATGTGCTGAGCTCTTCCACACCACCAACGACGATGCGAATAGATCTCGTGCGCAGTCGTCCTTTCCCAATGCAATAGCATGTCCTGACTCCTGACTCCCCAGATTCAAATATCCCCCTGCTTTCTTTGTGGCCTCTTCAAGTTGCCACGGTTGCAAAGATCACAGTTACTGCGGCAGTGACCCACGGGCCACGTCCACACCTGCTAACAGGGGACGGTGCCACATTTCACCCCACATTGCCCTCCCTAGTCGGGATTTTACTATTGGCAACAGTCTGTTGACGCGACTACGTCGAGATTGCTGAAAGGAGGAGCCCTGATCACTTTTCAAGTTTTACTTGGTGCTCTGAGGCTGGGAGGGTGCGAATGTGTCTGGGAATGTGTTCTTCCATGATGCTGACGACAATGGCCCCATCTCGGGGCCATCCAAAGTTTTGTCATGAAGCTCCTCCATCCCTGATTCTCTGAATGTTCTCTCACTTCTTGGGACAGCCCCTGCCAACAAAGTTGCTAGATCACGGCGCTCTGGACGAACAAGTCACCCCTCGGCTCACGTCTCTGAACCCAACAACAACGCGGAACCCATCAAAACCGTTTCATCAACGCGTTGCACAACGGCAAAAAAGGGCCTCGCAGAAGGCAACGACGACAACCCTGCTCCTCTGAAATGACTCACGACTACCCAATATCGCATCGTCGACAGTGACCTTGATTCTGACTCGGACGCGACTCTCGAGCCCACTGATGCTTCCAAACCACCCAATCGTGAGGGCGAGACAAATGTCCGGGTCGAGTGCCACGGTGAGAGGAGTGAGGATGACGGCGGTGATGATAGGGAGTATGAACGGTGTAAGGCTACCCTCGACGGCGACCGTGTGGTGAGCAACACCTGTCGAAGTGTCGACTTTTGTTCAAAACTGTCTTCAAGGAAGAGTGAGCGCACCACCGATGTGAGGGCTATCTTCACACGAGAGAAGTGCGCAAATCCGGACACAAACATCACTGAGGAGGGTTGGCATTGTAGTGTATGTAAGTAAGTTTTTTGATCCCTCTCTACTCTCCTGTGTTTATACTCATTCATATGAATTTTCGGAGATGCCGGTTACACAGCCAGTGAGAGTTTCTTCAAGGGGACGTCACCACATTGCATCTCATATTTTCAGGTACGTCTTCCACGGATGTCAATATTTGATTTGATTTGAGTGTCTTCCTAGGAATTCGACAGTTCACTTTCCCGTTTACAAGGAGAAGTGCAACGAGTGATTTGTGGTGATGAACTGGCGAGCCATACCAAAAGACGAGGCCACCGACGGTTTGTAAGTAGCATCTGTCTTTACGTCCTCTCTGTGGCCATGGTAAAGATGAAGCTTTCTAAGACACATTACAGTATGGGGAATGCATTCGGACTGGCGCTATTTGTCATCAAAGCGCAGCTATGGTTACAATCAACACTGCCTAGGACATCTTGTAGTTCGAGGACTGTATTGTGACTAGTACTATCTATGTTTGAATGGTGGCTGTGGTTATGACCAAAGCTCTCTAAGCCATGTTGTAGTCCAGGGACTGTATGCTGACTGGTACTGTCTATGCTCAAATGATAGCTGTGGTTGAGACCAATGCTCTTCAGAACACGGTGTAGTCCAGGGGCTGCATGGTGACTGGGACTATCTGTGTTCAAATGGCAGCCATGGTTGAGGCCCATGCTCTCCAGGACACGTTGTAGTCCAGGGACTACATGGTGACTGGTACTATCTGTGTTCAAATGACGGCTACTGTTACAACTAATGCCCTCCAGGACATATTGTAGTCTAGGGACTGCATGGTGACTGGTACTATCTGTGTTCAGATGGCAGCTATGGTTAGGACCAATGCTCTCCAGAACATGTTGTAGTCCAGAGACTGCATGGTGACTGATACTATCTGTGTTCAAATGGCGGCTACTGCTACAACTAATGCTCTCCAGGACATGTTGTAGTCCAGAGACTGCACGGTGACTGGTACTATCTGTGGACAAATGAGGGCTACCATTACAACTAATGCTTTCCAGGACACATTGTAGTCCAGAGACTGCACGGTGACTGGCACCCTCTGTGTCCAAATGACAGCCATGGTTGAGGCCAATGCTCTCCAGAACACATTGTAGTCCAGAGACTGCATGTACTATCTGTGTTCAAATAGTGGCTACTGTTACAACTAATGCTCTCCAAGACATGTTGTAGTCCAAGGACTGCATGATGACTGGTACCATCTGTGTTCAAATGGCGGCTATAGTTACAACTAATGCTCTCTAGGACATGTTGTAGTCTAGGGACTGCATGGTAACTGGCACCCTCTATGTCCAAATGACAGCCATGGTTGAGGCCAATGCTCTCCAGGACATGTTGTAGTTTAGGGACTGCATGGTGACTGGCACTATCTGGGTTCAAATGGCGGCTACCGCTATAACTAATGCTCTCCAGGACATGTTGTAGTCCAGAGACTGCACGGTGACTGGTACTATCTGTGGACAAATGAGGGCTACCATTACAACTAATGCTTTCCAGGACACATTGTAGTCCAGAGACTGCACGTACTATCTGTGTTCAAATAGTGGCTACTGTTACAACTAATACTCTCCAAGACATGTTGTAGTCCAAGGACTGCATGATGACTGGTACCATCTGTGTTCAAATGGCAGCTACAGTTACAACTAATGCCCTCTAGGACATGTTGTAGTCCAGGGACTGCATGGTAACTGGCACCCTCTATGTCCAAATGACAGCCATGGTTGAGGCCAATGCTCTCCAGGACATGTTGTAGTTCAGGGACTGCATGGTGACTGGCACTATCTGCATCCAAATGGCGGCTACCATTACAACTAATCCTCTCTGGGACATGTTGTAGTCCAGGGACTGCATGGTGACTACTACTATCTGTGTTCAGGTGGCAGCTGCCATTACAACTAATGCTCTCCAAGACACATTGTAGTCCAGGGACTGCATGGTGACTAGTAATATCTGTGTTCAAATGGCGGCTGTGGTTAGGACCAATGTTTTCCAGGACATGTTGTAGTCCAGAGACTGCAAAGTGACTAGTACTCACTGTGTTTAAATGGTGGCTATGTCTAAGACCAATGCTCTCCAGGATACATTGTACTCTGAGGACTGCATAGTGACCGGTACTCTCTGTGTTCAAATGGTGGCTATGGTTAAGACCAATGCTCTCTAGGACACATTGTAGTCCAGGGACTACATGGTAACTGGCACACTCTGTGTTCAAATGGCAGCTATGGCTGCAACTAAGGCTCTTTAGGACAAGTTGTAGTCTGGGGACTGCATGGTAGCTGGCACCATCTATGTTCAAATGATGGCTACCTTTATAACTAATGCTCTCCAGCACATGTTGTAGTCCAGGGACTGCATAGTGACTGGTACTCACTGTGTGCAAATGCCGGCTATGTGCAAGACCAATGCTCTCTAGGACACATTGTAGTCCAGGGACTGCATAGTGACTGGTACTCTCTATGTTCCAATAGTGGCTATGGTTATGACCAATGCTCTCTAGGACATATTGTAGTCCAATGACTGCGTGGGGGCTGGCACTGTCTGGGTTTAGATAGTGGCTATGGTTAGGACCAATGCTCTCCAGAGTATGTTGTAGTTCAGAGACTGCATGGTGACTGATACTATCTGTGTTCAACTGATGGCTATCAGGACAACTAATGCTCTCCAGGACACGTTGTAGTCCAGAGACTGCATGGTAACTGGAACCATCTGTGTTCAAATGGTGGCTACCATTACAACTAATGCTCTCCAGGACATGTTGTAGTCCAGGGACTGCATGGTGACTGGCACCCTCTTTGTCCAAATGACAGCCATGGTTGAAGCCAATGCTCTCCAGGACACATTGTTGTCCAGAGACTGCATTGTAACTAGTACTATCTGTGTTCAAATGGCGGCAACCATTACAAGTAATGCTCTCCAGGACATGTTGTAGTCCAGCAACTGCATGATGACTGTTACTATCTATGTTCAAATGGCAGCTACAGTTAAAACTAACGCTCTCCAAGACATGTTGTAGTCCAAGGACTGCATGATGACTGATACCATCTGTGTTCAAATGGCAGCTACAGTTACAAGCAATGCACTCTAGGACATGTTGTAGTCCAGGGACTACATGGTGACTGGCACCCTCTTTATCCAAATGACAGCCAAGGTTAAGGCCAATGCTCTCCAGGACACATTGTAGTTCAAAGACTGCACGTACTATCTGTATTCAAATGGCAGCTACCATTACAACTAATGCTCTCCAAGACATATTGTAGTCCAAGGACTGCATGATGACTGGTACCATCTGTGTTCAAATGACAGCTATGGCTGTAACCAATGCTCTCCAGGACAAGTTGTAGTCTGGGGACTGCATGCTGACTGGCACCCTCTTTGTCCAAATGACACCCATGGTTGAGGCCAATGCTCTCCAGGACACATTGTAGTCCAGAGACTGCATGTACTATCTGTGTTCATATGGCGGCTACAGTTACAACTAATGCTCTCTAGGACATGTTGTAGTCCAGGGACTGTATGGTGACTGGCACCCTCTATGTCCAAATGACACCTATGGTTGAGGCCAATGCTCTCCAGGACACGTCGTAGTCTGGGGACTACATGGTGACTGGCACTATCTGTGTTCAAATGGTGGCTATGACAGCAACTCATGCTCTCCAGGACAAGTTGTAGTCTGGGGACTGCATGGTGACAGACACTATCTGTGTTCAAATGTTAGCTACCTTTATAACCAATGCTTTCCAGGACATGTTGTAGTCCAGGGACTGCATGGTGACTGGTACTCTCTGTGTTCAAACATCGGCTATATGTAAGACCAATGCTCTCCAGGACACTTTGTAGTCCAGGGACTGCATGGTGGCTAGTACTCCCTGTATTGAAATAGTGGCTATGGTGAAGACCAATGCTCTCTAGGACACAATGTAGTCCAGTGACTGTGTTGGGACTGGCACTGTCTGTGTTCAGATGGCAGCTATAGTTAGGACCAATACTCTCCAGAGCATGTTGTAGTCCAGGGACTGCATGGTGACTAGTAGTATCTGTGTTCAAATGGTGGCTATGGTTAAGACCAATGCTCTCTAGAACACATTGTAGTCCAGTGACTGCATGGGGGCTAGCACTATCTGTGTTCAGATGGCAGCCATGGTTAGGACCAATGCTCTTCAGAGCATGTTGTAGTCCAGGGACTGTATGGTGACTGGTATTATCTGTGTTCAACTGATGGCTACCAGAACAACTAATGCTCTCTAGGACATATTGTAGTCCAAGGACTGCATGATGACTGGTACTCTCTGTATTGAAATGGTGGCTATAGTTAAGATTGATGCTCTCTAGGACACATTGTAGTCTAGCAACTGTGTAGGGACTGGCACTATCTGTGTTCCAATGATGGCTATGGTTAGGACCAATGCTCTCCAGAGCATGTTGTAGTCCAGGGACTGCATGGTGATTGGTACTATCTGTGTTCAAATAGTGGCTATGATTAAGACCAATGCTCTCTGGGACACATTGTAGTCTAGCAACTACGTGGGGACTGGTACTATCTGTATTCAGATAGTGGCTTTGGTTAGAACCAATGCTCTCCAGAGCATGTTGTAGTCCAGAGACTGCATGGTGACTGGTACTATCTGTGTTCAACTGATGGCTACCGGAACAATCAATGCTCTCTAGAACATGTTGTAGTCCAGGGACTGCATGGTGACTGGTACTCTCTGTATTGAAATGGTGGCTATGGTTAAGACCAATGCTCTCTAGGACACATTATAGTCCAGCAACTGTGTATGGACTGGCACTATCTGTGTTCCAATGGTGGCTATGGTTAGGACCAATGCTCTCCAGAGCATGTTGTAGTCTAGGGACCGCATGGTGATTGGTACAATCTGTGTTCAAATGGTGGCTATGGTTAAGACAAATGCTTTCTAGGACACATTATAGTCCAGCAACTGCATTGGGACTGGCACTATCTGTGTTCAGATGGTGGCTATGGTTAGGAGCAATGCTCTCCACAGCATGTTGTAGTCCAGGGACTGCATGGTGACTGGTACTATCTGTGTTCAAATGGCGGCTATGGTTTCAATCAATGCTCTCCAAGATACAGTGCAGTCTAGGGACTGCATGATGACTTGTACTATCTGTCTTCAAATGGTAGCTTGAGTTATGACCAATGCTCTTCAGGACACGTTGTAGTCTAGGGACTGCTTGGTGACTCATTGTATTGTACAAGGAGTGGATAACATCTCATGCCTTTCACAATTCATCGCAGTCAAGGCACTTCATATAGAGAGTGGGATCCTTGTTCAGATCATTGTTCTATCTCAATTTACATCATCTCTGTAGCTTTCTGACTAGCATCACATTTTTCGGCCACATCCACCTTCCTATTTTGGATACATGAATCAGTCTAGGGTTAGGGTTTAAATCTCTGGGCTCGTCTACCATGTCTCTTAACCTAACCAATTCCATGCCACCGTGGTGTAATGGTGAAGCTCTCCAGAGTTTCTTATAGTGTTTTTGGTTCGGTTCCGTGCATTTACATTATTTTTCGCCCACGAAAGTGTGGAATGCAGGCCTCGATCAACGGCCGACGGCGGCACATGTCAAGCCAATCTGAGGTGAGGAATCCGGATCGAAGGATTCCAACCTGTTGCCAAATCTTGCGAATTCCAACGAATTTGCCATTGGAATTCACCGATCCTCAATTCGTCGGTTTTCCGACTTTTTAAGGACAGACGTGTACATCATACAGACGGATCAACCAATCAACACGCGTCAACTTGCCCATCGCTTGTTCGACATACAGTAAGGCAAATATTGAGCGAGACCTGGTCCCATTCTGTGACCAGGAACAAGCTCATGATCAGCGGCATTGGCACTGAATCTCTTCAGACTTCTACCCCGCACACATCCTCTGAGGAGTTCACTTGCACACGTGACTGAAGCCACCCTTATAGGCCTAAGTAGTCATTCCTTGAGGGCTCCAAATACACTGAGGATTCTCCAAGTCCCAGCTTTTCGAGACACTACTTGACCCCTTTGGGTGGTCAATTAGATAGACGTTGTATGAATATCTAATTGAGAATGATATGATATTTATGATACTATGCTACACATCATAATTGGAATCAATGAACAGATATTTAGTTGGAGGGGATAGGGTGAATGGAGAGGGAGAAAGGGAAGAAGGAGGATGGGGATAGAGATAGAGAGGGTGGGGAGGAGGTTGCATGTCGGAGTTTGAATCGTCTTTGTATCCTCTCGTAGCTTAGTCTCCAAATGATCATCACTTTACTATTCACTTCACGGTTCGGGCCTCTTCAATGAGTGCATCGTTCGCGTGAACTAGGTGATCTACTTACTACTCAGAACTCGACCTCTACG